>CM056994.1:86488819-86935194 GCA_029891345.1 Dryococelus australis
ATTTCTTTCCCTTTCTTTTTTAATAAATCTAAGTGTAAAAATGATCAGATTTATAACTATTTATATAATAATTCCACAATTTCACTTGACCGAAGCATGAATAAAACGGTGGGGCCCATGGCAATGTAAATTAACATAACGCGGAAGAATACATGACGTGCATAGAAGTAGATCTTAAGGAGGGCTTTCAAAAGTGCTCATTTTTACCGTGAACCGCCTATAGTTTGCACGAGGCTGAGGAATATCCTGGAAGTAGAACTTTAGCAGGGCTTCTAAAATGTTCGAAGTAACCGCGAATTGATTATACTTCGTGTGTGCATCTCTTCCTCTGTATCGACGCCAACTGCGTGCTATGGTCTTATCCGCATGACTTGTGAGGCGAGCAATACGGCGAAGCGACAGTCCTACGCGGCGACCACTCACGAACGTGTTCAACTATTCCAAGTGCCATCAAACTCGTCTCCGAAGCATACTGTCCTTTGCTACCGTCACAACAGCACGTGTCAGAATGGAAAGCATGCATGCGGGGATAATCTTATATAAAGACTGTTCACAATACAGTGAGCCATTTTGATGCCTTGGATACTTTTCCTTTCAGCCAATTATTATCCTTTAACCATCTTTTTAAAATAAATATTGCCATGTAAGTAATAAACATAGTGTATATTCCCCACCGCACTCGGAAGTTAACGCCTAAGGCTATAATAAAACACATATACTGACTATCATTCCAAATAAGAAGGCTTTCAAAAGTGTTCACTTTACCGTGAATAGCCTATAGTCTGGTAGGTACAACGATAAAGCCAGCCATTGCTGACCTCAGTTGTGCGGCCGACCGTAAAATGGGAATCATCTGCATGTCTCGCATTGTCAAACCGGCTCACCACGTTTCATTACTGTAGGATGCTTCTCTATAGTTGCAACTATTTTGACGATGAGTGTATTTGCTTAAGTATAAGCGTTTACCGGTTTAAGGATCTTAAACGTCCTAGATATAAAATGAGGTCGTTTCTCCAAGTAGGAAAGGCTTTCCTGATGGCATGGTTGTAAATGTCCTGCGATAATATTTTTCAAGTCTGCACTCGTTACAAACATTTGCCATTAACGGTTTTATCTACGGCTTTATTTCTGGTCACTAAATTTGTACTTAAGACTTTTTTTAAACAGTTTGCAATGTTTCACAAAAGTAATTTATTTATTCATATGAATTTAAATAAGAATCCATTTCTCCCATTTCTTTATTTTAAGTATACAGATTGTCCTAAAAAAGTACACATGCCAGAAATACAAAAAATATAACGAATATTTATTAACAAATGTATATGTGTCAAAGGAAAAACAAAAAAACGAACGTCTTGTCCCTCCTGTGTGTTCGCACATGTTAAAATTGACCTTGCTTTTGAAGACGTAGCTGATAACGCGGACCAATGGAGTCACAAACGCTATGCATAATATAATTTGGGATCGCGAGGCACGGCATTATAGTTTTTCTCTTTCAGCACATCTATTATTGCTGGGTTTGTTCTGTAAACTGTGTCTTTAGGGTATATCTATATAAAAAAAGTAGTTTATTATCACGAGGTCAGGGGAATGTGCAGGAAATTAAATGATACCTGTTCGTCCAGTCCATTTAGTTATTTGTGTTGCATCGACATAAGCAGTGAGATCGTGATGGTACTGACGAGGTATTCCTTCTTGTTTGAAGAGTATCTCCGCATCGCAAAACATCTCTGCAATGCATAGGCCGATGGATTCCTGCAGCGTGTTCAGGTAAGCATAAACAGTAATAGTTCTGTTAAACAAGAATTGTCCTAGGATGTCTAACACTTACATATCTAATTGCCCATTGTCACCCCTTATCATTTCACAAGGGCGGCATTCTACAGTTACATGCGGATTATGAGGGGCCCATTAAGTGCAATTGTTTCGATTAACTAATCTTTTCAACTTAAAGGTTGCGCCTGTAAACGAATAAAAACGTCAGTCAGTTCTGAACACTCAGTGTGTGAGTACATTTTTGGGGCATCCTGTGGTTAAGCATACGTAGGTTGATGAAACTTCAATTATATCTTAAGTTATCAAAAATAAAGGCGTCAGCTTTCTACATATCAGGCCCCTATATGTTGCCTATTTTGCGCAAATATTCAAGACTAGTGTGCGACAATACGCCAAGTAGAAAGCGTAATAACTTTAAATAATTGCCCGTGTTGCACAAAAAAGCACACGTGTAGTAGTTTTCGCACGGAGTGACAGTATTTTACATTAATTTTAAAAAAATTTGCAAACACGTTCCAAAGACTTGTCTCGAAAAGTTGAGCCTAGCGGCGTTGTGGCTACGGAAATTCAAATCCTAAGACCGAATCAATTATTTGCATGTCGAAAATTGCACACAATGAAGCTTAATAGCTGAACGATGCCGGAGAATGTTATAATGTCCTGCACGCAGTGTTCAATTCGGTGCCTCGTGCCGATGCGAACTGCGGGTGTTAGCGTCGGCGGTGTATGCAGATAAGTTAATCAAGGTCCGGCCAGAATTGCCGGGCAGCGGTGTCATATTGCAATCAGCATGCCGCCTAAACCCGCTGCGCGCGGAATATTGGCTAGGAGAGGGGTGGGGAAGGGGTACAGGGTCAATCAATTGGCGCGGCATTATACTATTGATTAAGCCGCGAGTTTAGAGTCGCCGCCATATCTATGGGGGGAGGGGGGGAGAGGAATTATTGTGTGACCGGAGGGCGCGCGATTCAATTACGCCGGCCGGTAATGCGATGTCACGCGGCGTGTTTCTACCGGCACACGACGCCACGTTAGCGCCATCACGAGCACGGGATGTTGGGGGGGGGGGGGGAGGGCGCACCTAGTTACGTGACGACAAGCTCTCAAACTCCGAGTGTACACAGAGCACAGTCCAGCACGTCGACTTCTGCTTGTCACAAGCTGATTGAGTGCTTTTGAAATCAACTTCTAAACAAAAAATTGGGTTTGGCTGTGTTAGGGACACGGCCGTTTGTTTTGCGTAAATACGTCTACGTTAACGCGTTCGGACGCTTTGATGTTTTGTTTACGTTCCCGGCACAGCTTCACTCATATGGGGTTTTATGGATATCACTGGATTACTTTTGAGATGCTCTTTCCAACCGTATACGATTTCTGTATTTCGATTTGGCTTTTTAACCAGTATAGACCGAAATTGTGTAAGGTTTCCTTAATTTTTTACATTAAACGCATACAATGTCACCATAACCACGCCACACAAATGTTTTTATTCGCGCAATCGATTGATCTCGACGAGATCTGTCGATTGAAACTTAAACGAGTGTCGTAGCTTCTCCTAGTCAAAAGTTATACTAAGTAGAAGTTATGAGACGCGGCAAAACGAACTCAAAATTACGCACCCCCCCCCCCCCCCCCCAAATTCAACAGCGCACGATGCTTCCCTGCCTCGACGTCGCATATTCTTTGATCCTGTCGCAATCGAGTGGTGTAATTAAATTTTGAATGTTGAATGTAGACGATAGATTCGGAGCTGCAATGCCAAACTGTATCAACCCGATTTTGCTAACACAGGATTTTCTGGATTGCCTCCCACTATGGACGCAAATTTAAAGACGTATTAACGTTAAAAGTATTGCCTGGCTATAGCTGTAGCCTGCGTTTTTAAAGCTCTCACTCTTTGATACGTCAACAGCATTGATCGCAGCGAACAGTGGACATTAGTTCTATGTATTAATAACTTACTGTAGAAAATTGCGATACTTAAAACTAGTGGCAGCTTAAATTGGCTTCTAATTTTCTTTTATGTGACAGGGCGTGAGTGAAGAGATTTAGGCGACTCTTGAGAGCCTATGACGGGTGATTGAGGTGAGTATGGAGCAGCGCCGGGAATAAGGGGTGGGGGACGAAATATCCCCCGAAAATACCCGCCGACCAGCGGCATCGTTCGGCACGATTTCCTTATGTGAAAATCCGGGATTGACCCGGCCGGGGGTTGAACACGGTTCGACTTGGTGGGAGGCGAGCAGGCTAACCGCTCAGCCACTTTATAGACAGTAGAACAACAAACGGGGATTACATACATAGATAGTCGAACAAATTACATTGATTTTTTTAACACGCCAATTAAAAGCGCAAAATTAGAAAAAAATTTCATCTTATCGCAATTTGAAATGTTTCGAAATATTTTCGTGCGCAATTTTTAACCGGGATAGCCTGAGCAGCCAGATAGTATCTTGTATTTTAGGGCTAAGAAGACGACCTAAATAGTACTTTATGACTCTAAGGGGATGAACATATGACGTACTGCTATTAACAAAACAAAACAGTCACTGCTTACATCTCGTCAATATAGGATTGACATGTCTTTTAACAGAATACCTCTACTACTTCCATAAAAATCCCTACAAACGGAGTCACCAGTACCGCAATACATTAAATTCTCAGGCAAAAATCGAAATCTACTCGCACGATACTAATGATTTTTAAACCACCATTCTCTTACAACTCTTACCTGTGCTCTTTTTCAGGCCATGCGTATATCAGTGTTTCTTGATCTCTCAGTCGGTCTACAACATGTTTCGTGCCAATGTGTTTTCTCAACTGCACATTTAACACGCCTTTCTGTTGAGGGATGCCTAGCGACCCGTCTTCATTGCAAGTTGGGGCCACGGTGGCTGAGCGGTCAGCCTGCTCGCCTCCCAACAAGGCCGGGACACTCCGGATTTTCACATGTGGGAATCGTGCCGGACGATGCCATTTCGGGGATCTCCCGTTTCCCCCGCCCTTTCATTCCGGGGCTGCTCCATATTCCTCTCATCATCCGTCATCGGCTCTCAAGACCTCGATGTTAAGAGCCGTCCAAATCTCTTCACATTCATTGCAACCATCTAGTCATTGTTTAACCCTGTTGTTAAAGTAAAAATAAGAACGCGGCCTCGTTATCGGGGATACTTAATTAGATTCTCGGTTAAACAACTGAAGCCACAGCAGATAAAGTCACGTAGGCTTGAAGTTGAGTATTTGATTAAGAAAGTGAAAACCACATAATGCGTTTATTACTCCGGGCCAGCAGGTTACGGCTGCGCAATTATGTCACTGAAAGAAAAAAACTTTGTGGCTGCTATAAATTGTCTTGGTATACGCACAGCCAAATTATTTTGTGGCGAGCACAAAACATTTTAGTTGTCACCACGAAATGTGTGTGGCCCCTATAAATTTATTCTGTGGTGGGTACAAAATATTTTGTGCTCACCACAAAATTATGTGGTTTTCTGGATACCAACAGAACATTTTGTAGCGCAGCCTCACAAAGTATTAATTTCAGTGGTCGGTACACGTTAAAGGATTCAAAATTGTGTAAAGACTGTTCACAGTAAAGTGAGCAGATTTGTAACTGATTTTTAAATAAAAATGACACTACCACAACTATAGGCTATACCTACTATTTGAAGGGCACTACTCACTGCCATGCGCCCATTAAACTTGGTAACGACGGAGTGAAAGGAGTTTCCTAATTAAACGTTGAATCAAAAGTGTTAGTTTAATATTTGTGAATACTGAAACGATATATTTTGCTTTCTGTTATGTTAATTTTTTAAATATTCCGTTTTTCAATAATTCCGCAGTTTCACATTGCCCAACACAAGAATAAATTGATCAGGCCAATGCAAATGTTGATTTTAAGTTATGTGGTAGAATATTCAACGTGTATACAAGTAGAGTTTAATTAGGACTTTCAAATGTTCTCATATACCAAAATAATACTGAAGCACCCGTAATTATAAGAGTAATTGCACCCATTCAGATTTCCTATGGGGTAGCGTGTGTGACTCTTGCAAGAGACCATGGGTTTGATCCAAGCCGGCTGAAATAATAATGACATTCCACTATATATATATATATATATATATATATATATATATATATATATATATATATATATATATATATATATATATATATAATATATATATATATATATATTCGCATGAGAACACTTTCTCATAAATGTTTGTTCTATCAGCGTTTCAGGTTAGCGCTTAAGCACTTCTTCGGCCACTAGATTAGTATTCTGGTTAGCCTCTAAGAATAAAAGAAAATCAAGGTTACTAACGTGTGTCCGTTTCGCCTCTGCATATTATCAGAGCCACAGTGAAGCTGCATGACGTAAACAGATTATCGACACGTGTAAAATTCCGCTGGAAAGGGCAACAGGCAATATTTAAGCATTTTATTGCACTTTCACAATAATTCTGTTTTCATTGAAAATTATTTCGACACCCCCCCCCCCCCCCACCAAAAAAAAAAATGTGGAGGCGCTTATTGACGAAATCCCCTTTTTGGTCCAACTAAGATTGCAGGAAAACCTGCTAAAGTCTTGTGTCCGCGTCTATTTGGGGGTTAAATTTTCCGCTCTTTATGCATCACTCCGCCTCGTGTGAATACAAGCATATCAGTGGGTTTACCCCGCTGGGAATCGCTTATTGTTGGTGACCTTTTGCGTTCTGCGATGTTTAGATATATTGTGTTTTACTCGCGTCTTTACGTGCTTACAAGTGAATGCGTGTTTTATAAACCTGGCCTAAGTGACGACTTTGTGATTTCATCGGGGGAAAGCTTGGGGCAAGAATTAAATGCACTTGCCGACCTCCCGTGGCGCAGTCGGTTGATGCGCTACCGATCTGTAGTGCGGGAGGCGCTGGGTCCGAATCCCGGGTAAGACATGGGCTTTAATTTAAGTTAGGTTATTAGTTAGTCTGCAAGCCGTCCCCTGCTAAGCTTTCACGAACAAAACCGGGGGACGTTAAAAAGCCCTTTACAATACAAACAGTACAATACAATTAAATGCACTTCCATACAAAATATTTGCTGATATTCACTTATTGTATTTAAAGATACAGCTATCAATTTGATATAAGCTTTGGCTATTTTTAAGACGTTCAAAATTTTGTTGGCATTTGATGGGAAGGTTTGAAATTCGTATTGAGGACAATTCCGACGTGTAACTTATTCGCACGAAAGATATTTGCACACACACAACCTAGTGTCCGTTAAAACCTGTAATTTGCACACCCTGCAGCGTAGTTCAAACGATGAGACTTTTAAAATAGAGGCAGTAATCTCATGGTTAGAGATGATGGAAAATCGCAAAAAAATTTTGAGCCAACATATTGCCTTCTACAACACTCTTAACTTGTTTATTCTTACATGACTGGATGAACAAGGTTTTGACTCGACTTATTTGTTTGTAGACCATTCACGAACGTTCTGACGTATAGTATCAGAATCCTCATTGGCCCATTGGCATGTAGTAGTAACTTCATATATGCATGGCAGCCAATAAGGAAAGAAATTTGTCGAACATGTGTGCAGTACGTTGAATCCTAGCAAACAGTCAAATTTTCCCCGCGATAAACCATAGTCTCTACTCATGGTTTGTAGTTGCCACCAATGTATTACTAACATAGACAGTAACACCAACATAACTTTTGTTGTATTCCTATCTGTGATTGTATATTTTGCTACTGTACACATGGTTGCTACAAGAGAGCACTATGTTCCTACAATAAGAACCATTTAGTACCTCCTACAGAACAACTTCAACAGTATTTGGATTGTTACCACAGCAACTAAGATTGTTATAACCTAACAGAATGATCAGTTGCTAGCAATAAACCGTTCTGTTATCGGGTATAAGGATAGCAGCAACACAATATTCTGTTCGATTATTACAATCCTTGCTATGGGAACAATCCAAATATTATTGAAGTTGTTCTGTTTGGTTTGTAGTTGGAACATAGCGCTTTGATGCAACAACCACACAGTAACAGACTGATACCAACAGAACTCTCTGTTGTATTCCTCTGTCTTTGTTAATATTTAGATGGTACCTGCAAGTAGTATATGGGTGTATTGGGGACAATCCCTTTTTTAGCCTATTTTTGACCCCAAAAACCTCGAATTTCACCTCAAAAGCAAGAAATTTCAAGCCAAAATCAAGCCATTTCCTACGATTTATAGCCAAAAAAACCTCAAAAACCTCAAAAACAGTAAAAAACCAAAAAGTGCCAAAATAACACTAAAAACCACCAAAATTAAGCATTTTTATCAACCCTCAGCAGCCACATTTGCCCCCAATTTTTTGTCCCTCGAAAATCCAAGCAAAAATAAGCAATTTAATCCCAACATCAAGCAATTTTAGGCCAAGAACAAGCTATTTTACCCCTCCGAAAATCAAGCAGTTTCACCTCAAAAACAAGCAATTTCGTCTCCAAATTAAGCATTTTTACCCCAAATTCAATCAAATTTACTCCGTTTTTCCGACATAGTCGCTCAGGATTTTTTTCTAGTATTTAGCCCAAAATCAAGCCAAAACTCAAGCAAAATTCTCGCTTTTCAAGCAACTTTTTTTTTAGGTTATCTAGAAATGCCAATTTTGCAAACAAGCAATTTAAATCAAGTAAATTTAACCCTAAAAATAAGCAAATTAAGCTAAAAATCCACTGAAAATATTGAAAAGATTCTAATTACTAGAATTCAAGAGAATTCAATATCATGCACCGATTTTCCATTTTTAATTTTTTTTAAAACATTTATACGTTATAAAAACTTCTTCCTCATTTATTAATTTTAAGGCATTTTTATCAAATATATTTAAATAACGGTCAGGTAAAGTAATTTTATGCCTACCATCTAGAATACAATTAATTTTTTTTACCAAACTTTGATTCACAAATTTGAAATTCTGTAGCAGCATACCATTTATTTTTTTCTGGGTCTTGTGATTTAGTCAATTCACATGAATTTCTCAGTTTGTTGAACAGAGACACCATATTTTTTATTTATATAAAAAAATATAATTTATCAAAAAAAACAAAAAAATTAAATGAAAAACTTTGTATTTTAAAAATTTATTTTCTTAAAAATTGTAAAAAGTGTACAGACAAAATTATTTCTACAAGAAATTTTGGACAGCAATTGTTAAATTCTCCATTACTGGCTTTATGAGCCCTACATTGTTAATATGCGACTACTTATCTCAAGTGTGATCTCGTCCCAAGCAGCCATCATCCTCTGCCGACACAAGCTGCTGTGGGGACTTCAGTACTAAATCAAAACTAGGGGTGAACCACGAGAGGCTTTTACAATATTACCCTAGCCAATAGTGACGAGTTGCAGGTCAAATAATTCTCAGAATTTGTGCACGGAATGCCAACTATTCTATTTAGAATTACGGTGCATGCTCCCTGTAGGCTGGACGACACTAGCGCTCTAGGCGCAAGCATGATGAACTATGGATGGCTGCCATGTTTCCCAGTCTGTTCCCAGCAGTTATGCTAGTCGGATATCCATCTCGGGAATTGCAAGCAAACTTCACATATTTGTTAATGTTCATCGATTTCACATTGCTACATTGTGTACATAGTAAGTAACAGTTAGCTTATAAGTATGAAAAAGTCTTTCATAATAATTTTGCCGTGAAACTATGGTTTCGCGTCGTGCAATTTAGCAAGCCGGCGGGCTGACGGTTGACACACCAGGGCGATGTCGAGGCAAAGGCAGTCAACTAGGAACGTGTAGGCGAGCTGATATTTTTTTTCTGGGCATAATGAGATGTCCTCGTCTCACAGTCTTTTATTATTCAAAACCAAGAATATCAGATAATCGATAATCAAATTTAATATCAAACTTTGATTTAACCAAAACTCTATTTTTACATTGTCGAATCTTAGTTGTATGTTAATAGTTGAAAATTGTTCAATTGAATCTATAGTTTCTTTTGATGATTCAATATTGTATTGACTTCTAGAAATAATTATAACTTCATTTTAATCAACAACAAGATTCAATTTTTCAATTGTCGTTATAGTATTGTTGTTTATATGAGGTGTTAGAAATTTGGTATGGAAACTAACCAAAGAAATCAATTTATCTTTATGGATAATATAATAGAGTTTCTTCTTTAGTTAATAATCTTCATTGAATTGAGTAAGAAGCTCATTTGTATTTTAATATTTTCTTGAATTTATAAAACATCTGTTTTAATAATTCAAGAGTTATGGTAATTATCGAAACCTAACCATTTAACATAAATTTTCTTTCCTTTTGTTTTTAAGACTTTTTCAAACAAATATTCATTTGGATAGTTAGTTTTCATATTTTTGTATTCATAAAAACTACCTTTGATTTCTTCTCCATTTTTATATTTTAGTTTGTAAGTAAGCACATCATAATTTAAAACCTCAAAAAAAGTTAATAATTATCTTGTCCAAATAGGAGTATAACCCTTTCCAAGAAATCATTTATTTCTGCTCACGCAGACAATTTTGCCAACTTTATATTTTGGTTTAGTAAATGTATTCGCAAAATCTTGTCTTAATTTTTTTTCTTTTTCTTACTAACTTCAATTGGCGTCATACCAATGGTTCTATGTTTGGTATTGTTGTATTCCATAATTAATCCATCTAACATATCTACCCATTTATAATTACCATTTAAAGCAATTTTTTCCATGTTTTATTCTTCATTGTATGATTATATCTTTCTACAACACTGGCTCTAAGTTCACGGAATACGGAATAATGGTTGATGTTATATTTATGCATAAGTTCATTAAATATTTAATTTTAAATTTCGGATCCATTATCGCATTGAATATTACGTGGTTTTCTTTTCTACAATATACATTCTAAAGCATTTGCTACATTTTTAGCTGTTTTATCTTTTATAGATATTGCAAATGAATATTTCGAAAAAAACATCAATAATTCTCATAATATACTTGCACCCATTATTTATATGTGATATTCCTTTTATAATTGCCAGTATGCATCTCAACAAGATCAATCTGTCATAAATCATCAATACCATATGAAATTTCTTTTCTGATTGGAAAATTTTTTCTTGCTGGTTTATAAAATTCATTGGTTATACCTTCTCTTATATTAATCAACTTTTTTAAATGTTGATTTATTATAATTACATATATAACTAATTGTTCATTTTTAGTATTTTCATTTTTTACATTATAATTTTTGGTGACTTTCTTGCGCTTCAAACACCAAGTATTTTAAATTTAATAGAAAAAAAATTAATTTTTATATTTTGATATTACTTCGATTGTTGTGACCAATCCATCACCATATTCAGATATTTTATATATTTTTTATTTTAAAAATCAAATATTCTCACCTCTTTTAACATCAAAAGGTTTACTATCAGCCATTTCTTTTAGAAACCTTAATAACAGTTAGATTATCAGCAGGTAGATTATCAGAAATTATTTTATAAACAGTACAATCCATAAAAAAGAAAAGCAAAATATATCATCTATGTGAAAAACATTAGTTTGTTTATGCCACTTCCCATGTAAATATAATATATGAGATTTTTCTTCAACTTTCGAGTCAACATATGCGTTACAATGTTTCGCATCTCCTTGGGTTAAAATTTGTGTCTTAGCATCTGTTTCTTTATTAACAACATCTTTGCTTTTTTGAAATTTTGAGTTAAGAAGTGTATAGCAATAATTAAAAAACTGATTGGTTTAAATATTGTAATTTATCAGCTATTTCTTTATCGAAATATCTTTTATTGACTGCATCTTTTCCATCTGTAGGATCAGCCATATTATTAATTCTTCGATTTTGTAATGCAGTAACAAAAATATTATATTTCGAATCTACTATGTTTTTAATGCATAATCAGAAGCAATAGTATTATATTTTGAATCTAGATTTTTTTTAGTGCATAAGCAGAAAAAATATTACTGTATTTCGAATCTACATCGTTTTTTAATACCTGTTTAGCATAATTTATCTGTTTTATATAATTGACAATAGTACCATATTACTGAATCGTAAATTTATATCTTCTTTTAAATCATAATCAGCTATTTGTTTGTTAATGCCATTGCCACCTCTTCCTAGTCTTTTGTTTAATTTTGTAAATGGTCCACAATAATTATAACCAGGCAAATGCATTTCAGGCAAATTTAAATTATGTAATGCCCAATTTATGACACCTTTTCCATGACAGTCAGAATTCCAAATACTCTTATAAGTTAAGGTATTCCCTTTGGATTATTAATAAAAAAAAAACAGAAAATTGATTGTTCAAAATATTCATTATGCTTACTTTCTCATTGTATAAATTGTTATTACCAGAATTTTCTTCACTGTGAATAACTAAAAATCTGTCAGTTAAATTTCTAACATCATTCATCCAAATATATTCTTTTGGTAAACTATTGTATTTTTTATACCTTCACCAGATCTAGGAGAATTTAGAGATATCATTCTTTCGGGTATGTTTGGTGCTGATTTTCAATGTGAATTTTTTATATACTGAATATAAATTGGTATAATTGTTTGTTTATACTTCCAACCTGTATTCGATTATACTTGATTAATTGGATCATGATCTTGAAATATTGCATTTTTTGATAAAACAATTTCTTTGTAATTTTCATAGTCATTAGTAGTGTATTTACCCGATAAATATTCAGGCTCTTTTTTTGTTAACAAATTTGAAAGGCCTTCTGTTAATGTATATTCTTTATATTTAACAAATAGTTTATTATTATTTATCGATTCTTCTGTATCTCCAATGCGAAATTTTTGTTATTCTATGCATATATCATATTGTACATTAAAATTAAGTTTTTCAGAAATTTCTTTTCCTAGATTTAGAGTAGCATCTTCAAAAATAGAAGATTTATGTTCAGAAAATAATTTTCTTTCAAATGACGTTTCTTCGGGAGTAGGTGAATGGTCTAAATTTTTTGCTGCAACTGGAACTAGTGTTGTTATTAAATTTTTTTTTTCTTTTTTTTTTTTTTTACTGATATCTTGTAATTCGGGGAATAAAGGCAGATCTTTCTTCTTATTTCATTGATATTCCACTTCATGATGTTTTTTTTTTATAATTTTTGTATTTCTCAATGAGTAATTTAATTCGAGAAACGTCCTTCGAATCTTTAATTTATATATAATTTTTTTCTTCTAAATAAGTTATAAAAGTATTGAGTACTTTGATAGATAATATTGATGTTTGTTCTAACTTTTTTCCTTTTCAATTTTCTATAGTAGAAATCTCAAAACATGGACATATTATTGAAGCTGTTGACAATCCAGGAATAACATCAACAGTGATGAATACTTTGTTAAGATCTCCAGTTGAACAAAGTTATTTAGAATTAAGTTGTGTTGATTATAGTCGGGTAAAAGCGACTCATAGTGTAAAACCAAATGAAATAAAATATCCTCTTAGATACCGGTTTTGTTTTATACATGACAACAATGAAGTTTATTGGAAATGTGGCTATAAATCACTTTTATTCGAAAACCGCCTGAAAATAATTTTTTATTTGTTTTTCAAAATATGAAAGATGATGGTTCACTTGATAAAGATTATGTTGGTCCAGGTTAAATTGTTATTAAAAAATTAGAAACTATGTGGTCTGGTGGTCTATTGTTGAATATGATCCTAACACAGCCATTGCAATTAAAGAAAAAATATACAAAAACCCTAAAATTCCTATTGTTTTTGATTATTGGCAATTTTTAGAAAAGAAGTTCTTATTGGATCAACTGTTTGAAACTTTGATAAAAAAGACCAGTTTAATAATTTACCATTTGACATGCCCGATTTTGTAATTTTAGGTTTTCAAACTAATAAAAAAAATCGTGCTAATCAGTATGTACACGCTTCTTTGTTTGATCATTGTAATGTAAGAAATATTTATGTTAAAAACAGAAGAAATGGAATTTTTCCAAAAGAAAATTGTAATCTAGATATTGGCAAAAATTTTTGTGAGAAAGCGTTCCTTACTTATCGTGATTTTAGAAATTCTAAAACAAAACTATATAAAATATATAGAAATAATGAACTTTATTAAAAGCCGAATCTAAAATATGATGGTAATACCAATTATTATTCATTTTGGGGTCGAAGACCATTGTTTATTATTGATTGTTTAGGTATACAGAAAAACAACTGTAGTGAAAGAAAAAACATATATAAAAACTAGCGTTGATTTTGATAAGGCTGTTGGAGGGAGAACAATTTTCAATGCTATTTAAACTAGCCAAAGGAATTTAACTTATGATTGTTTGAAAGAAACAATTACTGAAGAGATATAAAACTTTAATGGAGGAATCAACAAATTGGTTAGATATTTTAATACAATATTTTAGACTTATCGTAAAGTGGTTACTTCTAAAAGTTTTACGAATTTGTGGAAACATAGGAGAATTATTTGATCAAATAAAAATTCGTTTACATTAATCTAATTAAAATTTTCTCATAGTATCACTTTTTGTAAAACATATATATATTTTAAATATTATAAAAGGATAAAATTATAGAACTTTTAGAAGATTGGGCTATTGGAGATGAAATTATAAAACCAGCAGCTTCCATTGATAAAGACTTGGACATTGTTAATTTCAAATTGGTTTTAAAAATCAATAAAATTTTTTTATAAGATCCGATAAATTTTTTAATTTTAAAGGAGTTTATGCTTTGGATTGTTGTGATGGATGGGATTATGTAATCTGTAATGGTTATGGTTCTTTATTTTAAGACTTTAAAATATCTTTTTGGTATTTTAGTTTTGTTAAATAAAATTTAAAAAATGCTATCAATTATCTGTTTAATATTTTCATTAGATTTTTAGATTAATTTGTTTGTTTTTAGGTAAAAATTGTTTGATTTAAATTACTCGCTTGCAAAATTAGCATTTCTAGAAAACACGAAAATGTTGCTTGAAAAGTGAGAGATTTGCTTGATTTTGGCCTAAATACTTTTAAAAAATCTTGAGCGACTGTATCTTAAAAACGAAGTAAATTTGCTTGATTTTGAGGTAAAAATGCTTGATTTTGATAAGAAATTGCATAATTTTTTGGGGAAAAGTTGTTTCTTTTTTACCCTTAAATTGCTTGATTTTGGGGTTAAATTGCTTGATTTTGGGGTAAAATTGCTTGTTTTTGCTGGGTCGAAAATGGGGATCAAATGTGGCTTCTAGAGTATGATAGATAAAAATTCTCGATTTTGGCGGTTTACTGAGCTTTTTTGGTTGATTTTGATGCTCTTTTTTGGTATTTTTTAAAGGCTTTTTGGGTCGAAATTGATGGGAAATGGCTTGATTTTGGCTTAAAATTGCTTGATTTTGGGAGTAAATTCGAGGATTTTAGGGTCAAAATAGGCTAAAAATACGATTGTCTTTAACCTACCATACTACTCCTGCAACCCTATTTTATATGGTACCTGCCCGTATTTTAACAGTCAATATGGTTTCTACAATCCAATTTTTTTTTAAATTTTTGTCTATAATTATAAAATTAAAAAATAATACACAACCTAGTCTGTTCTGTGATCAAATGCAGATGTTAATTGGTTACTACAGTAAAGACTACGCCATCATGTACGGTATTAGGAGAAAAAATATATATGTGGCCTTGATAACAAGCAATTTGTACATCCGATCCAGTTATTACAATTAAAGTGGGTGAAAGAAACTGGACGAGATGGGGATGTGACAGCCGTAGTAATCCGAAGAAAAACTTAAGTACAGGCTGTTCACGGTAATGTGAGCACTTTTTGAGGCCCTTCTAAATTTTGCCTTCCATCCAATTTCCATCTTGCTGCTGCTTTTTAATATAAGTAGTGCAATGTGACCAATAAACACAGTGGATATATTTCACCATCCTCAAAATTTAATGCCTTAGAATAAGATATATTTATTAGTGGTTAATGCCTGTTAGGAGGGCCTCAAAAATGCTCACTTTACCGTGAACAGCCTATAACGATCAGGCGGATGTTTACCAAGCAAATATTCTAAATGTTTTTTTGAAAATCACTTTAATTTACGAATTCCTAGACTAGTGGTCGATGCTAGCGAGTTCAGTAGCTAGGAATATACAGAAAAAAACTGTTTTGAAGGTAGGACCACTTCACAGAATTTGGCAAGGCACTTTTCGCTACTCGTATGTAATATCTGTGGCACGGATATAATTATAGAGTAAATCACGAGAGGTATCTATGAAGTCACCGGAAGTTATGTACTACAGTACAGTCATGATGTGTTTTGCGAAGGCATGTCGCGACAAGGTATTTTGCTGCTGATAAACAAAAGTTTTTTTTTAAAATTTGTCTTACGGTTAGTTCACTGTTGATTGACCAATTGTTAAAGTTCAACTTATCTTCGGCGATTCTGTTTCCCTTATCTACAATAGGCCTGATTATTAGTGACGACGGCATAGTTCAAGTCGCACTTTGAAATATCGACATAAAATCATACAATCACACTAGCTCTTAACATGCACGAAATAAAAATTAATCCAATTTCATTGGTCGCATACGTAAAAATTTATTTTTTATTTATAGTGCGAAGTTCCGACATTTAAATAGTCTTCAGAACTGGCTGGTGACGTTTCTACAGACATGTCATCAATGTCCACTTACCAGTAGGCCTGTATGTAGTTGTGGAAATAATTTTTTTTTCCCCAAAGTTTTTTTTTAAGAGGGTTCATTGAAGCGCTCACCGGTTGAGGGAAACTGCAAAGACTCTGGATGTTATGATTTTATAAGTTCTTGCTTCTGGTTCTGTGCGCTGAGACAATTGCCTCTACTATTTTCATGTCGTATTTACTCTGAGCGTTTTATGCTGGACTCATAACCATCCGCCTCACCCGTCAGTCAGCCGTCCGTCAGTCTGTCATCCGTCGGTTTTTTCGTCCGTCAGTTGATAGCAACTCACAACAATCCGTCGTCGATCCGTCCGGCCAGAAAATGTCCAGTGTTACCACCCAACATCACGAACTTTCTCGCGCAGAGAGAAATGTTTCTAATGATTGTCATAAATATGTTCTCTTTCCCTAATATAATTAATGGGCAATTCCTCTGAAAATCTGCAAGTCATCTTCAGTTCAATTCAAAGGTGAAACGTAAAAAAAAAAAAAACAACTTCTCTGCCTTGTGTATTTAAAAAGAAAATTATTTAGACAAACATGTGACTGTTTTCCGACAGCCATGTTCAAGGGACGATATTAAAACGGGGTGGACCATCCATCAGTCCATCACAAGATATGTTTGACGGATTGACGGATATAAAAGAAAAAGTAGCCCTGCTGTTGGTCGAAGATCACGTGACCGCCTGACGGACGGGCGACTGACGGATGAAACGGATGGTTGTGAGTCCACCCTTACTGGGCCGTAAAAAGGTTCTCTTCTGTCCTGAGACATAGCCTTTGCGATATTATACTTCGAACGTAATCAAGCACTCGGACTGAGCGAGGTGGCGCGAAGTCGAAAAACCCTTGACTCGAGCTCGGGAGGACATGGGTTCGATCCCCGGTTCAGCAATCCTGATTTCAATGCTGGGATGGTTTCTTTGTGCATGCTGTGGCCGATTACATCACCTTCTATGAGGCTTTGTTCGAACTCACCATTTATAATATTTGTATATAAGTATTTAGTAGCCTTAAGTTCAGACGCCGGTGATAGTAACTTGCTCAGCGATGGGTGCGATTTGGTAATCTAGTGATTTATTGGGTTTCGTCGCATACGAAAAACTGGATACAAACTACCAAATACGACATAATTATAGTCGAATAATTCGGGTCACGTGACCTTCTAGTAAATCATAAGTGTCAATTTGAACACAGCCCGAGCAACTAGTTCTGTCTCTAATGACCTTGATGTGGACGAGAAGTTAAGCCCAGCCTACCTACCTACAACGGGAGCGTATATAGAAATTTGGTTTTCGTGGGAGGAGGGTTACTTCTAAAATATGCACGTGGAGGTCGAGTCGTGGGGTGAGAAGGGGCCACTGTCTCATTAACATTTAAGGAAACAATTTCCCATTAATAGAATTAAATCAGTATTTTAAACAAGTCATATTTTATATCTAGAGATAATGGAAAATCGCGGAAATTTTTTCAACCAACATATCTTCTATTACACTTTAACTAGTTTATTATTACATGATTGGGTGGACAAGGTTTTGACTCGGCTAAGTTGTTTGCAGACGAATCACGAACGTTCTGCCTTAAAGTAACAGAAAGTTCATTGGCCCAGTGAAATAGGGTAGCAGCGTCATACATGCATGACAGTCAATAAGGAAATAGAACTGTCGGGCATGTGTATTGTACGTTGAATCCTAGCAAACAGTCAACTTTTCCCGCGATAAACCATCATCTCTAAAATATTTCAGGTTTAAAACTTTTACAGGATAGTTTCACGTAAGTGTAAGTGTTGGGGTGGCTCATAACATAGAGGTCTTGAGAGCCGGTGAGGGTGAAGCGAGGTGATTATGGAGCAACGCCGGAATGCAAGGGCGGGAGAAACGGGAGTTCCCCGAGAAAGCCCGCCGACCAGCGGCACGGTCCGGTACGATCCCCACATGCGAGAATCCGGGGGCCACCCCGCCGGGAGTCGAGCCCGGTTCACCTAGGTGGTAGGCGGGTAGTCTAGTCGCTCCACCACCGCGGCCCCGTCTCCCTCTGGGTCCTTACTAGACGCACAAGTGGCTCGGACCAGCCGTGCATGTCACTGAACGGCGAGCCAGCAGCCACGAGCTGGCTTGCGTAGTTTCTAGTAGCTGACCGACAAGAGAAGTGGCCGGGTTCATAGCCGCGGTGACCGTGGGTGATGGGACGTCGCTGGCGGCCGCAGGTGGGACTCCGGCCGCCAGCTTCTGCCTGCTCGTCTGCGGCGGCTCTGCGTTCACCGTGCTTCAATATGAGAGCACGTGCTTGCCATTGAAACACGGCAGTTTTTAGTAAACGTGGTGGACGGACATCTCGGTGTGCTGTCCGTCGTTCGGGAATGTAGAGGTAACCGAAATAAAGGAGGGTGGGACGACGGGTAGGGAGGGGGAACTGAGGCGTTTTGGTTACGCACATACCTGCCAAACCTGCAACCACACAGTTAAAATTTAAAAAAAAGTTTAAATTTCTCATCCCAATGCATTAAGTTTCCAGATAACCATTTCAAACAAAAACAAAACATACTACATGGCACTTCTTAAGAGTGGGACGGACCCCCTTGTTTTATGTGAAATAGTTGTTTGCGTGAATACGCTTATCTTGGCAAATAAATGTGCTGCAAATACAACTTTTTGTAAGAAAAGATAAAAAAAAAAAAATTATCACTGGCCCTATTTTTTTTTGCTTTTGTCATATTAAGTGTATTCCTGGAGAAAAAATATTCGTTGCCATGGTCAAATAACGCAATTTATAGCTTGCCTATGAAGTTTCCTTCAGCGGCAAGATAAAAGTACAAATATACGCGGGTAGTATAATCTGTGAGTTTCCATCGCGTGTAATGAAACCCCCACTGTAACAGATATAATTAACACACTTAAAAAATGCTGGCACTTAGGACCCACTCTTAAGAAATGCTGGCATATTAAAAAATATTGGCTAATTTTATGTTTAATATATTTTTAAAAAATATGCAATTCTCAAAAGAATATTACACACACACACACACACACACACACACACACACACACACACACTGTTGTGGCCCTAGATACTTTATACTTTTTCCTTTTCTCCATTTTTTATCCTTTAACCACCTTTTAAAAATAAATAATATTGCCCCATAATTAGTTAACACAGTGCGTGTGTAGTCCACAGCACTCGAAAATATAACATCTAAGATTAACATAAAACATTTTGATTGACTACTGTACCAAAGGAGAGGGCTTTCAAAAGTGCTCGCTTTACCGTGAATGCCATATATATATATATATATATATATATATATATATATATAAGGTGGAAGTTTTCTGTGAGGAAGTCGCGTGGCATCTGTAGTTTAAACCATTGGCTTACATCGCGTGTAATGTTATCCTACTGTCACGTATCTAATTTGCTATAAATTCAACTTTCCAGGAGTACACGTCTAAGGCAGGCTTCACAACAACCCATCGCGTCCGTCGGTCCGTCAATCACGTGACCAACACCCAAACAGAGGTGGCCATTAATTATATCCGTCCGGCCTTCAAAACTTTGGCAAGCTCTAACTTTTGACGGACGGACGGATGAAATTACAGCCTTCCAAACTTGGATGTTTTGTTACCCGTTCATCCCGAGTTATTTAGGGGGCTGTGTAGTGTGTGCAGAGTTTCGTTTCGACCCATTTGTTTTCATATGTTTATTTATGTATTTTTAAAATTAAATTAAGTTACATTTTTTCCAGAAGATTTATTGAAAATTATGTTTGCGAACATGAGTTCCTTCTTTGTAATAGTAAGGGTAATAAAATAAACTTTATATGCTATTCAAAATTTTTTTTAAACATAAATAAATTTTCGTTAAGTACGCATTTGCGTATTTAGTGAACTTACAAACACAATACAGCCAAAAATATTCACTTTTTATGGAGATTTTTTCTATTTGTAAACAGTTTTTTTTGTATTACTTTGCACCAATGAACTGACGACGGACGTACGAAGACTGGTTGTAAATCGCTCGGCTGGGCTATGGACGGACGGATGACGGACGGACGCGACGGGCTATTGTAAATCCTGCCTACGTCTTGGAAGGCCCCGCCGCAATGCTGTTTCTTGACTTATGACGTAACCTTGAGGCGTTATATTTTACGGTTAACGTTTCCCCTTAAAAAGTTTTAATGACACCTGCAGTCGTTAGGTAACCTACGTGGCGGAGTTACTTTTCACATGCGACGGTGGAGGGACCCGCGGGGGAATGGAATAAGCAACAAAGCCGGCCGTTCTGAGTGCAGCTTAGCTAATTGTGAACAAACGCTAGCTACTTTCATGTCATGTTGTTTACGAAAGAAACCTGCTAAATTAAAGAAATTATACTTTTACAACAGACAACACAGGTACTGCTACTGAGAACGCCTTATTGCCAAGACAGCAACATCCGCAATCAGACAAGATATTTTGTTGAAAGATCTGTCATTATTTGGGAGCAAATATTAAAACAAACCTTTAATTCCGTCAAAAAATAATGTATATTTGAAACATGCTGAAACATGTTTGTCATGTTTGTTAGGCACCACACCCACTAACATAGTAAATTAAATAATAATATATCATTATTAATAGTAAGGCGTGCTTAAAACAACTGGTTGGAAACAATCTCGCACTTGCTGCAAAGTTTCCCTGATGTGGAGCATATCGCAGCAATAAAAGAGCCACGTTGAAATACCTTCTTAAAGTTTAATTTTCTCATTGTAAATCGTCACTGTAATTGCCTGTTTAGTCAATGCATTGACTGCTTGTATAAAATGAATTGGTACCAATACACGACCAATGAGACCACATTCTGCCCCTTACATACTATACTCTTTCACAGCTCATGGGCTAATGCAAAAGCGCAGACACAGCAATCATAAAACAAGATATAAAAATCAATAGCTTATACTTTAGAGGGAAATGAAATATTTTTGCACAGTTATGAATATTTTAGTCAATGGCTTAAACATTATTTATTATTTACCTTATGTAAAACAGTGCAATCATAACAATTGATGTATCAAAACATTACGTAATAAAAATACATTATTATTCTAAAATATCTTATTGAGGCCAATATGTAAGAAATAAGACCTCAATAATAATAACTGTTCTGCAACAAAACAATAGTCACAGAGGCGTAATTGAACTTGCCAAGGTGTATTTAATAATTTTATATTGATCGTTACTATTTTATTTGAGAACAGTGAAGCTATAAATAAATATTCCAGGTAAAATTAAATACTAATATAATAATGTTTTTAACCAGAACTGAAAAATCCCTTTCCTCGAGGTTAATATCGTACTTACATCGTTCTTTTAACTCCGAATGGGATATGCAATTTAAAAATTTCCGCTGTTGCGCTTTCACTGGTAATGACTAAGGCTTTCCTACATGTGTTGAGATTGGCGTAACTTAATCTACGGTATGTCAAACCGAGACGGTGTGCTTGCAAACGTAATCGAAAGTCTTAGATTGTTCAGCGATGTTTATGCGAGTGTAGTGAAAAGCTAAAGCTATTGATCTAGTTATCATACTGCGCCTTCCCGTTGGCACGAAGTCGTCGAGCTGTGTGTCCTTTGCGTGTTTTTCTCTTCGGAAATGAAAATAAACACGGAAGCCGTCTGCTGGCTCGGTTGGATATAGGCTGTTCGCGGTAAAATGAGCACTTTTGAAAGCTCTGCTCAAGATATACTTGTATACACGTTGTGTATTCCTCCACCTTATGTCAAATTACATCATTACCATGGGCCTCATCACTTTATTCATGCGTCGGTCAGATGAAACTGTGAAATTATTAAGAAAGTAAATACTTTACATATCTGTCAATTTTTACACTTCGATGCATTATAAAACAGAAAGCGAAGTAAATAATTTATGTTCTCACACATAGTTACCTAGCTCTTTTCATTCGACGTTAAGTTATGGAACTACTTTCCCTCCATCGTTGCTAACTTTACTGGGCGCATGTCACTCAGTGCGCCCGTTAAAATATATACAGGCAGGAGCAGTGACATTTTTTCCAAGGTTGATTTCATAAGTGCTCACTTTATCGTAAACAACCTTTACGTGAATTCGAGCGTCGTGGAATTAAGTTCCATGTTGCAACCTTCGGGCGGCGTATACAAGCCGGATGGTGTCAACGTAGCTCTGTCCACCGCAGAGCCGTGAACATGCACGTTTATCATCACGTGCGTGCGCGTACGTGGCGCGGGGCAATCCCACCGCTGCCCCGCGCGATCACGACCCAGTAAAGGCCACCCGCTCCAGTTAATTGTTTGACACATCGTTTTACCGAACCCGCTCATTTGCCCTCCCCGAAACCAAACACAACCTCAACCCACGATAATAACGTTTGACAAGCTTCAATTTTACCTTCGTCGGGGAAACATAAACCGTGGAGATCGCTCTCTCCTCTGCCTCCCAGTCCATCTCGTGGCCTGCCCCCCTTCTGCTATTGACTCCTCCATCGGAGCACGTAATAACGATCATCGGGATGAAGAGCGTCTCCCTGTAATAATAAAGCGACTCCACTTGGAGCCCCGCCCCTCCTACTCCATCCCGGCATGCTCCGCGGCAACTAGGCCCCCCTTGCGCTGGGTAAATAATAATTTGCTAACCACACGATGCGCGCGTCGCTTGAGCATTAAGCCTGGACAATGTGGACCGCCGGAAGACTGCACGCGTAATGACTGTCATCAGCAGCGCCCCCATCCCTCCCTGCCCCTTCCATCAAGATGAGGCGAGGGGGAAGGCACACGAGATACCCCGCCAAAATTACCGCTCCGTTGCGCGGCCCAACTGTTATGGCGTGTAGCTCGGTGACACCGCCTTAATTCCTTCATGCGTCCCCACGGCGAAGAATATAGCCTGCATGGGGAAACTACGTGGATAGTTGGTTCATTCTTCACTGAGCACTTCCTAAAGCCAGTCCCAACATCGTACATCTATTTATTATGTACCCTTCAGCCATTTATGGAAACAAACACTAATATAGGCTGTTCATTGTAAAACCTACTTGAATGCATGTTGAGTGTTCTGCCGCCTTATCCAAAATTAACACTGCCATGGGTCTCATCACTTTATTCATGCGTCGGTCAGGTGGAACAGAAAAGTAAATATGTTACAAGTCTTGTCATTTTACTCTTCGATTCATTAAAATAATAGAAAACGAAATAAATAATTTAAGCTATCACAAATTGTTACCTAACTATTTTTATTCGACGTTAAGATATGGAACTACTTTCCATCCATCATTACAAACTTTACTGGGCTCATGTCACTGTGTACCCGTTAAAATATTTGCAGGCAGGAGCAGTGTCTTTTTTACTTTTTTTCTAAGGTTGATTTCAAAAGTGCTCTTTTTATCGTGAACAGTCTTTATCGAACTTTTGATAGTGTGCCAATCTGTGTGTTGATCACGCACAACTTAGAGATTGCTAATAATGTGACTATTTTAAGTGAAATAACAAATAAGATATTTGAAATATACTTGAAGAAATAGCAATACCTTTTATCTGCTGGCGAGTCCTTATCTTTATAGTAAGTAGTCTTAACCAAATTACTAAAGGATTATTTTTATTCTACTTTTGTTGCTCAAATAGGGATTTTATTTGTGAAAACAAAAAAAATATATATATATACACACACACACACACATACATATATATATATATATATATATATATACACCCCCTTTAACTACGCGGCAATGAATATAAAGACTACTGTCAATTTCTTCAATGATATTGTATGAACGGTCATCAAAATTATTTATGTATATTACCTGACCTTAAACAGAATTATCAAAGTGCAGTCACGAAGGGAATGAAAATTTACTTTTCCAAGTTGATATGACTCATGATAATTTTGATTATCGTTAAGAAGGATTTTTCCTTCAGTTTACTATAGTTTGACAGGTAACAAAAGAACCGTCTTCGTTTACTTTCTGCGCAGCGGCGGCCTTCCCCTACCTCGGCACGGCTGGAGGGGTGGTAAACCGCTTCGCTGCGTTCAAATCCATATTACACGAGCAGAAGTGATACTCGTGCATTTTATTTCACGACGTGTCTACTTTTGGGGATTAATGAAGTAAAGGAATCTATAGTAGAGGAAAAAAACTGTGCCAACCATGGACTTCAGCTGTAACATTGACGAATAAAAAATAAAGGAACAAATTAAAAAGAAAAACATAGTGGTTTGGAGCAAAGAAATTGCACCAAAATAGAAGAGGATGACGCAGTTTGCATGTACAAGTCGTGTTTTTTTTTTATCGGATCGGCACCTAATTTGACAATCGTAGCAAGAAAATCGTCTTGACTGAGTCTAACGTCCTAACTTGTTATTGTCCGCATGGCTTGGAGTCGGCCACAAGACGTGTCATACAATGTAACCAGGCAGCGAAGTGTAGCGACGTATATAACCAAACGCGCGGCTGGTGCTAACAAGAAGCCAGGGGAGAAAGGAAGCTCCTTTGTGTAGCATCGCCACAGACTCCGGCAGGAATGTTGGGGTGCTCAGAGGAGCGTGAGATGAGGAAACGCTTCAATTGATTAGAAACACTTGGATGACGCAGGGAAGCTGTGCTATACACCGGAGAAATAACCCCTTCTCCGACGACGAGTCAAAGGCGAAACTGGACCCAACCTTGAAATTTTTGTTGTAGGCCGAATTGGACAATTTTTCAGAAAGGAACCAATCCACAAAATTGTAAAAAAAAATGAGTCTAACATGTAAACTGAGTCATTACACCCCATTCTACATTCCGCTGAAAAGACCCTACCTAAAACTGCATTGTTCTGCCATCTGTGCTTTGTTAAAAATAACATTGAATGCTCTTTGGCAGAATTACTTTCTGCAGAAAGGAACCATGTGTTTTGGTTATTTTTGCAGAACATTGAATTAAAGTACTTTTATATTCAACAGAACAGCACCATGTGAGTTAATTCATTATTTTGTTGACACATAAATACTATTAGTTACATCTTATTAGGAAGGTACACTTTAATATATATTGTTTAGGCGGTTTAGGCATGCTAAAATTGTTTTTAAGTGATTGTAGATCTAAATAATGGAAAATTTTAGCAAAGCCAGAAAATTGTTGAGTTTTGTATATCGAAAAATCAAGAAAAGTATTATCATGAAGGTGAAATTGGAAGGCAAGTTAGGCCTAAGTATGGAATTGAGGTATGCAAAAAATTCTTTGATTGTATTCTCCCTGGTTCTATTAGTATTGTATGTTTATAAATCACATTATATGCTCCATACTCTCTTTAGAATAATTCTGATGAAAATGGGAGTAACTGTTTCGAGTTCTGTAAAAAGTACAATATGTGAAAGTTTCATAGACATACTTGAAGAAGATATGAATGGGAGCGACTCTAAAGTACAGGTTTGCACAACATATACATGTGTGTCTACTATTGTCCTATTGGTTTTAAAGTAGAGAAATTAAAGTTTAAACATGTTATTATTTCAGTACCCTGAATATACTGGACTTCCGGTAGTAACATACTGGCCGACTGACTTTAAAATACGGGTTAGTACATTACGTGTTCACTCCTGCCATATTGGTTTGCAAACAATATTCACATTTTAAACTTAAACATAATACTGTTTTAGGATACCATGCTTTCAATTTCGCTCCTATCTGGAAAAAAACTTCGAAGAACCTGGAAACGAAACTGAGGTTGTAGCAACTACAAACCATGACATTCTTCTTGGAAATAATGAAAGCAGCGAGGCGAGTAGAAACTATTTTTTTTTGCACACAAAATTGACAAAAACTTACAAAACTAATAAACTGAATTTTCCCCAGAACGAAATACAACACAACTCTTATAATGATCCAAACTACACACCTAACTGATTCATCAAGTGGTATGTGTCCTGATTCTGGACAAATATGAGGCTGGAAGAGAAAATATGAAACGTCAAAAGAACACAAAGGAAAATGATATAGATATTAAGAACGTTACAATCACAAAGGTGTAAAAGTTGTGAAGTCTTTCAAAGATTGCCAATGCAATTACTCTCAAAAGTGCAATGAGAGACTGCCAACATAAGCCAGAAAAGAACAGTATAAAAATATTGGGCGCTTGGCTCATATGAGGCACAAACAACTTTGTCCCTCTGCAATACGTACATCAAGTTGTATTGTTTTAGTAGTTTTATGTAAGAAAAATTAAACTTAAAACACGTTTTACGAATTTTTAATAACAGCTCAATTTAATTTATTTGTAGGTAAGATGAAAACTGTTTTCATCAAAGAAATAGTTTTTTAAGAAAACATCTACCTAATATTTTTGAAAGTGAGATTTTTGTTTATTTAATCAGATATTATAGTGAAATTCGAATGTTAGGATTCGGTCCAAGCGTACTTTGCAGCAGTATTTTCTCTTGTCAATAGTATACATCAGAAAATAAAGACGTTACGTAAATTAATGAAGCGTGTGAGATGAAAAAAAAAAAAAAACTAACAAATCGATTGTTAACGAGATAACGTTAGAGAGTGATTTAAAAATTACGTACTTTTAAACCTAAATATACGAGATGTCATTTTGAAACTAATGAAAGTTTATATATATATATATATATATATATATATATATATATATATATATATATATATATATATATATATATATATATATATTAAAGGGATATGTATGCGTATATAAATGAATGTAAGTTCTGATTGCGAGTTTGTGTTACCACAGCGAAAAGAAAAATTGCAACTGTCATTTTTTCTTTCTAATTTTGCCCTTTTCATCTCCGTGGCCTTTTTAGAAGGATCCTTATGGCCTTTTAGAAGGATCCTTATGGCCTTTTAGAAGTGGAGTTGAAATGAACTAATCGCTTTATGTAATTCAACACGCCTGCACATGGCGTGCGTGCCAATATCACCGTTACGGGTTCACTTTCTACAACTCGGCTACCCTAACTTACTATAAATATCCTGCAAATGTACTGGTACAAGAAGCATGATGTCATCGAAATGTTAAGCCACACTTAAAAAAAATTAAAACGCCCCTCGGTGACCTCGGCTAAGGTGGTCACGAAGCGAAAATTGCTCTACATCAGTGAAATTTGACTGCTTATTTAAACAAGCGAATTTCACTGGCTGGTGAATGAACTTTGCCATTCTGGAAACTATATTTATTAATTCAGGTGCTCTTACCGTCAGTAGCAGCTCATTAAGGGCACTGGTTCATGCTATATATTTATGTTTAAAATTAATAAAGCATTACGCATCACATTTATTAATACATTTCAAGCTGTATTTGCGTATTTAATTTATTTTCTTCAGAGAATAATACATAGTTTGTCCACAAACGTATCTGAGAGTGTATATAGAACATAAAGTTTAATTATTTTTTAAGATAACTATAGGGCTAAATGCAAGAAAGGGGTTGAACTATATAAACCTCATTTGAAATGTATTTGTTGGGCTGATTAAAAATTAATTTTGTATAGTTTCGTCTCAAAAAGTGTGCTAGTTTTTGGTGTGAGGTCAGACAAAAGCGTCCATAGAAATAGGTCAACCTACTAAGTCGGGTTTTTACGTGTATTGTATTTTTGTTTGGTTAGTGACGAGTGAGGAATTTTTTTTGCGGTTTTTAATATCGAGGTCTTGAGAGTCGATGAGTGTTTTGTGGGGTGAGTATGGAGCAGCGCCGGAATGAAAGGGCGGGGGAAACGGAGGATCCCCAAGCAGCGGCATAGTACGGGCACGATTCCCACACGCGGAAATCCGGGCAGGGAAGCGAGCCCGGTTCACCCAGGTGGGAGGCGAGTAGTCTAACCACTACACCACCACGGCCTCTTTTTTTTGTTTGGCTAACGCGTTTTTTTTTTCGGAGGCTACGACAATGTGCACTTACTTCTTATATCTCCAGGATTATCTTATGACTACTTGGAACTGAGCTTCTGAACTCCCAACACAATGTTTGATTTCTGAGAAGCTGTTGCACACATTAGCGATTATTTTATTTGAATGTAACATTATTTCAAGCTGCTGCCTTTAACACTGCGCACATATGGCCTTGAACACAGGGAGAAAATGATAAACAGCACGTGCCATTTATGTTTACTATAGGCTATTCACGGCAAAGCGAGAACGATTAAAAGTCCTCTCATTTGGAATAAAAGTCAATAAATATATTTTATTTTAACATTAGACGTTTACTTCTGAGTACGGTGAAATGCACACACTATGTTTACTACTTACATGGCGATATATTTTTTTAATGGCGGTTAAAGGTTATGAGCTGGTTGAAAGGAGAAAGTAACCAGGGCCTCAAAAGTGCTCACTTTACAGTGAACAGCATATAAGCAACTTCCAGGCAACAACATTTCTGTGCAATTTATGCAGCTATAAATATTTAAACCACGTGGCTTGGTCTAATGTGAGGCTTTGTTTTACTCAGAGTGTTGGGAACAAAACGAGATTTATTATAGAAATTGGGCAGAGGAAAATTTCCTCCGCAATTTGCGCAGGTATTCCGAAGAGGTCGATTTTCTAAGCTGGTGGTATATACACAAATGCTCTATTTTTCCGTGTAAACGTTTGTTTTTGCCTCAAATTGTGATATAAACTTGCCCGTGGCAAAATATTAAGTATTAACTTTATTTCGTAACTATTTTTTTCGCTCTCTAATACTGCTCACAAGAGAGAATATTAAAAACGCGTTTCTGTTAGGCAGTACGCTGATTTTAGTAAAGAAATATAATGAATTGAATAACCAAATAAATATGACAGTCATTAAAAATCACGCATACAATCTGTTACCAAATTCAAATAAAGAAATTGTGTATTACCATGTTTTGCAAAATCCAATTTTAAAACAGAATAGAAAATACGTGGATTCATTTTTGGTGCGAAGAACGAAGTTAATTCTGTAAGTAAACTCAAATACGATACAATTAGTAATATTTTGCATATTATATTTATTTTATGAAAATGGTAATTATCCCATTTGATTACATACCGAGCGGAAACATCCGGTAGGCATGAGACACCAGTGATACAATGCGGCAAAAATGTTTAATTGAAAAACTATTAGCATTGACCTTCTCAACCAGAATAGAATAAACCTTGGCTAAGGTTGGGACCTGTTACAGAATACGCAAGTGTACACAAGGGAATAGGCTGGGAAATGGGGAAGGGGTTTGGGGAGGGGGATGTCCTTTGATGTCTGCTTACCCATTCGCTGACTATGCAGGGTTTAGGGGACGGGCCTTCACTCTAAAAAATTTCGTTGTACTTTTACAAGAAAAATCCTTGGAAAGCCAGTTGCCAAGAAATTACTATAAAAAACTACAAAAATTTTTCTTGTGAAATCTGCAAAACATATATTTAAAATTACAAATGATAGCCTTGTATTACAACTTGCAGTACTGAAACGTGTGCATAAAATTGTTTTTTTTTTCTCCTATAAAACATATTTGATGAATCAATAAATGAGAATATCTTTAAAAAAAATTACGAAATTTAATTTATCGAAAAGAAAATAACATTACACTTTGCCAGCATGGGGAATAGAACACACGCTTCACCATTAGGCCAACTAGACTTAAGTGTCTAGTGCTTATTTTTATATTAAATATAACTCCAGGTACTTACAAAATTCTAAGGAAGTTACTTGATTCAGACGAACACATTTATCGGTACTGTATTTCACTTCACGAGTTCCGTGCAGCTAGGAAACATCAACAGTTAATGAGTAATACGGTCACGTTTGATTGAAATTGTCGTTTTATTATGATTATTTGACTTCTTTAAGAGCGTTACGTTATTCTAACTCGCAGTACATTTCTTTCTGCACGTCACTGGTCAGTGACGCCATTTTGCTGGCGCGAGCGGTCGGAGTTAGCCGTAGAACGGCTGTTGCACTTCTGTATTCCAAAGTGCTCTATGACACGGTTTATGGAAATGCCAATTTGGAAAAATTTGGTTCCCTTTCCTCTGACCAAGCTCTGACGAGACTGGTACATCTTCAAAAAACACAGAACGTAGTGCGACACATTAAGATTGAATCAGTCTCGTCAGTAAGTGGACGTCAGTTGCGGACCTTCTACCAACTGGCGAACCAATCAAATAAAATAGGAAACAGGAGGCTCTTCACGGTCAAATGAGCACTTTCGAAAACCCCTGCTTAGAACCTGCTTGCATGCACATTGTGTGTTCTTCCGTCTTATGTAAAATTAACACTGGCCAGGGCCTCGTTACTTTATCCACCGCGTTCGTCCAGTGAAACTGTGCAATTATAATAAAATAAATATTTTACAAACATGCTCATTTTTACTATTCGGTGTGTTAAAAAAAAACAGACAGCGAAAGAAATGACTTAAACCATCGCATATGGTCACCTAACACTTTTTATTCGGCGTTGAGATATTGAACCACTTTACTACCATCGTGGCCAACTTCAATAGGCGCATGTCACCCAGTGCGCTCATTGAAATATATGCAGGTAGGAGCAGTGACTTTTTTTATAAGGTTGATTTCAAAAGTGCTCACTTTATCGTGAAAAATCTATAGTGGAATTCTCGACATTCAGTGAGATTCAATCATCGTTCTAATCAGGTGTTTAGCAGTGATTACCAGTGGAGACATTTTCGTTGCTTTCCACTTACTTTGCCACATTTTGCAGTATTTCATGTTTATAGTGTAGTCAATTAAACGTAGGCCGTATACAGACGTAAATCGGTGTTTCAAAGGATATTTTTTTACTGTTCTCTGGGCAGTTCGTAAACCAATATTTGTGACGTGCGCTCGTGATGAAGATCATTCTATGTACCTCATATGTGCTAAAGGCCGTTCAAGGTATAGTGAGCGCTTTCAAAACCAACCTTTGAAAGAAGTCATTGAAAGTTGACCGCAAAAACGCTACAATAAACACTGGCATGCAGGTCCTCAGTTAAGTTGGCAGCGAATAAAGAAAATTAACTCCGATTCTTGACGTTGCGTAATTGCGAGTGCCTTGTTTAAATTTATGGGAAATAAAACTGTTGTTATCCTGCTTCGTATACATGAGACAATGAATCTGCATATTAGCAACGCATTGAGGTTTACACAGTTTCACATTTCCACTTGTCTGACTCATGGCTAAAGACACTGGGCTCATGACGACGTAATATGGCGGAAGGGTACAAAATGAGAGGTTCCCTTACCGTTTGAGCGATAAAGGCTGCTCACGATAAAGTGAGCACTTTTGAAATGGATCTTAGAAAAATGTCACTGCCCCTACCTGCACATATTTTAATGGGCGCACTGAGTGACATCCGCCCAGTAAAGTTGGTAACAACGGATGGAAAATATTTCCATAACTTAAGGTCGAATAAAAAGTCTTAGGTAACCATTTGTGATAACTTAAAATTTATTCTCTCGCTTTGTGCTTTTTTTTTCATGCATCGAATTTTAAAAATGAGCAGATTTGTAACAATTTCGCAGATTCATTTCACCGACGCATGAATAAAGAGAGCAGGCTCACAACCGTGTTAATTTTACCATAGGCGGAAGAATGTGCAGTGTGCGTATAAGTAGATCTTAAGCAGGGCTTTCAGAAGTGCCCAGTTGACCGTGAGCAGCCTATAGCACAGTTTTCTACAAGCAGCATATCGCGTATTGAAATGAGCGACGGCAGTGGAGCGTGCGCGACAGTTGAGCAGCAGGTCGCGCGGGAGAGGCGGCGGCGAGTCAGACGGAGACGGCTTGTTTGGGGTCGGAATGGGGCCCTGGAGGCCGATACGTCACTCCGAAGGGCACGCTTACTGGGGGGAGGGTAGGAGGAGCAAGTCGCGGACGTGGCCGCACATCGCTCCTATACGTCCCAGTCCTTAGCGACCCTCGGTCAAGCGCACTTCCTACGTATCAAGGCTTGTCTGCTATTGGTATCACAGGCGGTCATTACTGAACAACGCGTTGGTTTATATTCTGATTTTCGAAAGACAAGCATTTTAACATAAACCGAACATTTTTTTTTTTTTTTTTTTTTTTTACCAAATTTGCATTTCATGTAATTTCTTCAAGCGAGAGAGTGAAGAGATCTAGACGGCTCTTAATATCAAGGTCTCGAGAGCCAATGAAGGGTGATTGAAAAGAGTATGGAGCAGCGCTGGAATGAAAGGGCGGGGAAAATAGGAGATCTCCGAGAAAACCCGCCGACCAGTGTCATCGTCCGGCACGATTCCCACTTGCGAAAATCCGGAGTGCCCGGCCGGGGATTGAGCCCGGTTCGTCTTGGTGGGAGGCGAGCAGTCCAACCGCTCAGCCACCGTGGCCCCTTAAATGGTGTAAGACTTTTAGGTTAGAGGAAATGTGTAAAACATCTGAAAGCACTTGTTTGCATTAACAATGTTTTGACCTCAAATAATATGCACGATTTTTATGACAGTTATATTGGAAGAAAAGTAGTCAAATGTTGGGTCACGGAGTGTGGCAATTTACCTAATTTCCCTGTACGATTGGTACCTACTGTCCAGGGACGTGTCAACGGAATGTCTGCACACACGTCCATACACAGAGGAGTAATGCCTTTACAGTTGCTACTTTTTCTGACTTTCCAAAACTGACAACAGAGCGCGATATGAGCATAATTATGAACAATGTTCTATTTACAAATCTTAACCACGTCAACGTATCCTTATTTTAAAAGAATTTGAGATATCAAATAATACAAAAAATATTATTTAATAAATTGCAGCTTAATGTCGAGTGTCTACTGAATTATAAATGTGCTGCTATTCGTTGGTTTTCTAATACTGTTTGATTTATATTCCCACGAGTAAAATAAAGTAATGGAGAATGAGACTTTATTTTATTTTCCAACTTTTGTTTAAGGTTTTACATTGGGATGCTTATCTCTGCGCGCAAAAACATGTATAAACAAGAAAATTTTCTTCTATTTCTAATATGTAAACATGAAGTTTGGGATACGTCCACAGGCGAAATTCAAATTCGACAATCAACTTCTATAATCTATAACGTGCGAACGCGCGGGCGCAGACCGTGACGTCACAGAGTATCGAGCACCAATCAGCTCTCGGGTGTCCACGAACATGTCCGCGGACAAAACATATTGTACTGTCCGCCCAACAGGTATCCTTACTTACGTGCGAGGTAGATTTCACACTAGTCAAGAAACGGGTGGGTGTTGTTTGTTGTTAGATCACCAGATCTAGTTCTGTATTGAATACTGATTTCGCATTAACCCAAATTCAGTATTTTGTAATTGGTCATTTCGTAGGTTTAAATTCGGACATTGTCAACAGTCAATTGTTTAACACTCGGGGCCACGCATTTTTACATTAAGAGTGAAATTCATTTTTATTGTAATTCAATGCTTAAAACGGACGTCGTTTTTCTACAATCATCATTGGAATACTGTTAAAATATTAATAAATAAGAAAATAATTATTTATGCAATAATGACTTTTAAAAAGTGTTTGCGGAATATATAAACAAAGCACACTTACATGCTTTTTAAAACATGTTTAGAGTAGTTTATGAACACTTATATGTTTTTAAAAAAGTTTTAATTATTCATTTGCGTATATATTTTGAAGGTAAAAACCAACATGGCGCTAATTTTGTCATTTTGAATTTTTGCTAACATCCGCTAAATACAAAATTCGAAATGCCAAATTACCAAAGATGTCGCAATTTTTGTATACAAAATCGGGTCATGCGATAATTTTGTCAACAAAACCTGCCATTTCGGACACGGCTTCAGTTAAATAAATATAGGCTGTTCACGGTAAAATGAGCACTTTTGTTAGCCCTGCTTAAGATCTACTTGGATACACGTTTTGCACTCCCCCGCCTTATGTTTAATTTACATTGTTATGGGCCTTATCACTTAATTCATGCGTCGGTCAATAGAAACTGAAATTATAAATTAAGTAAATTCTTTACAAATCTGCTCGTTTACACATCGATGCATTATAGAAACAGAAAAAAATATGATTAGTTTTAAGTTATCACATATTATTACCTAGCACTTTTGATTCGATGTTAAGATATGGAACTACTTTCGATCCATGTTACCAACATTACTGGGCGAATGTCACTCAGTGCACTCGTTAAAATGAATGCATGCAGGGGCAGGGATGTTTTTCTAAGGTTCATATCTAAAGTGCTCACTTTATCGTGAACAGTCTTTAAATAGCCTAATCATGTAGGCTAATTTGGAAATCAATATTCCGTGCAGGGGTAAAGAGCTGGTGGGAGTACAGAAGCAAGGTTTTCAAACCAACCGGAGTGTATTTATCTCGCACTCGGCACGTCGTGGGTACGATTCGTACGTGCTGCATTTGAGAATGGATTTCGCGACTAACTTTTTGTATTCACACCAGGAAATGGCTGGCGCGGCATTATCGTGGTTGCTGCGGTGGTCTGGTGGTCAGACTACTCGCCTCCCACCAAGGCGAACCGGGTTCGATTCCTGGCGGTGTCGCGTCCCGAATTTTCGCACGTGGGAATCGCACCGGATGATACCGCTGGTCGGCGTGTTTTCTCGGAGACCTCCCGCTTCACACGGCCTTGCATTCCGAAGCCACTCCATACTCCACTTCTTTTTGTGCGCACGAAAGGAAATATTCCCATTATTATTTTTTTTAAGTACGCCATGAACCTTGAAAGGTTTTTGTACCCGTTTCGCGCTACCCGCATGTTACTTCTGTCTCAATGGTTGCATACTTTACGGGTTTGCTTGTGTTGAAGGGATAATAGAAAACAAACACAAGGTTGTCGGACTTCGAATAGCCATTCTATTCACATGTTAGCGGACTGCGAATAGCCATTCTATTCACATGGTAGCGGACTGCGAATAGCCATTCTATTCACATGGTAGCGGACTGCGAATAGCCATTCTATTCACATGGTAGCGGACTTCGAATAGCCATTCTATTCACATGGTAGCGGACTGCGAATAGCCATTCTATTCACATGGTAGCGGACTGCGAATAGCCATTCTATTCACATGGTAGCGGACTTCGAATAGCCATTCTATTCACATGGTAGCGGACTGCGAATAGCCATTCTATTCACATGGTAGCGGACTGAACAGTACTGTCCTTGCGAACTAAATTCGTTTTAATGTTTCTACTCTTTGCGAGGTTATAGATACATTGGGTCATTTTTGGCAATCTTCAAGATATTTAGCTTAGTGATAACCTTCCTTGCCCTAAACAGATTAGCTGCGACACGTAAAAGGAAACAGTCTATTAACTGTAACTTCGCACTTTTTCGAACAAACGTGTTAGAAAATGAACCCCAGGAGTAACACGTTTTATTTCTGCTTATTAAATTATATATCACAAAATGTTAACGCTTGTATTACCATTAAAATATGTTTTTTTTTTGGTTAAGTGATATTTTCACTTTAATTTTCTCAAAAAATTATAATATTTATTTTGCAGTGAATATACATCAAAACACTGAGAGAACTGCGGTTTTAACTACGGCTATAGAGAAATAGCTTTCATGTTAAATAAAATAAAATAAAGTTTTTTTCAAGTTGCTATTTTTTTTTGCTGAATAGTGAGAAATTTCTCGAACGAATGATTTCCGAACAAATGGATAGGTCGCGCAGGACAATAGTTGGCTTACACATTATCCAAGCTTAAATGCGATGGTTATTAATTGATGGGGCCACTTGAAAACAATTGTGTATGCGTCACCCATTGAAAAAACATCGTAACACTTTGTCACCGTATCGAAGAAGCCTGCCAATCAATTCGACAAGTTCCTGGATATTTTGAAAGGTTATATTCGGCAGTATACGATATGTTAACAAATGCGCATTCAGACTGAAATTGGTCATTTGAGTACCTCATATAGCAATAAGTAGAGACCTTAGAATTTCGCGGGTTCACTTCTAGACAAGTAGGAATTCACACACACGTACGTTCATATTACGTTTGTAATTATTCGACGTGTTGTTTGACACCTCCTGGAGATAAATGAGCCAATAACAAACATGCAATAAATTGTGAGCCCAACCACCGCCTTTTACTACCACAACAATCAACCAATAAACAGTTGACATCCGCATGAGAAAATATAAGACTGTGAAGTCTAGCCTACAGGTAAATGAACTCGTGAATTTCTCAGGTTTATAGCAATAAGAAACATCACGTTATACCAGTGGAAACAAAACACAAGTTGGAAACAAGGTCAAATAAGCAGTGTGTTTATATGGACGTATTTAATAATTTTCGTGTCTCCTGTCCACCGGTGAAATGAGTCCCACGTATTATGAGACATTCTGCAGAATAAATGCAGCGTTTTAAGGAAGGCGAAAGCAGTGTGCAGGAACAATTGAGTAGTGAGAGCGCAGCAACATGAGTTGAGCTGAGCATTCACTATGCGATTACAGATATTCTTCTTTCACCATGTCTCTGCTCTTAAAATGTTCTCTTCGTTCATAAATGTCACTGGACGCTCACTTCTCACGCCCGATCTGCCCATTGCTTTCTCACCATTTGTTGTGATCTTTGAATGAATAGTGCAATGCGGGTGAATGTGTAGATGGAGATTTTTGGACATTCGCCATTGCGATGCAAATGTCTGTCATGGAAAAATAGGATTGAGTACGAAAAAATACTTAAAAAAGACAAGTAACCTATGGACGAGAAAATGTTGTAATTTTTGCTGAGAAATTCTTTGTAATCTTACAAATGCTTGTAATAGTACAAAGATTTTTCTTGTAAAACAACTCGTTTGCAAAACTACAAGGTCCGTGTTTGTAATAGATCTTACGACATGTTTGTACTATACTGGCCCGTTTCAATGAGCTTCAGCAATATGGCGAACACTCAACAACGTAAAACCGTATATAGCTGTTTGTAGAAAAAATATTGGTGATGTTAAGTGTAACCGAGTGAAAAAAGATATGTATTGCAAGCATGAATTGCGTAAAACACTTAAGACAACCGTATTATTCATTACTTGTTAGTGTTTCCTAGCTACACAGAACTCTTAAATCGGCTCTTCATACTCCGTTGCTAAGAGTCGTCCAAATCTCTTAACTCAACAACCGAACTCTTAATAAGAAATAAATGTACCTATTCTTCTTAACCGCATAAGTTCAATATAATTATGTCTATTATTGAACGTATATTTAGAGTAAAAATAAGTATTAACGTCGTAAGTAAAGTTGATCTTGTGGTTAAAGGTGCGTCCTGACAATGGAAGGAGTTTGGGTTCTAATCCCCGTGTTAAAAGGGTGTAATTGTTTTTGGGTAAATTATATTTTTATTATTATTTTGTAGTTGTGTTCTGTATTAATTCATCACATTTGTTTTCTAGAAGAAAAATACACTCTTATATACACTTCTCAATAACGTCAGTTGTAATACAAAGCTATAATTTGTAATATTACAAAGAAATGCTTTGCAAATTTTCCTAGAAAACTCTTTGTAGTTTTACAAATAATTTACTTGGCAACTGGGTTTCCAAGGATTTTCTTCGTAAAAGTGCAAACATATTTCTATAGTGTATACAACACAGGAAAATGCCAAGAGGGAATAGAGACAAAAAACAGAACAGCAACTAATTACGATATTACTTTACTTTTCGTAATTTGTCGGTGTTCTGTTTTTTATTGTACTCTCTCTTGGCATTTTCTTGTATTTATTTTCTCGTCCATAGGTTACTTGTCTTTCTTTAAGTTTTTTTTTCGTGCTCAGACCTGTTTTTCCATGACATACATCTGCATCGCAATGGAGAATGTCCAAAATTTCCATCCAACTATTTGTTTGTTCGACGTTGCCTGCCAACTTCTGCGTCACTTGATACGAAAATCAGTAGCCATCAGTTGTTCTGTTATTATATGCTCATCCATGATTGTAACGCACATTTAAATTCTGCTTTTATAGCGAGAAGAAAAAAAAATGTGTTTGGCTATGTTGGGTACACGGTGTTTGTTTTGCGTGAATACGTCTACGTTGACGCGCTCGGACGCCTTGATGCTCTTTTTTTTTACGTTCCCGGCACCGCTTCACTAGTTAATATGGGGTTTTATTTGTATCACTGGATTCCTTTTGAGATGCTCTTTCCAACCGAATACGATTTCTGTATTTCGACTAGGCTTTTTGACTAGTAGGCTATAGGCCAAAATCGTATTAAGTTTTCTTAATTTTTTTACATTAAATGCAAACAATTTCACCATAATCTCGCCACACAATTGTTTTTATACATTCAATCGAATAATCTTGACGAGAACTGTCGATTGAAACTCAAACGAGTGTCGTAACTTCTCCTAATGAAAAGTTATACTACGTAGAAGTTATGAGACGCGGTGAAACGAACTAAAAATTGCTCCCCCCTCCCCCTCCAGGGCAACACTCCAACCATTCACGCCCCTCGGCACGCGATGCTTCGCATTCCTCACTCAAGGTAACATATTCTTTGATCCTTTGGCAATCGAGTGGTGTAATTTAATTTTGAGTTTAGACGATAGATTCGGAGCTGCAATACCAAACTGTATCCCACGATTTTGTTATCATCGGATTTTCGGGATTGCCTCCCACTATGGCTGCAAATTTAAAGACGTATTCAAGTCAATAGCAATTATGATTTGGCTTTACTCACGCCAGGCACGTCGCAGTTTATCTTCGCTAGTGCCAGTCATAGAGTCACGTAAATAGAGACAGTGAGTAAGTGAAGAGATCTGGGCGACTCTCAACAGCAAGGTCTTGAGAGCCGACAAGGGCGATTGAGGTGAGTGTGGAGCGGGGCCGGAATAAAAAAGGAGAGGGAAATGGGAGATACCCGAGAAAACCCGCCTACCAACGGCATTGTCCGGGCACGATTCTGACTTGCGAAGATCCGGTGACCCGGCCGGGGATTGAACTCGGTTCGTCTTGCTGGGAGTTGAGCAGGCTAACCACTCAGCCACCGAGGCCCCCGGGTGTATAGAGTCCGCGCGATGTTGCCGGTCCATGGAATGTTGGAGCAGACCTCGAATGAGAAAACATAGTTGTTTTCTCATTACTTTATGGTTAATTATGGTTTAAAATGAGTAATGCATCGAGGTTAATTAACTACTTTAGCTTATTACTTATGTTTAAATTTATTTCTTAACATAAAACAGATATTGCTATAGAATATTTACTATCACAAAAAGGAACATGCATGAAACATCAACCACAAAATTTCCCTCAGTTACAAAAAAACAATTATATTTTAAACTTTTTATTAATCATTAACAATTTTTCAGGGAGGCAAATCACTTTCCCTGGAGCGGAAAGAATTCTCCTCACATGTTACAAGAAACGTATTCGTCTAAGTATGGAGAATTTCTCGGCATTCCCCTCCATTTATTCGCAACCTATAATAGATTATGTCGAACCCCTTTACATATTTCGCCCGGCCCATCCCATTCATGGTCATGGCTTTGTTTGCCACATTTTAAAATTGATCGTTGAAGTGAGCTCTTAGGTAAATAATTTTCTGCTAGCAAAATTTTTTTTCCCGATTCTTCTAGTAGAAAACAAATAGCAAAGCAAAGACCGGCAGTCGTTCATAAAATTCCTCAGATCTCTATCCTTTTTTTAAAACTGTTTAAAACTGAAAAGCCAGAGAGAGCTTAGGACTATGGTGGCATCTGCATCAAATGCGTCATCTCTACGATTATGGCGTTGATGTGACATGAATGTATTTTTTCATCTTAAAATGTGCAATCACGAGATTCAAAGAGTGATCATGTAATTATTTAGTTGAAAAGTCTGCAGACAAATTTATAATGCTCGCCTACAGACGTTTCTCATTTTGCATATTTTCGGACATAGTATTTCGTTCAAGAACTACGCAGTAAGGTCTGAAATACACACGGTTTCTTAAAAAGTTACGTTCCCAATTCATATGCGATTCACAACCACTGATTCGTGTCAAAGGCGCGAATTTCTAAACAACGCTATAAAAGTTTCTCGCAATTTATAGAATATAACGTTACTGCTGTTATAAATTTTCCCCGTGATCACGAAGGTGGTATCTTGGAATCTTACTGTAAAAACATTTGGTGCAAATAATTTTCCTGCATTTATACACAAAGCCGAGGAACTTCTTTGTGGTATTTTACTTTGAAGTCATCCCTAACTGAATAAATAATTATTCATTTTTCTAAGGCAGGGAAATTGTAAGATGAAAAAATACATTAATGTAACATCAACGCCATAATGGTAGAGATGACGAGACATTTGATGCAGATGCCACCATAGTCCTAAACACTCTCTGGCTTTTCAGTTTTAAACAGTTTGGAAAAAAGGATAGCAATTTGAGCATTTTTATTACATTCAATACATTAATTAGATAGTTACATTTTTTCCCTCGTACATTTTTCGTTTAGTAAGTTTTTCCAACACTGGTTGATACGAGTTCTTCTGTCAAACCATTTTAAAAGCGTGTGTAATGGTTATCCAATGGAACGATCGAAATATAAGCTTTAGGACAATTTATATCATGCCGAGATTAGTGATTATTAATTTTGTACTGCGTCGAGTCCGAAAATTCACAAAGGATGGACTTCAACTGACGATCATACATGCACCTCCACCTACAGTGTGGAGATTTCCTGTAAGGGAAAATCACCTGTGATAAAAATTTACCAGTTTCTAGAGAGCATCCATAATTAATCTTATCTCTAAATGATTTGCAGATCAATTCTTCCGTTTTTGAGTGTCTCCCCAGACAAACTGAATCCCGGTGCATCCCGGAAATATTTTTCTATATAACGAATATTACAACACTAAATTAAAACAGATCTCACGCGGCATGATGAATTGCGAAATGTTTATATAAAAACATACAGAACATTTGACTGTATTGTTATTACTGATTAAATTATGAAGTATATTTAATTTACTTTTGCTTTATAAATGCATACTGCCCCTTCTTGTCCATCTGTAGCCGGGAAATAATTACTCTGCTTCGTATATCGAGGACTATGTCGTTTGTTTCAAAATGTTTTGAGTTTGAATCACTATATGAGGTTGTGGTAGTAAAATTCAACGTAGGTTGTGACAAATTAATGGTAAAGCTTCCCTTCCTTAATTCAAAACTTTTCGACTTGGAGCATTAAAAAAAAAAACTCCAAGAGAAACAGCTGCTCCATCCTCTTGCGTACAAACCGTATCTAATAAAGTTCTCTCCACAGATGGTCGCGCAGTTGGCTCGAAGTCCTTTTGCGAACTTCGTATCACCGGGGTTCGCGGTTTCATCCCAGGACGGGTAATCAATTCACTTTTGCTCGAAACCTCTCTCTCAACTCGCCTCGACCAATCTTCAGGTTTGCCGGGAACGACGAGTAGGGATGCTGGTACCACCAAACATTAGTCATGTCATTGGGCACCTGTTTTTCGCGAAAAGGGATGCTGGTACCACCAAACATTAGTCATGTCATTGGGCACCTGTTTTTCGCGAAAAGGGATGCTGGTACCACCAAACATTAGTCATGTCATTGGGCACCTGTTTTTCGCGAAAAGGGATGCTGGTACCACCAAACATTAGTCATGTCATTGGGCACCTGTTTTTCGCGAAAAGTTTTCACGACGACTTGTGTTCCAGAAACACTTTGGCTCAGGATCACCTTCGTGATTGGATCATTCGAATTGTTGCGCGTCTTATCTGTCTGCCCGCGAAACACGGAAGGTCAGTATCGGAGAAAGATAATCCTGATTGGTTCACTCGTGTTGTAACAGACTCGATACACACGAAGCCAATAGCCAAAGGAAGGCTGCAAGTGTGCACATAGGATATTGGAGTCTTGCCTTCACATAAATATTTTCGCGAAAAAAGGGTGGCCGTAGTTGTATCTCATTTAATACATTCTGGCCCTGCTACAGCAGGCAGAAACCTGCTTATAGTTTATAATCTATATGCACAATCTTCACACCTTATGTATTACTAAACCTTCGGAAAATCACCTTATGTACAACATGTGTTGTTGTTGATTAAATCTGTCATGTATCACAAGAGATTTGCACTTCGGTTAAGATTAAAATCTGTAATTTTTTGTTAAACGGGGCTTTTACTTATGTTTTATCTAGAACATATAATATTCCATTTGTAATTGATATATATGAAAGTGGGAAATAATAGTTATGTTGGTAATGACTTGTAATAAATTGTTCTAATGCAAAACATTATTCAATCGAGTGCCCACACTTACTGTGCGTTGCCCCTTTGGTGTAATTTTCTAGGCTCAGTTAGGCTTTGTTTGCATGAGGTGGAAGAATATCCTGAAAGTAGAACTTCAGCAGGGCTTCAGAAAAGTTGGAAGTATCCATGAATGGACTTTATCCAGTAACTATGTATTTATCAAGTTAATACGTAATTTGTTTTTTCCCAGTGTTTCAACGTCATGTCTCTTACACGGCACATTAGATTCTTTAAACTTTTTCAGGCTTAACTTAAAAGAATTTTTGAAAATACTACAACAGAACTTTAGTGCCATTTAACTTATCCTGCAGTACAGCATAATTGCTTCGAACAATTTGCACCTATAGTTCAGTGTTCCTAGAGTCTTCAAGTTCCAGAAAGAAGAGTATTCGAAAGATGCAAAAATGACAGAAGACCACAGCTTTCTGGATCGTGTAATATTTACTATACTGTAGCCGCTTCTAATGACCGAAATATAATGGATATTCAGAGAGCAGGAGTTATTCACCCTGTTGATCAAACCACTGCAGCAATTGTCATATTTTTATACAGATTAATAAATGTTGCAATTTTCTGTTAATTAGAGTCATAAATTCGTAAACACTGTTTTAAAATAGTTAATTACATTTATTAAATCACAGTATTTTATGTTCTTTAACTACATTCAAGCCTCCCATTTTAAGACATAAAACAAAACACAATAATAAGACTTTCATAGAAAACAAATTCTCTTAGTACAAAAATCACTATTTTAACAATAAACAATTTGATTTCTTCAGACGAAGCTATGGAAATAGAATAGAAGTTATCTACTGCATGCGATAAAATGTTTGTACTGATACTATTTAGGGCAAGGTTGCTATGGTTGGACCAGCTCCTTTGTTGGACTTTCTCGATGTCTCTGTACAAACAAGTGGCATCTCCCATTGATTGTAATGTGAACTACTTGAGATTTAAGAAGTGCCATATGATCGTAGTTCCTAGTTGTTCCATGCAGTTGCAAGATATGTGTGTAAGCAAAGGTAGGAGTCATACATATTCCTTATAATTTAATAGTGTTACCGAAAAAATATTATCTGTGATGTAGTACTCATATATTATTGCTCACTAGCATTCACTGGAAGCATGACGAATGCCCGTTATTTTAAAATATCGACGTTTAAAATCTATACTACACAAGCATGGTAAGAACCTTTTTAATCAAGGCAGGGCGATTTGCCATCAATGAGCAACATAGAGTTTCTACAAATGGGCCACCGGCTCAGTGATAGAAACTACGTGTGCAACGATTGTTTTGGATTTTATAAGACATAATTGTGTTCTATGATTTAATATTAGAGATAATGAAGCGCCGGCAGCCCAATATTTGTAAAAAAAAAAAAAAAAAAAACACGAATACGTTTTCTGTTGTTAATGCACTCTAAACTTGAAACAGTGAGAATTGAACCAAAACAGTGAAAAGAGTGAAAATTGAACAACTGTAAGTCAGTACCAGGTAACTAAATAATCAAAAGTACATACAACTTCAAGGCAAAAAATGTGTAGTGCCATAAGAGGGTAGCGCCCTTATTATTTGTATGAAGGCGGAAGGCGCTAACATCGGTTTTTTCGTAGGTTGAAGATCTCCATAAGGCTTAACATATCCAGAGAATTATAGTTTAATTAGACGCCGTTTCTGATATTTTGCAATAATGTCATTTCTGAACTTGATGTTCAAGGGTGTATATCTCCGTCAGGAACTGAGCTTGGCTATAACTGGTATTACACATATGTACCTCATTATCCGAAAGGAATCGCCTCTCGAATTATTTCGGGCGACTTTCCCTACTGCCTGTATAGTTTTAATGCTAAGTATAACTGCGTTCGTTTATCAAACATATTTTTAATGCATTTACACAATTACGAAACTTCAAAAGTAACAATAGCTTCGGACGGGGTCCAGTCAATTACCCAAGGTTCCCTATGTGACTACGACTATTGACGATACAATATATTGACAGTGTTACCTATTTTGTTAAACAGTTCTAATACAACAGCTCGTTCATAGGAACTGTGTTGCCCAATTAAGGAGACTGGTTTCCTTCATTTAGTCGTTCACACAACTTCTCGTTAACTTAAGTACTTTACGCATATGTTATTTATAAAGTGGCTATCAAAAGGCAATGTTCATATTTAGCTACAAAATCCAGAAATAATATTAAATTTAATGGAATATTTAAATGTTAATATACTGGCTGAATTTCACTGATTTTGTTGTGATTCCCACTGAATGCCAAGAATTCCACTGCTATAAATAATTTGTTGCCAGTTGATTCGCTTGATTTGCCGGTCAGCAGTAGCTTATCACACTGTAAACAATTTTCTGGCAAGCTTTCTAAACTGTAATGGAACTTTTTTACTTATACACTGTATGGTAATAATACCGCACGTCAAGCTGCAGATATAGGAACGTTTAAAAGCGCTACTCTACAAAGTTGGGAACTTCCCTATGCATTTGACTTTTTCCTGAGCAAATGTAGGAACGCTACAATGGATGTATAGAGCAAAACATTACCATTCCTGCTTTCTCACTAAGTGTATACACTGGCATGGTAAATTTCCGAATAATTTCTGATAATGAACTGACTGTAAGTGGATGTTATTTTACTGATTGATATCAGTGACTCGAACTTAGAGTGTGGCTTGCAGGGCAATACGGTCGGTGGAAAGGGGATGATATGGGTTGCGCCATACCCGCAGCGCGGAATGGCACACATATGAGTACCAGCGCGGCTGCCAGAACGTGCAGTGTTCCACGGGCAACATTGAAGAGACATTTGGTGGGTAAGAATAGTTTTTCTATCGAAGAGGGAAAAGTATTGGCAATACAGCTGATATACCTGCGTATGTAGAAAATGAACAAGTTTATCGTGTGCTTCAATTCGAGGAATCCATGTTTGCAGTAACATATACAGATTTGCGTATATTGGCGTCTGAAATTGTGGAGAGAAGCGGAATTCCACGTAGGTTCTTACCACAGAAAAAACAATTGCATAGAACAATGATGGCCGGATAAAAATGGTATTATGGATTCATGAAGAGACGTCTCGACCTCAGGTTGCGGCAGCCGGAGTTAGCTTCTTTTGCTCGAACGAGGGATTTTAATAAGGAGAATGTACAGCGGTGTGCTAGAGAGAACCGTTAACGACAGGCAGATCGATGAAACGTGAATGTTTAACGTTGATGAGACTGGTTTGTCTACAGTGCAAAAGAAACCGAGAAAAGTGCTATCTCGAAGAGGTAAAAAGGCAGTAGTAAGTTCAACAGTCAAGTATGTTTACAACAGCTGTAGGTCTATACAAATTTTAATGCTGTTCTGAAATTTTGCAATAATGCAATTTCTAAACTCGATTTTCAAGGGCGTATATCACCCTTAGGACTTGAGCTAGGCTATAAGTTATATTACATATGTGTACCTCATTATCCACGAGGAATCGCCTCCCAAATTATTTCGGGCGTGTTTCTGAAAAGCCTATATATATATATATATAGGCTTTTCAGAAACACGCCCGAAATAATTTGGGAGGCGATTCCTCGTGGATAATGAGGTACACATATGTAATATAACTTATAGCCTAGCTCAAGTCCTAAGGGTGATATACGCCCTTGAAAATCGAGTTTAGAAATTGCATTATTGCAAAATTTCAGAACAGCATTAAAATTTGTATAGACCTACAGCTGTTGTAAACATACTTGACTGTTGAACTTACTACTGCCTTTTTACCTCTTCGAGATAGCACTTTTCTCGGTTTCTTTTGCACTGTAGACAAACCAGTCTCATCAACGTTAAACATTCACGTTTCATCGATCTGCCTGTCGTTAACGGTTCTCTCTAGCACACCGCTGTATATATATATATATATATATATATATATATATATATAATGCGTTAATAAAAGTACACTATCGACGAAAAAGTAATTGGGCACCTGTCCACAATGTTTGCTCGGTGGTTGTCACCCCGTTAGAATCTCGTAGGACCACCTCTTGCGGCTATAACAGCAGACACCCTGTCTAGAATGCTCTATACGAGTGCTTGCAAGACATTCACTGGGAGATTCGTTGCAATTCCTCTTGCAACCGTTCCATGAGTTGAGCAATGGATTTTGGCCGGTCCTGATGAGCCCTCACCCGGCGATCCAGTTCGTCCTAAAGATGTTCTATAGGGTTAAGGTCGGGGCTCTGGGCGAGCCAGTCCAGTCGACGAACATTGTTGTCGGCGTACCACTGCATAGTACCCCTTGAAACATGGCACCTGGCATTTTCATCCTGGAAGTAACAAGGGTCCATTCCGTAAAAACGCCACAATGCTGGGAGCATTTCATCATCCAGAATGTTACAATAGGCCTCTGTGTTCATGCTACCAGGGACAAACACCAGCGGTCCTACGCCGAAGGCCGTGAAACAGCCCTACATCATCACTTCACCACCACCGAATTTCCTAGTTGACACTATACACTCCGGCAGAAGCCGTTCCCCGGTTAGACGCCACGCCCATACACGTCCATCGGACCGGAATAATGTAAACCTCGACTCATCACTCCACAGAACCGATTCCTGCTGCTCCAATGTCCAGTTGCGACGGTCCAAACACCACCTGAGTCGCCGAGCTTTATTGCTTGTCGTGATACGGGGCTTATGTGCAGCTGCTCTTCCGAAATATCCAAGTCGGTGGGCCTCTGTACGCAATGTTCCAATGGAAACCGATACTCCTGTTGCTGCATGAAACTCCCGTAGGATGGTAGTAATGGGTTACGCCCTATTTCTGACAATTTCACGTTTCAGGGTTCTGCTATTTCTGTCTGTCAAGATTGGAGGTCGCCCAGAACGTGCAGCATTGGCACAATGCCCATCGACCTTCCACTTACGCAGGACGAATGTGATCTTTGATTTGGGCCTGTTTATCTTCCGTGCAATCGCCGGGCTAGACAGCTCACTGAGATGGCAGCCCACAATCATGCCCTTATCGAAGTCCGATAGCTCTGTACCTCGTGCCATCTGGTTCTTATCAACTGGTTCTACACTGGCCTGCAGCGTATGACAGCCACACAAGTCAACTGACGTATAAATTACCTATCATCTCGGGTGCCCAATTACTTTTTGTTCGATAGTGTATAACTGTGTTCGTTTTTCAAATATTTTTAAAATGCATTTACACAATTACGAAACTTCAAAAGTAACAATAGCTGTGGACGGGGTTCAGTCAAATAACCAAGGTTCCATATGTTACTATGACTATTGACGATACAATATATTGACAGTCGTCATCTATTTTTGTTAAACAGTTCTAATACAACGGCTCATTCATAGGAACTGTGTAGCCCAATTAAGGGGACTTGTTTCCTTCATTTAGTCGTTCACACAACTTCTCATTAACTTAAGTACTTTTAACTTATCTTATTATAATGTGGCTATCAAAAGGCAATGCTCATATTTAGCTACATAAACCTGAAATATTATTAAATTCGATGGAATATTTAAACGTTAGTTTAAGTGGCCCTTTGATATCAACCCACTCCGTCTCCTTTTGTAAGATTCCATAACTTGCAGTAGAGAATATGAATTATTTCTAGTAAGGTTAAACATTATTACATACCTACTTTAATGTTTTTTTTTTTAAAGAAAAAAGAATACACTCTATAGTTTAATGATATGTTAAAATTAGCAAAAATTTTGAAAAAAGTATCGCGTTTCAGAATTTTTCACGCTCTAAATTTGAATCAGTTTCAATCAGTCAATAGTATCTGACTGACTGAACAGTCACTTCAGTGAATTTAACTGATGGATCAGTTTAAAAATGAACGATTTCCTTCACTTATTGTTTCAGTGACATTTTTCACTGAATTATCAGTCATTTTTTTCACTGTTTTTCAGTGGTTTGTTTTTTGACTGATGGATCAGTTAAAGAGTGTGTAAAAATGTTCTTATAAAAAAGTTTATAAATTTTGTGTTAAACAACGTTTATCAAGTGAAATTACAACGAATAAATTAATAAAACCAATACAAAATACTTTCAAAAATGTGTCTCCTCTTTCAAAACACACCATTTTACGAGGTAATATGAAAATTCAGCCTTCATTCCGTTTTAACGTCTTACATTTCGTTTTCATATAATAATCACAGAGCTCTGTTTGAAGATTTAAACTGCATATAGTGTGGTGAAGAGAGTACACACATATATACTACCTATTAGTTTTAACAATCCTAATGCTACCAAGTCAACCCTACCAATTAAAACAAAAGCGAAAAGTAAGGGCATAGAATTTAAACCTTTAATATTTCGACAAGAATTATACCACGTATATTTTTCTCTTTTTTATCAACCTGAATTCGTAGCTGAGATGATCGCGCCCCGGCTCCTCCATGGCAAATTTTCATTTCGCTTGTCACACTGGGAATTTGTCAGCAAGTCGGTGTCACTTGAGCTTCGTCAACGTAAAATGTCACACCAACTTCAAATTAAGGAGGAAAAAATTGATAAGTGAAATAAAAATGGTTTGTGAGTTCTATCCCGTCCACCTCTAAAAATTTTTTACGTTTCTTAAATTACGGTAAATTGAGCAATATAAATAGTAAACTGTCGTATACATGATTATTTAACGTAATTATTTAGTTAAATTCAATAAAAACAATATTTAATTCGTCAATGCAGTCGGCCGTCGCTTATTCATCAGTGAAATAGCTTCACGTTCCTGATAAAATCAGTGAAATTGTTTCCCTGAAATAATCAGCGGTTTTCCAGTGATTCTAATGGGGGCAAAATGCTGTGAGAATTTGAAGGAACATTCTCCTGTTGTTATTCACGTGCTTAGATTTTATACTCGAAGAGAAACAGATAACTAGCAAACGTAGTATTCGAAGAAAAAATTAACTTTCCCACATCTTTGCCTGATAGTCTGAAATAAATTTCTGCTCTCCCAATGTTCGTCTGTATATAAACTTGGGCTAGTGTATGTGTTTGACTTTTCATGAATTTTTCTCCTGTATTCCTTCCTCGCCCTATTCTTGGTTCCTAACATCAGTCCCGCAAACACTTTTGACTCAAATTTTTAACTTCACGTGAACTAATATTTGTTTCTTAGTTACGTATTATGTCTAATGTTTCGACATAACGAATTAAATTTTTGGATTAAATAATTGCCGAAACGTGCCTCGCTATTAGTGACAAATCTGTGATCCTTAAGAGGAATGTCGTTCTGCAATTTCAGTGCGAGATTCGGATGCGTTGAATAAAGTAAGTGTGTAATCTACAAAAACACGAAAATACTTCACCTTGGATCTGAAGCAACTAAATAATAAATATATAGAGAGGAAGTGAATTAAGGTCGGGAAAGTTCGGCTTGACCTTTTTTTGACTATTACTCATGTCAAGATTTTCGTTATAAGTATAGAAAATAACTATATCGCGTTGCCGTAGGCCTGTAGCCTATATGTCCAAAAATGTAAACGTATAAACTGTGTGTCCAAATGGTCTGTCACCGTATAATGATGCGTAATTTATGAAATGTAACACATAAATCTGTAAAATTACCATTCTAATTTATTTAAATTAGCATGCTTACACGTACGTCACGCATCAGCCTAACGTGCCAGGTTTAATAATACAGATTGCGTCATAATCACGCGCTCTATTTAATTTATCTGGTACTAAACACTTAATTAGTATACACAAAACCTGACACCACTCAAGAATCCCTGTCTCCAGGGCGAGATACAGAATTCCAACAAGCGTCACTTTTATCAAACGTATTATTTACTTGACTAGAAAAATGAAACATCGTGTTTGTAACATAACATGTAAATTATCTTAACTACGGATTATAAAGTTCTACTTTACTAAGTAGGCCTACTACGATAGCATAATCGTACCTTAATGTATTCGTATCGCCTTCACTTTAATTTCACTAATGTCGAACACTATTTCTTGTTTCTGGTTTATAATTATAAATTTAACTGAAGACATTTTCTTGTAAACATTTGTATTTGTTTGCCTCATATTGCATTAATTGACATTAACACATTACAGCAAAAACGTGATTTCCACTTCATTCCTGAGTGGTTTCACAAAACAATTTGAGATGAAGTGCAAAAAAAAAAAAGGCATTCGTATGTAAACAACTACAAATGTTTTTGTATATAATATGAGTATAGAGCTCTTAGGTTTATATAATTACAAATTAATAATGCCCATTTTCGCGACTTACTCTTCAGCAAGTGGCATATTTGATGCATTCATCTTGAAAGATAAATTAAGTTAAACTATAATGTTACGAACGTCGTAATTTTAGTGAGTGATAATCACAAAACCTGTCAAATTCTTTACAACTTTAATATTACTTGGGTCAAAATCGATGGAGTCTGTGGCATAAAGAAGAAGAAATATAGCTCCTAATTACGAACTGCTCACTATTAAGTAACCTTGTTATAAATTATGTAGTTTTAAATGTTCATTACGATAACAGTTCAGTCTGTATGATAACGTTGTGCCACCTCTCACTGATCTACATAGATATATTCATACTTTCGACCAATATTTCAATTTTCCCACGTTTATTGGGCTAACTTTAGTATCGGAAGATGTACTCATGTGATTAATTTTAATTCTCAGGCTAAGTTGTCATGTTTTGTGTGCATACAGTTGCAAGGAGCTTGTTTGGCTGAGTGTTGAAATCCATGCAGAGTCACGGGAGTATATCTCGAGAACATCTCTTAAATTTAGTCAAGGTCTTTCGTATTGATATCATGCATGTATCTCATTGTGCCCATCGCCTTTATAAATAAATTTTTTAATTACAGAAATCATGCACACTTGTTAAAAATGTCTTAAATAAAATATAATTTAGGGACTTCTGCATACCACGGAGACAATGTCGAAATTGCATCTCCTACACTTTAGAAACATGGTCAAGTATAACTTACAGTTAAAAAAATCCACATACGTTCTATATGTCTGAACTACAAACCCCCATGAGAACTTTAACACTCAGAATTTTTATCCCAATCTCTCATACATAGCAGATTTTTAAGGAACTAAGAAAATATAATTTTTACTGTACTCATGAAAAATACTACAACCTCGTATTTATCAATAGACGTATTTTAAAACTATACTTCAGCTCTTAAAAAATACTTCAGTTAATTTTTGCACAAATTGGAATTCGTTTGAAAACATCGCTACAACGATGTGTATTCTTGTGAATTTATAATATTCCATCGCTTCACGCCATGCTTAATTATCGGTACCCACGTTTGCATTGCTATTTTTGTGTCGCGTTGTCACAATCATTCCTTCACACCTGCTATTCGCCAATGAAATTGCCCGAAGTCGATATACGGGGGAATTATTTATACTTAACTGTTGTAAAATGTTGACATTTGTACTGGAAATCTACTTGAATACGTGCTGCATGATAATAATTTTAGTTTTTTTTATCTAAAATATTTCAGTTTCAATACAAATGTCCAGTAAGATTTAAGCATACATTCTTGTATTAGTAGAGATCACTAGATGTTCTTACTGGGGAAGCAGCCGGGTATGTTGAACAACTGCATGACATTGTTACATCAGCTATGCGATCCAAGCTATTAATATTTTGTCATCCGTCTTCCTAGCGCAGAAATTGTGATGCGGTATGTGGAAAACTACAAAAATTACTCACGTTCTAATTTCCTACCAAACGAAGGCACACTCCATAATATTCTAGCAAACAAGTTTCAGGACATCTCGCATGCCATGGACCAAATTTTCACGCAATTAAACTCTAAAATAGCTGAAAACCGAATTACAGAATGAAACATTGTAAAATGCATTGACAGCGTACCTACGAATCTCATAGAGATAAATACACTGAATTTCAGCACAGCCATCCATTAATTGACAAAGTTAATCTGAACATGCATAGTTAGTCATTGCATGTCGAAAAGAACTGCATGCCCGCAAGAGATTGTGTGCAAAAATGGTAATGGGGCACTTGGTTGGCTTTTCTACTGCGCGGCAAACTCTCAAAATACTTCGAGGTAGGCAGACACCATAGTAGCAAAGAAAAGTAATTCAAAATTGAAAGTGCATACAGCCTTGCAAACTTTATATTGTTAACCTCCCGTTCATTCTTCCTTCAAATGGCTTAATTTATTACGGAGAGGCACACTTCACTTAACAGTAGGCAGACAGCTTTGTATCTCCAACATTGACCGTTAGACTGAATTTGCTGTACTATTTAGACTAGCAAATCTCTATTCAAATTCTGTCATGTATACAGAGAGTTTCACAGTTAACTGACCTGACTCAAAAGGAGGTAGAAGAGTAGAAAACATTAATGTTTTGTTAATAAAGACACTTGTGTTAATACAGTCATTCACCGTCAGAGTGCGTCGAAAATGAATCGTGCAGCACCTGCGAACAGACAGTAACTGGCATGTGAGGGAATTGTATGTGGTTACCGCTGTTCTATGCTGCAGGTATTTCAACAGTTTGTTACCATACAATGTTAAGTGTATTGGTGTCTGGTTGGAAAAGAACTTTAGACTTGCATTTCGGGTAAGACTCGAGGATCGAGAATTCCGTAGCAGCACAGTGTCTGCATGCAGAGTGTATCCATGATCGCAGGCATTGACCGCTGCACTATCGGCCGACGTCTTAAGCGGTCACAACAGAGCGTCGCAATGCGGCGCGTCGCGTCCCACGCTCACCGCCAGCGACGCGCGTTATTTGCGTCTTCACATTAGAGCGATGATCTGACGCCGACCGCCGGCGACACAGACCGTGCTGCCATCTGTTATCCAATAAGGAAGCGTGCAATGAAATGCTAAGAACGAACGAAATGCAGTGGATTTGTTTGCCATTTAGTTTGTAAAATTGTTATTTTGTAGCCATGTACACTTTTCTTTAATAAAAGTATTATATTAAAATTCGAAATGGTGTTTTAGAACATGAATGCCTTTTCAGGCATCGGAAAGCATACTTTTGTATTCCTAAAGTTCGTAAAATTGAGGTAAATTTGGACTCCAATTAGTATGTATATTTTCAATTTTTCTTTATCTCAACTTCTCGCCAGTTTATTTATTATGAAGTACATAAACGTTATTCTTCTTATTCCTCGACACTGGCAACGAGCGTCAAAACCAATGTTCGTCTCTCGTGCAAAGTCCTCGACGCTCGACGATAGCGTCAAAGCTTTGATTGGTCGCGTCGCTCTATTGTGAATACCGCTGTTAAGTGTGCAAGACTGTAACGCCTGCAATGTCTGCAACCGTTGTAGCTCTGTCGTGCCGACTGTTGCCAACACGCAGGCGCTACATGATGCGATTTTTTGACGCAGTCGGAATCCGAAAACTTGCATTTATTTTCATGAAGGGAACAATCTGGTTTTCTTTCTACTTAAGGTAATGTTGAGTGTGGAGCGTTAATTTTGAGATACCTTGCACGCACGATGTTTATAAACTCTCTGGTCAAACAGAAACGACAGGATCTGTAGGCAGAATACGCAGATGTTAATATTTTGAAGTATAACAAGTTGTATACTACCGGAAGTAAAGAATCTCACATACTGGGTGCACTTATTTCATGCAACTTTCTGTACAGTAAGTACTGGCAATTGTGTAGTCCTCGCGTTGCAGCGAAATCTTTGATCACCACTTTCTGCTACGTAATGAGCTTTCAAGATCAGTGTACTGGGATGTAGAGTTTCTTCCAATCCACATTAGCTGCGGTATCAGTGTTGGAAGAGTTTAGAAACATCATTTATACATACTGGCTTTAAAGTACTCATACGCTCAGTTTCCTGCATGAGCAGTATACACTCTATAATTTACTATATTAAATATGGTGATCGTAGTTTCCATTGTGTAGTATGTAAAATCGTTTCCTCAAACCCGTGGGATACGGGTTCGTTACCTGTCATTGACCCTTGGTATAGTTGAGCGTAGTTCTGCATTGCAAACTATATATAGAATGTTCATGATATATTTATCACTTTTGAAGGTTCTGCTCAAGACCTACTTGTATGTGCACTGTGTATTATTTCGCAACATGTAAACTTAACATTACCATGGGCCTGGTCACTTTGTTACGCGTTTGTGAAGTGAAAGTGTGAAAAGTTAATATATTAGCAATCCCTTTTTATCACATCCGTGAGCATTAAATAGACAAAATCAAAATAAATAATGCCATTATTTACAAATGTTTACCTAACACTTTTAATTCATCGTCAAACAATGGAACTACATTCATTGCGTCGTTACCAACTTGACTCAGCGCATGACAGGCAGTGTGCTGATTAAAATATATGGATGTAAGAGCAGCGACGTTTCCCAAGGGTTGATTTCAAAATTTCCCAACGAACCGCGAACAGCATATACCTAGTTGCAGTGATCGCCATACAGTTTCTATCTGGGGCTGTTACCAGCATTTTAGCTGTCGACCTTCATCATGCTGTACTGCGGTTCGGGCCCACGGAGTCCGTGGGCTAAGCAACGACGTGTGTATAGTCTATTCACGGTTTCTACACCCTTTTGAATCAAGCCTTTGAAAAACCTTCCCATGTATGACGTGTTTAGTTATTTCCTAAATACGCCCTGTATCACAAGCGTTTTATCCTTGTGTTCATAAAAGTTACTTTCTTTCAGTTAAATTGAAAAGTTACTCATATTATATCTATAAATTTTAATGTTTCATTTATAAATAATTTGAATAAGAACCAGGGGGAAAATAGGTATGTTGGCAGCACCTAGGAAGAAATAGTTCGTATACATAATACAGTTACACTAAGTGCGCACGAATGCGATGTGTTGTCCTTTGGTGTACTTTTCCAAACTTAGTTAAGCTTAGTTTGTACGAGGTGGAGGAATATCCTGGAAGATCTTTAGCAGGGCTTCAGAAAAAGCTGAAGTAACCGTGAATGGATTACAGCAGTTAATTATGGTACTTATTGGTGCATAATAAATACTGTAGGTAATTATGATATGTATTGGATCTTAATGGCTATTCACGGGAAAGTGAACACTTTTGGAAGACCTCTCACTTCGAATAATAGTCACTAAATAAATTTTATTTTGGCCTTAGATGTAAACTTCCGAGTGCGACGAAATATATACACTGTGTTTACTATTTATATGGCAATATTTATTTTGCAAAGGTTTTTAAAGGGTAAGAAACGGCTAAAAAGATAAAGTAATTACTGCCTCGAAAGCGCTCGCTTTACAGTGAACAGCCTATACGTAACTTACGTCTGTCAGCATTCTAATAATTTTATTCAAATCTAGCATGTGGTCGACATATAGAAGGTAATTGTAAATTGTTTTTCAATAAAAGTTTTATTCTTTCGCCATTTAAGGAGATTGTGTTCTATTGGCGCGCACGCACGCGTGTGAGACAGGAGGACGTGCAGTGTAATGGGGTGTTGGCGGTAGCGTGGCGTGCGACGCTACGGAGGGGCGGACTCTGCCCGGCGCGTGTGACGTCAGTCGGCTCGCAACGCAACGTCGACGTCTGGGCAGTGCGTGCCGGCCGTCAGCCGGGGTCACTCATCACTCAGCCGCGCCGGCCGGAAGCCACGCCCACTCTCCCCCCCTTCCCAGCGCACACTCTACTTCACTATACGGAGGCGAAAACTACCGCTTAAGGCAGATTCCACCTGCCATCTTGGATTTATGGAATATTTGCCATACTCTGGAAATTCACTTTTGTAAAGGCTGTTCACGATAAAGTGAGCACTCTTGAAATCAACCTTAGAAAAATATCACTGCCCCTGCCTGCATATACTTCAACGGTTATACTGAGAGACATGCGCCCGGTAAAGTTGGTAACGATAGATGGAAAGTAGTTCCATATCTTAACGCCGAATAAAAAGTGTTTGGTAACCATTTGTGATCATTTAAATTATTTATATAGTTTTGTTTATTTAATGCATCAGTATGTAAAAATTAGCATATTTATAAAACGTTTATTTTCTATTAATTTCACAGTTTCACCTGACCGACGCATGAATAAAGCGATGAGGTCCTTGGCAATGTTAATTTTACATAAGGCGAAAGAATACACATCATGCATTCATGTAGGTCTTAAGCAGGGCTTTCAAAAGTTCTCATTTTACCGTGGACAGCCTATGTCATGTTTTTTTAGAACGACAAAGCACAGAGCATTGCCTAGTAAATTTTGTCTCAGGTCAGTATTTCTTGATTACGCTTGATATCGTCGACTTTGTAATCGTTCGCAAGAAATAATCAAGTGTTTGCTTCGACAGCTACCAGCTAAAAATTAATCAATGTAGGGAATCTGTGGCAGTTCGATAAAGTTTGGGAAACTGTTATTTATCTTCGGTGTGTGGGTAGTTATGAGTAACTATTCTTATAAAATTATTTTAGGTGTGTTTGACTCTATGGCATTTATCTACATTGGGGGTGATGTATATGTTATAAATTTAATGAATATCGCTTCGGTAGATGGGAAAGTATGAGTAAGTATGCCAATGAAATGATTTTTGGTCTGTTTGACCTTATCAGAAATTGCTAGATTCTAAATAATCTTACCATTATAGTTGATGTCTGGTACGATGACTATGTTATGAATTTGATGAGCTTATCATTAATTGTTCGTAAATTATGACTATGTTTATAAAAATGCTTAAATGCATAATTGTCCTTGTCAGAAAGTGTTTAGGACTTAAATAACGTTATTATCGTGTAGAATATTGGATATGATGTATATGTTAGGAATTTGATCCTTATAGCTCCAATGGTTCGGAAATTATGATTACATTTATAGAAGGGCTTAAATGCATAATTGGCCTTGTCAATTTTTAATGTGCGAGTTTGTAGGTGTCCCTTTTTATATATACATCATCTAAATTCCATTTGAACTTATGTCTTGGTACCTCAATCGACTAGAGCATCACTTAAACTGCTAGCCTAAGTGTTCCCCGGGTCAAAATCACTAGAAGGAAAACTATTTATAGTGTACTAATGCATTACATATGTGATGAAGAAAATTGTCTTAAGCTTCCAGCCGATCTCAGAGCTCGTAGTAACAGATAATAGCATTAAACAACATTGGCTGTGGCGGGTGAGCGACTCGTGTGCTCTCTGGGAGTCGATGCGAAAATTCGATGTAATAGATTCATCGATGTAATCGATTCATCGAGCTTGTGTGCTACCTAGAGGCCTATGAAGGCATCAATAGACATCAGCACTCCTGGCAGTTAACTATAAAACTAAGATGGCGGCCAATGGCTACGGCAGTGCTGCCTATCTATCAAGTTTAGAACTGAACACAGTCTACCTCGCTGGGAAGGTGTGTATGGGGGAGGGGGTTGGGAAGGGGGTAAGCAATCACAGGACACCAGAGGGGAGGGTGGGTTTATAGTGTACCAGGAATTCAGAACAAATAACCGGAGGAGAAGAGAGCCTAGAAGAGGGGGTGGGTGTGTAGTCAGTTGGAGCAGATAGATCTAAGTGCTGTGTTGAGTGCGGAGGAGGAGCAGGAGGAGGAGATTGTGATGCTAATTATGGTGCTGCTTCAGGATGTGGTGCTATTGTAGGGTTGCCTCAGGATGTAGTGCTAATGTGATGCTATTGTGGTGCTGCCTCAGAATGTGGTGCTAATGTAGTGCTAGGTGTGGTGCTATTGTGGTGTTGGTGAATCTTATGGGATTACGCCCGTCCCTCCATCCACATGACATTCTAGAAGTGAATTAGAACGCCCTGCTCCTTCCCAGGTTAATCTTATGGGACTTCGTCCGTCCCCATTCACGTGTCATTTGAAAAGCGAAATGAAACCCTTCTCAGGTTAATTACATACACCCAATGTTGATAAGGACGACACAGCAAAATTCCTAACAAAGTTTCCTATACTGAGCCAGAGCTCTCTCAGGTTATTTACGCATACCCGATGTCAATAAGGGCGAATGTGAATTAGAACGCCCATGTTCCTACTACTCTTAATGAAGTCTATGAAATTACACCAAAGAGACAGCGCACCGCATTCGTTCTCACTCAGATTAATAATATTTTGCATGATAACTATTTCTTACTAGGCATTTCCAACACATCTATTTTCTCCCTGTTGAAATTCATCCTAACTATAAATGAAATATTAAATTCATGTATAAAATATATGCAAAAGTCTTATTTAACTAAAAGTAAAATATGTTTATCTTAAAAGAAGTATAAACAATTAAATTTAGACCTACGCCTTTGAAATAAACCTTTCGATTAAAAAAAATCTCAGTCCTTAAATACGAATATATATATTTTTTACATATTTAATTACGTAAGTATATGTATGGCAATGTTAGCAGTGAATCACAATATTTTTCTATGTCACAACATTAAAAATTAATTTTTTATTTCCTGCAAATTGGTGTCATCTATGTGTTCTTTGTATTTTACATATGTTAAAATAACAACTGACGAATGCTTTTCTCGTGTAAATTCACGATGTCTGTTCACATGTAGGCCTATGCTATCCATAAGGTACATAGCCCGAAGCACAATGATGTACAATGGGCACAAGACTGAAGAAGGCTTTGAAAGCTGCAAAGAGCTCGCTTAAAGCGAATCGAATATGGGATGTCTTTCCTGACTCGAGGTGGTATCGACAGCCACTCAGGACACTCGTTCGGCTCTCAAGACCTCGATGTTAAGAGCCGCGAAAATCTCTCCACACTCAGGCACTCGCGATGGCACCACAATCAAACGTACGAGGCACAGTAATAGAGAGAACATGATATCCTGCCTACTCCATCGGCAGTACTGGCGGGCGAAAAATTTAACAAGATGAGGACCCGGCAACTATTGCCTACAGTAGGGTGAGTGAGTGAAGAGATTTGGACGGCTCTTAGCGTCGAGGTCTTGAGAGCCGATGAGGGTGAATGAGGTGAGTATGGAGCAGCGCCGAAAATAAAGGACGGAGGAAACGGGAGATCCCCGAGAAAACCCGCCGACAAACGGCATCGTCCAGCACGATTCTCACATGTGAAAATGCGAAGTGACACGGTCGGGGATTGAACCCGGATCGTTCTGGTGGCCTGCAGTAGGACGAGAAATCCCACCACATGCGTTTGGGCCGGACAAGGCGTGATATAATCTACCTGGGTTCGAGCTAGACTCCTTTGCTTACACTGTTGTCTGATAGCAGACATTCGTCGTGCCTTCTGAACTCCGGCAACAAGACTAGAATAAACCAAAAAATTACTTTTCGAAAAAAAAAAAAAAAAAACACACTCAATTTTTACGTTTTTAAATGTGAATCATTATAAATGTAAGGACTTATCATTGTATATTGATTTGAACTGAACAAGAAATTGTTCGTAACCTCTACCAACATGATAAACTTGAACCAGTACAAGCATAAGTTTGAAAAAGAAAATATATCTGCTAGAGCTGTACTCATACTTCCGTCTAAATACTATACCTAAAAACATGACGTTAGCATTTGAGACATGCGTGACGAACTCCAGCATTTGTCTCAGCACAAGCTATCAACAACAATAGTTACTGCAAACAACGTGAAAACTACAGATAAGATTTTACCTGAAATAATGATAGATATTTTTGGAAAGAAAAAAACACTTTTTCGCTTTATCTCACTCTCAAATAAAACAAGGTATCTCCAGCTATTAAGGTAACGGTGCATGAAAGCAGCATAATTGCGCGATCTTCTATATAAGTCGTTTTCCAAGGGGTTTATCGATATTTTTGGCTCGATAAGACGTAAATAGTAATTTTGAACATATTTTTTACGTTGTTAGATATTCACTGCCTTTATTATTCTCGGAGCATTGATGGAAGAAAAGAAATAATTATTTTTTCTTTATCTTCAATCAGTGCTCCAAGAATATCGAACGCAGTGAATTTGTAACAATGTAAGAAGGTGTTCGAAATAGTTATTTACGTTTTGTCGAGCCAAAAATTTCGAAAAATCCTCTCCAAAACAATTTGTGGCAAAAATTATATAAATATACGATTTTCGTGCACCATTCTCCTTAAGAGGACTCTTCTGAAATCAAATCCAACTACGAACATTATGTCAATGAAAATGATTATGTTTATCTGCTTGCCATACATTTTTACTTCAGTCTCAAATGTCCATACTGTTATGTCACGCCCGAAGTGCTTTCTCGTAGCTGTCTCAGTTACAATACCTATGGAATTTTTTCACACCTCGAAGCGGTCAGACTCGAAAAACGCAATAACCATATCTGAAATGCGTCTACGCAGACGTTCATCGCTTAAATTATTACACCATTTTTTTTTTATTTCACAAAATCCCTATCTGCTCATTTCGATTTTTTTTTTCCGCGAAAATTTCACTGTTTCAATCAGTCAACAATACCTGACTGATTCAACAGTTACGTCAGTGAATTTAACTGATGAATCAGTGGAAAAATCCCAGATTTCCTTCACTTAAAGATTTAGTGACATTTTATACTGTTTCATCAGTCTTTTTTTTTTTCACCGTTTTTCAGTGGTTTGTTTTTTGACAGATGAATCAGTTAAACATTGTGTAAAAATGTCCATGAAACCACGTTTAAACATTGCCTTTAAATTACGTGTATCAAGTGAAATAACAAAGAATAAACAAATAAAACCAATACAAAATACTTTCAAAAAATGTGTTTCCTCTTTTAAAACACCATTTTACAAGCATTTCATTCCGTTTTTACGTCTTTCATTTCGATTTAAAGTAATCATCACGGCGCTCTGTTTGAAGGTTTAAACTGCATTTAATGCGGTGAAGAGAGCACACTCATATATACAATTTGTTTTAACAATCCTAACGGTACCAATTGAAATCGCCATTATTACGTAACAAATATAAAACTTGTATATTCTTCCAGCGTTTGAACTTCACTTCGCAGCGCAGCGCAGTCAGCAAGGTAGCGGATCAGGAACGAAGAGGGAAGGATGTGTGATATCAATCCCGGCCACCTCCGAGTCCCTTTTTACTCTTTATACTAAGCTAAATTGCGCAATATAAATAGAAATATTATCGTAAGTATGTTTATTTCACTTAACTACGTGACAAAATTGTATGAATACATTACTTGATTCGCCACTGGAGTCGGCCGTCACTTATTCAATCAGTGAAATTATTTCACTAATTCAATCAGTGCATTTTTTTCCCTTTGAAACAAACAGTGGTTTTCCACTGATTCTAAGTGGAGCCATTTCCACTGACTTGAGTAGTTGAATTTCACTGCGAATCAGTGGTTTCATACTGATTCGAATTTAGAGTATTAGTTATACGTCATACTTTATGCGTAAAATCAATGGATTAGACACAGAACTGATTTGTTGCAGAGAAAAACAATACCCCAAGTAAATACAATGGTTATTGGCATCCCAAGAAAACCCTTAATAGTAGAGGCTGCTTATATCATATCCTATATAAAGCGTATATTACTCAGGGTTCAAATTAAGGGATTTCTCGTTTTTAAGATGAGCTTCTATTCTGGTATAAAGACTGTCCACGATGAAGTGAGCACTTTTGAAATAAACTTTAGAAAAGAATCACTACTTTTACCTGCATGCATTTTAACAGGCGCAATGACTGACATGTGCCCAGTAAAGTTGGTAATGGTGGAGGGAAAATAGTTCCATAAATTAACGTCGAATAAAAAGTGTTAGGCAACCATTTGTGATAACTTAAATTATTTCTCTCGCTTTCTGTTTTTTTTTTTTAATGCATTGAAGTGTAAAAATGAGCAGATTTGTACGTACAATACTTACTTTTATAATAATTACACAGTTTCACTTGACCGACGCATGAATAAAGTGACGAGACCCATGAATGATAATTTTACTTAAGGCGGAAGATCACACGACGTGTATAGGGAATCTTAAGCAGGGCTTTCACAAGTGCTCATTTTACCATGAACAACCTATGTCAACAAAAAGTCGGCATAAGGTCATCAGACAGTTTCGTCTGCGGCGATTATCCCCCGGCGTACTCGTTACTTCGAGATTACGTAGTATTCGATACGGTCGCTTGGTAGTTGCATCTGTTTCAAACCATTCATCATAATCTGCAAAGGGAAACTGGCAATTATTCAAACTCTCATTTACAAATAATCGCGACTGTGGTAAAAGTTTTCAGCACGGCAGCAGGTTTCGAGCAAACTGTCGACAGGTTTGCATTCGAACCGCTTCAGTGCAGACTGTGAAAAATGCGCCCCCCCCCCCCCCAGGAGACAGGAGCCCCCCCCCCCCCGCCCTCCTCCAGTCTCTTCTCTCCAGCGCAATTGTCGTCGTTCAACGTGACCGCGCACGGGTGGCTTCCAGAAGAATCGCCACTGTAGTCCGAAGCACACGCCTCACTGACTGCGACAGACGGTCGTCTGGATGGCCAGCCTCAGTCGCTATTGACTTTCATTGTCGCCGGTTGTTCAGCTGTCCTAACTATGCATTGTGCTGTAGCGGACACTGCACCAGCTCATTTATAAGGGTGATTTAGTTGTATGCAAAACGTCAGTTTTTTTTTCTTTTCAACAATCTTTCCACGGTGATTGCCGACCTCCGTGGCTCAGTAGGTTGGTGCGCCACCGACTTGGGGTGCGGGAGGCTCTGGGTTCGAATCCCGGGTAAGGCATGGGTGTTAATTTAAAATAGGTTATAAGTTAGTCTGTAAGCCGTCCCCTGCTAAACTTTCAAGCATTAAACTGGGGGGCGTTAAAATGTCCTATATATTACAATCCCTCGGTGATTGACGCATCTCAAATAGTCGAGGTAAAGAAAAGTAATGGATGGTTGGTCCTGGTACACTTTTATAAAATGGTCATAGTGCCAAAATAAGGATAAAGCTTCGCGGAGGTCTAGGAAACAATGCTTCCTGAGAAATATACCAGAATCTGTTGATGTATTTGGTGGTGCTTACACTGAGAAAAAGGTTTTGTTGAATCAAACAATATTTGTTTGGTGCAACCAAATTATTTGTCTGTATAAGGGCAATGAAATATTTTGTTGCTGAAAAAAAATAATTTTGCTGTTCTCATTTTGTTGCCCCAAACTGTAAGATTTTGTTGGAGCAACTAAATGTTTGTTTGGCTACACGTACATTAAACAGTTTGGGCCGATATGAAAAAACTTAACTAGTTCGTTCGAGATTTGAACCTAGACCACCCGCGACCAGACGCTACACCTTAGTAATCTCAGCTAATATGACAACTGATGAAGTAGGAAAGCTTTCAAATGGATATACTGAGAATACTGGGCAACGTGTGCAAACCAATTTTTCAATTTTACAACTTTACTTGTCAGTTTCTTGTTGCATTGTTTTATTATGTGTATATACGGTTGCTAAGTATCAATAGATGCACTAACTAACACGGCTACTATCCTAATTGCCACAAAAAAATTACAAAGAAACTCTCGAACTGAATTTTCGAACGAAGGCATTCAGATGAGTGGCCAAACCAATATATACAGTTGATTCAACAAAATATTTTGTTGGTCTAATTATTTTTCCCAACACAGATATTTTGTTTATTTAAACATATATTTTGTTAGACGAACAAATGTAATTTTGTTGCGATTAAAATTTTGTTTGCTCAACAATATATTTCGTTAGGGCAACTAAATATATATTTGGCCCTATGCAAACAAATATTTTGTTATATTTTCTCTCAGAGCAGGATCGAAGTGGCATCGCGAAATGCATTCGCAGTTATTTGCATGAGCTATAGGCGCAAGCCTTAAAGGTATTATCCGATGCACATAAATATCAAACTTTAATTTAATGTTTCGTAGTTCTCTAAAATACGTGGCTTGCTATTCCCCCAAACTGCAAATATGTGGCAAACAGAACGTAATTGGGACGGAGAAAATTATGCAATGATATTTTTGGCCCTATGCAGAAAATTATTTAATAGACTTAGATGTGAACACAGCCATTTATATACACATTACTTATGTATCTTAAATAACTGCTGCGAACATAATAATTATATGTATCTGTATGTATGAAAAATAGTGGTTTCATACTGTAAGCGAGTGTTAGTGTACTCAGGTATCTCCACACACTCGACCAGAAAGTTAACTGCAAACACTAAGTTATACATAACACAGTAAGTGACTAGAATGTATACAAAACATATATAATATATTAGTAATAAATAAAAACATACATATGTAATTATTTTATATAAAAGAAATGAAACATAAAATTATGTATTAATGGAATTCCTACGGAACAGTAAAACATATTTGGAGGCCAAAGTCGATAAATGCTAAGGTCAAAAGTATTATGAACTGATTTGTTACAGCGGGCATATTTTATTTTTATTAAAATGTTTAAAACGTGATTTCGTTGTATAAAATAGAGAAATCTACTTGTTATCATTTCAAGATTTGCATACGATCCCACTTAAACTAACAACGTTTCAAAATATCTTAACTAATGTTGATTTGCTGATGTTTGCTACACTCTTCTAAATCCAAGGCTAGGCTAAAATATCACTATAGTTCTCTAAACGTAACAATTTCCACTGGCAGCTTAAGCAATTCATGCTCACTTTAACTTATTATTTTAAGGGTAACACACAAGATATATTTAAATTCCTGCCATACGCAAACCTGGTACAGGAATAATTTCCTTATCGTAACCAATAATCTGCAGGCTGTGTGTTCGGCGATGGTGATATGAACCAGTCATAATCTACAACTCGACCAAGCCAAGAGTGCAACCTGAAGATAAATATTGTTGTGAACTAAAGTAGGTCATGCCGTTATCTCGCTTCCTTCTTCTTTAAATTTGTCACCGCTCAGTTACGGGTGTCATATTTTGTTGTGACCATAAGTTGTGGCACAGTTTACATTAATACACGTGACCTTGTTGATGCTTCCATGTGGGATGGTGACTATAAAGAGTGGGATGGACCCCCGCGTATTTTGTGAAATAATTCATTGCGCGAATACGCGTATCTCGGTAAATAAATGATCTGCAAATACGATTTTTTTTTCAGAAAAGATAAAAAATATATATATATATCTATGCTCTTTTTTTCTACTTTTGTCATATTAAGTGTATTCTTGGAGAAAAAAGTTCGTGGAAATGGCCAAATACAGCATTCTTAAGGCTTACCTATGCAGTTTCCTTAAGCAGCACGAGAAAAGTACAAAAAGATGGGCGTAGTTTAATCTGCGGGATATCATCGCGTGTAATGAAACCCCCACTGTTACAGATCTAATTTGTACAGTACAGCGTTACGACGGAAACACGACACGCCTTGCGTGTAGGAGCGATGAGACACTATGCGTGCGTGTTAGTGTGGCCCGGATCGCTCCCTCGCTTCTTGATCTCGGGCGTGGGGGGTCCATCCCACTCTTAAAGTTGCTTAAATTCATGTCGCCAGGTGTACACACGCTCGTGCAGACAGCTAACAGTATTAAAAGTCTGCGTACTCGCTGTTGTTATTCTCCTCCCAATAGCCACGCTTGCGCTCGACTCCATTGTACACTATCTATCAAAAAGTAATTGGGCACCCTTGAAGATAGGTAATCCAGTACGTCAGTTGACTTGTGTTTCACGGCCTTCGGCGTAGGACTGCTGGTGTTTGCCCATGGTAGCATGAACACAGATGCCTATTGTAACATTCTGGATAATGAAATACTCCCAACATTGTGGCGTTTTTACGGAATGGACCCGTGTTACTTCCAGGATGACAATTCCAGGTGCCATGTTTCAAGGGCTACTATGCAGTGGTACGCCGACAACAATGTTCGCCGATTGGACTGGCCCGCTCAGAGCCCTGACCTCAACCCTATAGAACATCTTTGGGACGAATTGGATAGCCAGGTGAGGGCTCGTCAGGCGTGGCCAAAATCCATCGCTCAACTCATGGAATGGTTGCAAGAGGAATTGCAACGAATCCCCGTGAATGTCCTGCAAACACTCGTAGAGAGCATGCCAGACAGAGTGGCTGCTGTTATAGCCGCAAGAGGCGGTCCTACGAGATTCTAACGGGGTGACAACTACCGAGCAAACATTGTGGACAGGTACCCAATTACTTTTTGGTTGATTGTGTATTTGGTACGCTAGAAAACGTATTAAAAAAGCATAAATAAACTCCACTGTAGAGGAATTTAAGGACCCTAATTCTACGATCAATACCCAACTGTATAGCGGAACTATAATTTGCGTAAAGATATCAAAAGCAAGAGAACTGGCGAGCTGTCTTCAGGAGTCATCGTTTGTTTGACACTGCACGAACACATCACCAAGGTTGTTGTTGATGCACTACATCGTAAGAAACGGGAATTTATAAAACATCCTACTTACAGTCCAGATTAGTCAGCACATAATTATAGTATGTTCGGATCGTTAAAATAATTCCAAAAAATGAAGATTCCATATTAATGAGGAACCTAAAGGATGCCGCTGACCGTTGGTACAAGCAGGAAGATAAATCTTTCTTCGCGGACGGAGATTCTGCGCCAACCCCGACAATGTGTTGTCAGTTTGTACGTCATGGATTGCTTCTTCTGAAAAACATCGTATGCAGTTAACTTTATTAAAGGCTATTGGCAGTAAAGTGAGTACTTTTGATATCAACCTTTGCAAAATGTTACTGCCCCTACCTGCATAGTTTTAACGATTACACTGACTGTCACTCGCTCAGTACAGTTGGCAACGATGGAAAGAAAGTAGTTTGATGTGTTAACGTCAAATTACAAGTGTTAAGTAAACATTTGTGAATGCTGAAATATTTTATTCTACTTTTTGATTTTTAATTCATACAAGTGTAACAATAAAAAAATTTGTAAAATATCTACTTTTCTAAAAATGAACAATTGTTTTGACCGTCGCACGAATAAAGTGACCAGGCCCAAGGTAACATTAATTGTACTTATGGCGTAAGAATACACAATGTGCATACAAGTAGATCGTAATCAGGGCTTTCAAAAGTGCTCATTTTAATGTGAACAGTCTATAAATACTACTACTTAAAGCGGATGTAGCAAAACTTCAGTTCTCAAACTTCTAGGGATTTTAGACGAGATCAGAACAGATATGAGTTATTAAATAACCGCAGGTTAGATATTAATAATGTGAGTATATTTTGACTTGGTTGAGAATGAGAATGACACCATTATATTTCAATTGAATGATGATAATTTACAAAAACTGTTCGAAAGTGATGCCATCTGCTATAATTCAAACTCTGCAACAACGCACTATTGAACACGTCCAAAGACCCCAGGCATATGCTTTAGAGAATAAGCAACGGCCTCTTCCTCCGATTCACTAGGAATCTTATACACCAGTCTTTTAAGACGCCCTCGCATAAAATGGTCAAATGGGGTGAGGTCGGAAGAACGAGCGGGCAGAGTTTTTGCAAAGGAATACATTTCAATTGAAATGACGATTTCATTCTCAAATCACGTCAAAATGTACGCCAGTTACCAATTTCCGATCTATGGTTATTTAATTGAACGTATCTGCTTTGGTATCTTCTAACATCCGTAGAAGTCGGAGTATTAAATTTTGTTACGCTCGGTTGTGTTTCGTCTCTTGTTTCCTTCTCTTACTATAGCTGCACAACTCAAACGGGCCTCGTTCAGTCCATAAACTTGCTGCAGTATACTTGCTGATATGATGGATCATGGTTGCTAGTGATTAACTGCGAGTACGTAACAAATACATATAATTATATACTTCTTTGTATAACGTGACAAATAGTTTGTTAAATTTGATGCTAGGAACGTATTGATAGTGATAGCTTGTCCTCGATACAGCCATGACAGTATATCTGCTTAAATCACACACTGAAGTCGTGCCAGTGACGCTTAGTAAGAGTATCATAGACTAAAGATGAGGTAGACCGATCTCGCTGACTGCACACAACCAGTCTCCGTGTCCCAGCATTGAACTGCTTTTCTGCCAACACGTCTAGCGAAAACGGTGTGGTTTGGATTTTAGGTTAGAAAACTGGTCTGTAAACAAGTGCTTAGAGATGTTTATATACTTCCTTTAACCAATTTGCAAGTAGTAAATTCGTAATAGCATTTCATTGATATAATAGAGCCTGTCATTAAAAAAATTAACATATAAACATACACGTTAATCACTGTTGACCATGTGACTTTGACAGATGTGTATGATTGGAGTGGGTCAATGTTACGTACATGCGCAGAAGACGAATAAGCGGTCCACCTCATCTTTAGTCTACGGAGGTTATTCAACGTGAGATATATTTTGGAACGTTTAGTTTCATGTACAATCACGGTGACTGGTAACCATTAGTTGGTCGTTGTTGTATAGCTTGCCGAGAGTACAGGTGACTGACGATTAGGAAACCGGTACATTTCGTTTTGTCTCGTTAACGGATTAGTCGTCTTTATGTTCCAATCGTTGATTTTCCACGGGCTACTGCTCTCTCTGTTACGTGTTTATTTTATTTTTTGTCTGTCCCGGCCGGTTGCTCTGGGCGCTGGTCCCCCCCCCCCCCCCTTCCCAGAGATTTTCCATCTCCGTTGCGAGAAAATGCCAGATTATTTTTTACATACGAAACCTACGAATTCTTCGACCATTATATTGAGATCCTGACATTACTTCATTCAGAAAGGAAATAAGTGTTATTAAAGGCTGTTCACGATAAAGTGAGCACTTTTGAAATCAATCTTAGAAAGAAGTCACTGCTCCTACCTGCATGCATTTTAACGGGCGGACTGAGTGGCATGAGCCTAGTGAAGTTGGTAATGATAGATGGAAAATAATTTAATAACATGACGTCGAATAAAAAGTGTTAGGTAACTATTCGTTATAACTTAAATTATTAATTTCGCTTTCTGATTTTTTCTAATGCATCGAAGTTTGAAAATGACCAGATTTGCAACATATTTTATTTTCTTATAATTCCATAGTTTGATCTGATCGACGCATGAATAAAGCGGTGAGGCAAATCATAATGTTAATTTCACATAAAGTGAAGGAACACACAACGTGCATACAAGTAGATCTTAAGTAGGGCTTTCAAACGTGCTCATTTTACCGCGAACAGCCTGTAGAAGCCCGTATACAATTTTGCTGCCGACTTTCCACGAATAAAAATGATAGGATCATTGCCCAAAGTTCCATGAGCATACGTATGAAAACATTGCACGCCCGTTGACGGTCTAGCGATGGTGGCTTAATGCGCGTGGTGGTGTCACCCTTATTGTTCACGCGCTTCTAAACCTCAAGACGTTTTAAGTTAGGTAAGTCGGTTTAACGTCTCGTCGACAGCGAGGTCATTAGCGACTTTACAAGTTGCATAGGGAAGGGGGATTGCGGTGACGGATTGGGAAGGAATCGGCCATGGCCTTTGTCAGGGACCCATCCTAGCATTCGCCTGGAGTGATTTCGGGAAACCATGGAGGGCCGAGATGAGGATGGCCGGACCGAGAATCGAACCCGGGTCCTCCCGAATGCGAATCCAGTGAGTTACCACTACGCCAACTCGCTCGGTCGAACTGTCTTAAGTCTGATGAGTATTATAACGTCAAAACTATGCAGTGCGTATCATGGTGGAGTTATCCATACATACTTGGAATTTTCACGGTGTGTTATCAAATGATGCTATACATTTTGCACGTTTACTATAGCAAAATATTTTTGTTGCATGTCAATGGCTCATCTTCCTAAATAATATTACGCTTAATGACAAAAAAAAAAAAAATTCCACGTTACAGTTGGTTCCCGTGATTCATCGTCCCAATTTCGGTCGTCTAGCAGCCGATACATCGAAATACAACTTCAGTGTCTGCTAATACACGTCTGGTCCTAGACATGTGTGTTAGAGGCATGTTAGAATAGACAGTGCTGTTTACTATCAATAGCAAGAGAACGATTTTAAAACAATTTAGCACCACAGTGTTGAAGAGCGCTATTATACATATCTTAATGACGAAACTTTTGTTTTTACATATTATTTAAGCACATTATAGCTACTTCTAGCCGCAATGAAGGGAAGTAATTTACGACGCGAGAGGAAGTTTGAAGGAAGTTCATAATTGCGTCCAAATAGTCTTATTTTTCACAAATTTGACAGAAATTCCGTTCTTTTTTTTTCTCTCTCTCTCTTTATTGCCTTACAGTAACCTGCGGATTTCAATACTCCGTGTTCTCTTAATAAGTATGAAGTACGGGCAAATATAATTTTCAATTAAGCGCAAAAGTACTTGTACCGTTTACCAGATAAATACGTCTGCTTGAGTTTTTAAGGCACGTAATCAATGCGGTACCAAGCGCGACACTGCCAAACGCGCTATTTAGCTCATCACTTTTTTTGCGTCCATTAACAGGACTTTTACTAGCACCATTACCATTATATTTGCCGAGTATCTGTAACCTAGTTGAATGCAATCACGTAGTGCGCGAATTACTTACATGATTTTCGTATATTTTCAGATGGAGTTGGAGGAATGGAAACTAAGCAATGTTGAAAGGTTCCAAAATTATTTTTGTATCGCGCATGAATGACTTGAAAGTTTTTCTCCCTGCAATTTTAGCATTAATGGTATATAAGTGAGAAAATTTATTGAAAATAGGTTAGTAATTAAAAGAAAGAAGATGGAATTTAATTGCATTGTAATGTATTTTGCCGCCATGGAGGTGAGTAACATTAAAATTAAAAATTTTCCTCTTATTCTTTTATGTAATGTACGTATTTTAAAAAGTTGTACAGTTGTTTACAATTCACGAGCATGATGTGCCGTGTTATTCACAGTTTACGTGCTAACGTACTCCGAAAGAGAACACTCAATTAAAGCCAATGATGCAAGAAAGCAGTATATTTACCCGATTTTCGTTATAGCTTGTTTTCAGATGGTTTATCGAAATAATTATTTTATAATTTCTTTCATTGTTTAATATTCACAATCTTTATTATTCTTTGAGCACTGATGGAAGATAAGAAATACGATATCCTTTCTTATCTTCCATCAGTGCTGAGATAGTAGAAATGGTAGTGAATACCTAGAAATGCAAGAAGGTGTTCGAAATTATTCTTTATGTCTTGTCATGCCAAACATTTTGAAACACTCTCTGAAAAACATTTTCGAGCAAAATATAGGCGAATACACGGCTTTCGTGACCATTCCCCTTAAGGATGAATTCTACGGAGTTGCAGACATCACACTCGCGCTAAGGGCTGGCCTGTAACATTTTTCAACTAACAGCACATTTCTAAGGCAAAAAAACTGATGTTTTTATAACATATTTGAAGTGGCTGCCAAAAAAATTTTCGTTAACGTACGATAATATTTGTCGAAATACTATAGTTATTACAGATGTTTACTACATTTTTACTTCCAAGGTTCGCATCCCTGCCCCCACCCCCCCCTCCCCCAGTGATAAACAATAGTGCCAGGAGAAGATGGTTTCTCAGGTTACCAATTTCTGCATGAAGTGCTTTGATGTTATGTACAAAATAATATAAGACAGTTTTACTCAAAATACACGCATTTATTTTAAAAAAATGTCCATTAATCACTCATCAATTAATACACATAAAACATGACATTTTTCTGTTGTATTTGGCATATCAGGAAGCAGCTCGTTAATCAAATGACCTCTGAGAAATGACAAATATTCAGAAGGGATAATTTTTGTTGATTGAATAATGATAAAGTGTATTTAAGGAGTCATTAAAATTATTTAATGATTTTGTTCCATGTGAAGTGAGATAGGCCTGCTCACTTGTGATTAATAATTTCTAATTGAAGTTTTTTCTGTACCTTATTAAGCAGAAAAATTTTTACTCTACATAAAATACGATTTGGAAAGCTTTACTTTAAGAAATACGTAGCAATTTGATGTTTTGTTTGGGACAGCTATCTAAACTGGTAAAAAACTTAAAATACATTCAAAATTATTAGTTGTGTATGCATTACTATCGTCGCAAATCAAGTTCTGTCTCATTACATAAATTTTGTAATTCTACATCAAAGTTTCAGCATCAATCTTAATTTTACTCAAAAGTGTTGTTTGAAGTTTATTAGGAAATTAAAATAAGTCTTAGTACAACAGGTTTCACTACGATTATTCGTTGTAGAGGGCGATGCTACTATGTCCCACATGGTCATTACATGGTTCAAAGTTAGTTTCAACAGCAGTTTGTTGTTTAGTGCAGTGAAGCTGCGCAAGGCGCATGTTGACGTTGGTGACGGGATAATTACCGGTGTTTCTAGATTGGCATGGCCGTTGGCAAGATAGAAAACTCTTGCGCGAAGCTGTGATTATCAGAGCGACTGGAAAAACTATCGACAATCCCGTTCAGGAAACTTGTCTTCGGTGTGTTTACTCCTGCTGGTAACAGTCATTATCTGTTGGTCTCCGTAATTTCTTAAATTAAATTATGCCTTGTAAGCAAGGCACTGCGGGTTGGATACCCACGTGGGCACAGCTGGCTTGCAATTATGTGGAGTCTGTGTGCAAGACATTGCCTTGATGAGCTTCCAAGGCATCAAGCGTGTACCGTGGGAAAGTACTCTTCCACTGTCTTTAAATTAAAATTTCTGTAGCGTACGTTCTTTTTCTCCACTTTACTCCCCTGCTATACAGATGCGCTGCTACGTCACAAAGTTAAAGGACACTAGCCGTAATACGTAAATATCTGCAACTTGTTATTATATGTTTTCCAGAGTCCTCACATTTGAGATATTTTCCAGATTATCGAAATTAAAAGAACGAAAAAACCTCATGTTATTGTAATTTATATGCTATAAGTAAAAATTTTCATTACGCAGAATTTTTTGCTACAAAAATGAAACATCTATAATGTTTTCTCGTGATCCTTTATGTCCTTCGATTATTTTTATCTAAAGATTATCTTTTTCACGTTATTTCTAACTGAATTCAAAAAATATTAGGAAATCGATTATTTGTTCTCCACTCACAAGTACATTTAATTTCGTTAAACTATTTGCTGTGTAAGCCTATTCATAAATCGATAGCATAAACGGCTTACGCATACATGCAGAACAAAAACAAATTACAGTGTGATTGTAGCATTTCTAAAATTTCAAATCTTAGCCAGTGAATTTTTTATTAATAATACACTCAACATACTCCTAAAAAATGCGTATAAGTAGCCCGTAATCACAAAAAGATTACGTCAAATAAATCACCAACATAGCTAGAAAATTAGGAGGAGGTTTTTTAACCATAAACATAAAAAAAAAAAAGATACTTTTAACAACATGGCAGTTAAAATCGATAGCGTTATTACACAAAAATGGTTTTTGTTGGTTATTGCTAGTATAAAAGTGCTAAATACTTCGAACTGAACAAAGGAAATATCTTGTTTTTTAACATATGCCATCTTAAACCAAATATCGAGTTTTGGAAGGAGAACTTGTAATCTGTAAACCATGCTTCTGCTCTCGGAAGTATTTTGATTAGCTACTAAAACGTATTTAAGCGTGTCCGCGTCGAAGCCATTAGTATTCGTATGAAATAAAATTAAAATTAAAATTACTGAATTATACAGCAGTGAAATAAATAATATTTTGAAAAGTATAGCTACAGAAAAAAATAAATTAAAAATACAGTCCATTCACGACTGGAACAGACTTATGAAAATCAGCCTTTGAAAAACACCCTAGCCATTAGCTGCATGTATAGCTAGTAAAAAAAAACGTGGTGGGAGCGGATACTGTACCTGCACCCGCCACTTTTTTTTACTAGCTATACATGCAGTGTGACGCTATGGGTATCGTCACCTAGTCAAATGTATTTTCTTTCAGAAATTTCGCACCACAGGTGGTAGCATTGAATGCGCAGTGTATTTATCGATATAATGGGTGCTTATACTTGGCTATATGCCGGCCGGTAAATTATTATTGTTACTATTTAAAAATTTATTATGATTATTACAGCATATATCGACCTTCCGTGGCGCAGTCGGTTGGTGCGCCACCGATGTAGGGTGTGGGAGGCTCTGGGTTCGAATCCCGGGCAAGACATGGGTGTTAATTTAAGTTACGTTATAAGTTAGTCTGTAGGCTGTCCCCTGGCAAGACTTCAAGTATAAAACCGGGGACGTTAAAAAATGCCTTTAAAAAATGCAAATAAACGTAAATATTACTACACATGTTTTACATGGGTGTTACTTGTCATATTTATTATCTTTTGTCGCCGATAAATTTGCAATCGATATGCAAAGGATCACAACTGTGGCGCTTGGGTGGGGCGAGTACGTGACGTCACCGGCTGGTGCCGATGAGAGCGCTCTAAGTCAGTGCGGCAGTTGCATGCCTTACGGAGTAAAGCCTCTCACACAATAGAAAGCTTTAGCATTTGACTTTACGTTTCCTTTCCTTTGACGCAACCGCCAATACACAATACAATATTGTAAAGTCAGAGTTCAGACAATTGAACATCGGTTCTGCGAGTTTCATAAAAATGTGTATCTAGTTATGTAAATAATTATATTATCCAGGAATGCATTTTACGCAACTTAAAAAAAAAAAATCGGCTTAAAATTTACACTAAAAGATTATTTCAAAACAAAAAACTCATTTATTTACTTAATTAAAATATGTCAATTCATATATTTCTTCTTCGCATTATATTTGTTTGCCATTTATTTAATTTAAAACGAGCTTTGATAAGTATGCCGATATTAAAATCGCCCTACAATAAAATAACGCACTTTCCACATAACCTCTGTTGGATTCTCGGCAAAACGGCAGCTTGACTTTGACTTTAAATTTAAACTTTTCGAAATCGTTAAGTGAAGAGTGCTTGACTTTACCTTTTACAGTTCCACTGTGCCAAGCTCCATAAGAAAGGATATGTCGGAAAGCAAACGTAAAGCCAAATGGTAAGGTCAAATGTTAAAGTTTTCAATTGTGTAAGGGCCTTACCTCGCGCCTGACCGCGGACAGAAAGAGCTGTGGGCTGTAGCGATCGGCTCGGGCGGATATTTCGCCAGTATTGGGACTGCAGTATAATTATATCCCGGTCGCGGTGTGCCTTGATTAACGTGAGTGAACGCAACTGGCTGCTAAAAGAATATCACGTGGGAATGCCAGAAATGAACGTCGACGCGATATTGTAACGATCGCCGGTAGGGTGCAGCTCCAGCCGTTAAAAGTAGGGGCGTGCCGAAAGTAGCTGGAATAACTGTCAGATTGTTATTTATTAAGATGGCTTGCAAAACTAAAATTTGTCAAGCTAGGTAAACTGTGTGTTTTGCGTGGATGAGCACTTTACGTATGTTTGGTAACAGTAACGTACATGAGCCGTTCGTGTTTTTTTTTTTTTTTTTTTTTTTTTGGAATATTTTGGGAGTCCAGAAATGTGACATTAAGTATTTTGCAATGAAATATTTAAAGCCGGTTTTCTTCGTAATGCACGTCCGTGCGGTTAGAGTGCTGGGAGCAAGTCCGTACTTTTTTACAGCGGCATAACGTGCAGAATATAACCTAGTGCGTCAGCATGGATCTCCACGTGATGGAGTGCAAGTAAACCGCGCATGTTTGCGTGGGACCACGAGGTCGATGACCAGTCAGCTGTTCCATTTCACGGCGCCGAGCTACGCGGAGTCCATGGGGTGTAAACTATATACGTAGAACCTGAAACATTTTCTAGTGTGGTGTACGCCCGTACAAGCGCTATAGTCGACAAAACAATTGCATGTTGGGAGGATTTTTTTTGTGAATTTGACAATATGGCGGCTGCTGTAGTAGCGTAGCTAATTGTTTGGTTATGAATGAGCTGATATGTTTTCTTTTTTAAAAGTTTTCAGGATAGTTCCTAATAGTCAGGCGTAATTTGTGTGGCAGTGAAGTAAATATTGTATTTGCTATTCTTTGGCTTATTCCATGTTATCGCACTTTGAATCTCTCATATGGGAGGTATTAAGAAGTGTTGTGTGCCAGGCTGTGTCGATAGAACATCTACAAGACATCGTTTTCCTGTCTATGAGGAAAATGTATTTAACATTATGTTACAACGTATTCGGAGCATTGATTTAAACGTTTTACATCCCCAAGATGGGTACAAATATAAAGTTATTTGTGATCGGTACTTCAGTGAGATATGCAAGATACCCGGCTCCAAAAAACTAAAAGTTTACAGCCTTCCAACTCTGTATTTACTTGGTAAGTACGTTTTTTTAATATTTATTTTTCATTTTCTGTCATTAACCTTTAGCCCTATTTTGAGAGTTTTCTAAGAAGGTATATTTGAATTATTATATGTATTAATGCCGGGATCCTGTATGAATTTCGGCAGCAATACTATGTCAGAAGGATATAATGAAACGTGTATATTATTGCATGTAGAATGTAGAAAAAGCAACAAAGAGAATGTTAAAGTTTGGAGTTCGAGCCTCTAATAACATGCCACTGTAATAAACAGCATATGTAGCTGGATCACACCTCTTGGCAAGTTTAACGCTTACTTTTGTAAGTGCCAATTAAGGGGCTCATCTGGCGAGAGTTTGTGTGTGGTGTGTGGTGTGTGTGTTTTTTTTTGCGTATAAAATTGAAGTGCTAAGGGCAACTCTACCTGTCACATTTAATGTGACCTCACCTTATGCTGTGCAATTTTTACATTGTGCTGCGTATACCAGTGGGACAGAAAGCTGTGAAGGTATGATTCTGTGGGTGGATAGTGAGAAGCAAGGTTCAGTGCAGGACTCTCAAGTGTTGTCGTACAACTTATAGCTGACCAGCATGTTTTGAGATACAGTGTTGTGAGAAAATGGTTTATCTAGGTTGGAGTGTTTCGAAAAGCTGTTTATGCTGCGTAAGATGTCTTCAAAGCACTCAACAAGTCTGATCGAAGAGTATGTCCTTTTGAGGAACAGAAAATTGGGTGTGAGTTTAATAGTTTCATTAAAAAAAAGTGAATTGCAAGCACATGAAACATAGTTCAAGCCCCACCCAGATGGTCGACTTACGTGATAGTGGATCACTGAATTCTGACAGTGGTGTAATTTGACGTGTCCAATATCTTTGCACAGCTGTGTATTGAAAAAATATCTTACGGACACAATAAAACCAACAAACAAGGGATCTGCTAGGACCTGACTTAGGGAACCATCCTAGCATCTGCTTGAATAGCATTTGCAGGATAGCCAGGCTGAGAATCAAACTCTGGAATTTCCATATGCGAGTCGAGTGGTGTACCACTTTGCCATCTCGCAAAGTACCAAACGTAGTGTAATTTCCATTGCATCCAGCGACAATAAAATATTTCAGTGTCCTTTGTCGCATAATTTGCACATTTAACCACACTTCGTTTCACTCAGAAAAATAATATGGTATTACGAACAGTTAAATTTCGTCACCACAGCAGACCACAAGATAACCTCACATCCGCCCCAACACAACCTACTCATATGTTTGTTTATACACAGTTGATGTTTTTACCTGGCAGCCAATATATGAATTGCTAGTAATGTTCACTTGCTTCTCCAACTACAATTTCCATTACTTATGTCAGTAGCAATGCCTTATTGCGTCATGTTATTGTGACGTATAAATGTAATTGGTAAACAAGCTCTTTAGAAATGGAAAATTTTTAACATGTTCTGATACGGCATATTAAAACATTGTATTCTGATGAGGCATATTAAACATTGCCTACCTCGTTTCCTGGCGATAAACGAGATATATTCACGTATGCAACTCGTTGTACCATATGAATCCCTCTTATACTGTTTGTCCCATAACTGCACAATTTGCTTAAAACATAACAGTTGCATATAAATTTGTAATTTTTGTAAATTAATTGTTAGGTATGCTACCTAGCTATATGTAGTAACAGTTATCATTAAAGTCCATTTGTAGTCAGGAGGCCTAAGTGATGTGGCTTAACCAATTTTAGTAGGAGAGTTTATAAGTATTAATATTGTGTAGTCTTAGAGCATGAATGTGAGGTCTCCCTGCAATACAATCCCTTGATACCTATATTCTGCTGCTTCTTCTATTGCTATTATACGTTGTTCAAGATTTGCAGGTTAGCTCCTAATTGTGATTACAATAGGCCAATCCATTGTTACAAATTTGATAATTTGTATATTTCCGTTTTAGGATTCAGTGACAATACAGCTCGAGAAAACTAATTCCAGTTTCTGGGACGGCAGTTCAGAGATCCTGCAGAGAGTAAGTTTGTTGTGTGTTGTCATAAAACAGTTCGATATACCTAAGTTAATATTGCTTAGGTCCAAGTTAAAGAATGTAGGCTATAGGTTATTTTCCATAATTGCTTGCCTAAATAAATGATCTGATAAGCAGTACGCTATACAGCTGGATGTGCAGTCCAAATGTTCTTCTCATTACTGTGTTTAGTTGAACCTGTCCGCACAAGAGTATTACTTTATGCTGACCAGATATCTACATATTTTCAACTCAGCATCTCAACCTAACAAATAAACTTCTCTGCGAAGGATGAATCACTATTGAATTTATCTGCTCAATAGTACACATGGTACTGATAAAAAAAATGAATATATTTTTGGTTCAGCGCTCGAACATAACTGACCCATGCAAAGGACGAATCACTGTATTTTTTAACACAAGCTAACAAACAATATTTGTGACTTACAAATCAGTTTCCCGTGAATGAAAATTTAATTGTATACTTGTACAGCATAGTACAACATCAAACAATATCTTATTTTTCTTGACATTTATATGAAAAATGCCACAAATCATTAATGTAACTTATATAAATATTTTCATGGATTTACCTGTTGTGAACTAACACTTTCTCATAATCAATGTCTAAAATAAAAAAGAAAGTGTTGTAGTATTAAAAGGTTTTTAAATAGCTTTTCTTCCAGTATTAAATAGCCTTTCTTCTAGGAAACACATGTGGCATTAATTCAAACTGCTCCATTTGTTACTGTAAATTATATCTAAGCAATATATGAATGTGTGGGTAGTGAGGTAGGTTACTAGTGTCCACAATATGTATTTTTGCCGGGGACATCAGCAAAAATAGGTGTCACTCGTCAATAATATATGTAAAAATAATACAAGATATTCATGATAAAATGAGCACTTTCGAAAACCCTGCTTAAGATCTACTTATATGCACGTTGTGCAGTCCTCCGCCTTATTTAAAATTAACGTTATCATGGGTCTCATCTCTTTGTTCATGCACCTGTCAAGTGAAAATGTAAAATTATTATAAAGATAAGGATTTTACAAATCTACTCATTTTTACGCTCTGAAGTTAAAAAAAAACCTGAAGGCAAAATAAATATTTTAAGTAGTCACAGTTAGTTACCTAACAATTTTTTTCGACTTTAAGAGATATGGAATCACTTTTATCTTTGCCAAGGTGAACTGGACTTGATTCCTGGTGGGGTTGATCCCAGATTTTCGCTTGGCGTTGCCGCTGGTCAACTGATTTTCTAGGAGATTTCCCATTTCTCCCACCCTTGCATTTCGGTGCTGCTCCATACTCACCTCGTTTTACCCTCATTGGCTCAAAACCTCGATGGTAATAGCTGCCCAAATCTCTTCACTCACCCACTGAAAATAAGTAGGTATTTAAGATACTTCCAATTTGTAAATAAACACAGCAAGTCATGTAAAGAAGGTTTATAAATAAATAAAACATTAGACATAAACTAATTATGCAAACAAATATTCTGATTAATTGTAAATGTAATTTGTAGTTCACTATTACTGTTTTTAAATTTGTAAATACTGACTATCAGCAGGAGAACCAGTTTATGGCCCTTGGTAAAATGTGCTGGAATAACATAATAGTAAATAGGTGTTCACATCTCATTTGAAGTCAAATGTTAGTTTAAAATTTGTGAACATGCAGTGTGTTTGCTCTACACTTAATGATGTTTTGGCAGTAGTTTGTTCCAGAAATGGGGTAACAAATGCAACTAACTGGCCCTATCAACTGTTATCCTGTAACTACCAGTAGACTTAAAGCCTTCAGTGCTCCTGCAGATGCCAGTAGTGCTGAAAGAACAAGTGCCACCGGAGGCAATGTGAAGGGACTTTAAAAAATCTGTCAATGTATCATTTCAGAATGAACTGACGCCAAAAGCAATCTCCTTGTACAAGGCTGCTGTAAAACTCAAGTGCCAGGCTAGACTCTTGAGGAATAATAACAGCTCTTTTCTCAGGCACTTGAAACTGGCTGAAGAGGCATACAAATCAGAAATGTTTCAATTGCTTGCTGAGAATGTGGATACCATTCCATATAAATTGATTATGAATCAGATAAGAAATAAAAATGCCAAACCACAAGGGCGTAGATTTACTCTTGACGACAAAATTTTGGCATTATCCATTTACAAACAAAGTGGCAAAGCTTATCGTTTGTTGGCCAAAGTCTTCTCTCTCCCAAGCAGGCAGACTATGATGAAACTGCCGCAGAAGATCCCATTCAGATTAGGAAGATGAAAGTTAGAAAGTGTGCCCAAGTATTCAGTCAAAGAGTATCGGCTTTAATGGGAAAGTTGGCACAAGATGGCAAGTACGAACCAGAGTTAGATAAAGCTGCTGTGGACACTGCAGATTTTTTGTTGTTAATGGACAAATTATTTGATTCTGTTAATGGTAGTTCTCTAGATGCTCGAGATGGTAACTACATCCGATGTGCTTTGAAGTCCAAGTCACCACATACAGCTTTTTGGGACGAAATGATCCAGGTGTTTAGGACCATGAAATTTATTGATGCTCAAGGAAAAGTTTCGGTCCCTCCACCTGTAAAGAACTGGATTCGCACACTTGAAGGCCTCAAGTGTATTTGAAAGAAATTGCAGCAGGAGGGATGGAAATTTCTTTGTCCCAGGAGATTTACTCATGATCCTTTGGGAAATTCCTTTTGTTGCATAAGGATTCAGGGATGTCGCAATGTCAACCCAACATGCGATTCATTCATTTCATCTTTCAAGAGTCTCATCATAAATAATTTCATTTCAAGCCACTCTGTTGGGGCTAATTGTGAGTATACACCAGGAGATGCTCTTGATACATTACGAAATTTTGTCACCAATGTTCGAGAGCCAGGCCCCTTGAATATTGCGTTCACGAGTAATTCTGTAAATGAAAGCCCTCGTGAAGCAATTTATAAACACTTGCAGAAGAAACATATTACAGGCAAACAGTATTCTGTTTCCAAAGGTGTGAAAAAATATGTGAGTGGTTATTTGGCTCGCAAACTCTTACAGGAAACCGAGTACTGTAAAACATACCGTGAAATTTTATTTTCCGTGGCCGAAACATCTGAACACGAAGAGAACATTGTAATATCAAGTCGAGCATATTCTCCTAAGGCGTTATGTTACCCCAGTACTATGTTCAGTAAAACATTTAATAGCATTTCTAAAATTTTAGCATCACTTTGGCCTGTGTGCTGTCATTATGAGAAAGTAGGGAAAGAAATTGCTACAGAAATTTATGGCCATGTTTACATGACATTCATGAAGTGTAAGGAACATGATTTGAAAAAACTCTTTACTCGTCTATCAGTCAGGTTTCTAATCCATGTCTGGTGCAATAATGTGAACAAAATTTTAAGTGGTAAGAATGTATATCATGTTCGTTCCTCTCCACAGTTCCTGCGGGACCCCATTAAAAAACAAGCTTTCCAAAAGTTTTTGAAAAGAACACATAGGAAGAAATAGAAGTCACAGAAAGCAGAGCTACAAAATTAAAACGCAAATCCATTAAACATTCATGGATATTCACTTCAGCTTGTTGGTTATTTTTCCATTTAAATATTTTGTTGTACACTCTGAATGTGCATTTATGAAGCTTACATTCCAGTACCATTTGAAGATCAAGATATGTTGTGGTGTTGTCAAATGAAATGGTAAAGTGGCAGTCACAGTATCAATCCAGTAGGTGTTTACTGCATGTATTTTCTATCGATATTCAGTTGTACGTGTTTTTGTTATGATGTGTGTATGTAATTATCATAGTGGTAACTAAGTTGGTGGGCTGGTTTTGGGAACACTTATATTTTCATCCATAAAAATACAATTTACTATTGCGATTATCTATATATGTAGTCAGATATCAGTAGTTTGAGCAAGCATTCTTGTAAATGAACTTGAATGTTGGGTTGCTGAAAGATTAAAAGTGCATCACATGTGTAAGTAGCACTTATTCGTGGATTAGGGTGGCTGTGTTTTGCAGATCAACATATGAAAATCTTATTTTATTCTTGTACCTAATAAAGACGAAGTTACAAATTACATAGAAAACACAAACAGATATGGAAGTTTATTTAATGCAGATTATTATAACAGTAAAATTCTAACAATATCTTGCTAGCTTACATCATTTCAACAGTTGCAATCATTTTTTAAACAAAGCATGCTATAGTCAGTATGCAGGAAATATTAAAAATTTTAAGAAAGTTTAGCTTTTGTTTTTTCCATGAAAGACAATTTGACATTGCAGGCCTATCGTATCACACTTCATTTAAAGTATAGTGTTTGTTACAGATGCGTTTTTCCAAGAGGGTGGTTAAATGTTCACTTAGTGAACCAACTTGAAACTTTGTAAGTTTATGTTTTCTTTGGAATGAAATTGACTACAGTTTGGTTCAAGTTCTAAAACATATCCAATGTAAATAAATACTACAGACATCTGTGGTAGTTTACAAATAGAAAATGTTTGCGCAGTTGCATACATGAAACTGAATGTAAGCAAAATTATATTTTAATCCAAAAAATGGAGATAAACAAAGGAAATTCAAATTTCCTGGAATTTATAATGCCTTTTTATAAATAGTTAATGTTGCACGTTTATAATTTAAATGCAACAGTATGTTGATTATAGTAACATAACGAATATCAATATTGGATGTGGTAGTTAATGTATTTCAATAAATTCCCAAAAGTCCCACTTACTTCAGCCATGTTTTTCACTGTTAATTTACTTCACAGCAGCCAACTGGAGTGTAGTACACTGATGTACGTAACAAAACCAGTTTCTTTTGAACGAATTTGTGATATGAACTAGTTTGGAGCATATGTAGCTGAACATGTTTCGCATTAAGGATGTCTGTGTTCCATGTCGCTGTTCCCTTATGAAATATCTTCAAGCTTTGCAAAGAAATCTTTATAATTTGGAAGTTAATAATAATACTGTAGCGTGTTTATGAGTTAGTTGTCTACCAGGCGCTTAAAATGTGTTACACCATGTTTGAAAATGAGTCTTTCAAGACATCATCTACATTGGAAAAGTTATTTTCATGTCCTCCAGAATAAAAACCCTGCCTTTTCTGACTGCTGTATCTAAAATATACTAACTGGATACATAGAAAGCTACGACATAGGCATATGTTGAACTTTGCTACACAGTCGCATCCAGTATGATCAGAGGGTCACTGCTTTAATTCCTGCAGTTCTGCGGTCACAGTGATATTACTGCATGCTAGTTAAGGGCATGAGCATAGAGATGATACTGTCTTACATACACCAACTGGCATGTATAGGTTTGATGGAAGTAATAGAAGTCTAACAATAGTATTCTATGATCAGTAACATTATGTTGTATCCTAACAAACAAATGTAATACGTTCGAAATGAAAACTTGGCCACCCAAGTCCTCCATCGTTCTCTAATGGGTGTGTACATAAAAAATGATTTGGAGTGGTAAAAAGTTAATGTTTCTACGATAGACCTCCACTGGAAAAATATTCTTATTTCTGCACCGTTACTATAGGAATAGGCATGGAAGATCATATAAATGTTGCAAAGCTTCTTAGTGAACTAAAAAAGTTGTATGAATTTGATGTACGTCATTAAAACAAGGGTCGTAACACAAGTTTCAAAATCAACAGTAAAAAATTTTGGCAGAGGGTAAATTAAACACTTAAACCAATTTGGCCCTTTACATGTAGGTGTAAAAAATCGACACCAGAAATTAATTGACGTAAACAATTCTACATGTGGTCCTGTTGCGAGTATAATACACGATTTTTATATGGCAAAAGAAGACTTTATACTCTTGTTTGGTTTTATTGCGTATGTTCATATTCGTCTATTTCATGGGATGTCAGAATTTTTTTCTGGAGATGAATAATTCATTTATGTTGATTTTACCAATGATTTCATCATTGACACTATCGAATGGTTCCTACAGTCTGAAAAGTAAGGGAAAGATATGGATGTTAACGAAAGTCAGGGAAGTTTGCTTATTTTATCAACAAATAACATTTCAAGGAAACAATTAATTTTGTGAATTTGACAGTTAATGAGATTTGATGTCTAGCTTTTATAGGTATTAATATTTTTAACTGTTTTATATACATTACCTTCAGGAATCACTTCAGTAAAGCCACCAGTAAAAAGAAAAAAAAAGGGGGGGGGGGTTCACAAGCATAGGGGAATGAAGATGTAAAGTTGTGACAATTTGCCAGTTTTTTTACTATGTTTTAGTTGAATTAAATATTTGTGTACATTTTAATTTTATTAACAGTGTTAGATACTGGGGTGCAATTTCAATTACCTTTTTCACCACTACACTAACCAGGGCCATTAAAATATGGTATTCATACTTAGAAAATTTGTAGAAGACTGAAACGAGATGACATTCTTGCCTCAGAAGCTAGCAGTGGCCTTATGCTTTAAGAACAGGCTACATACAGTAGTTACTTGGTCTATTTGAACAAATGCTGATAATAAACAGATACAAATGGAGTATTCTACAATGAGGAACAAATAGTCTAACGTGATTTTCACTGAGATTTGATTGACTTTAGTAACATGCAGGACATATAGGCACCCAAGATGACTGTCCGACACACAGTGCATGGGCGTGGCTATTTATTAACATGTTACACACTTGGTCAGAATGCAGTATGCTCAGAGTGTCTTTCAAAATATTGCTCGCCATCGGTCACACATTCTGTGCGGTGTCAGCTCCACTATGGTATTCTACAGTTAGTCGAATACACCTTGTATGGTTGTCCCAAGGAAACGATTTAGAATTAGAAAAAAAAAAACTTTACTTTCATCGACTAGCAATTCTACAAGTACCATTTTTTTATGATGAGACATTTCTCTTATCACAGTAAAAAACTTCTGTCTCTGTATTATGGTGTATGTGTCATTATTAAGTTTGTTTTTTGTAGATACATGTATTGCATTTATTATTTACTGCTTTATCTGTCCATTTTACGAAATAATTGTTTATTATTCTACATTGTTTGAATGCATTTTCATGGTCGTAGTAAATAGAATAAAGTGGTTACAAAAAGTGTTTTTTTTTTTGCAAAAGAGAAAGAAGAAAGCAGTCTAATACTTTTTTCTTGGAAAGACACTAAAATAATAAAAGTAGCTGTGACACATGGTATTAAAAGTAAGTTATAACATTTTCATTCAAATAAACAATTTGAAGTTGTGCCTAATTAAAATAAATAATTTATTATTATTTCATGAATTAATGTGCATGTAGATGAAGTTTTTCTTTGTCCTATTTGTATGGGAATTTTTTATTGGCTTAGTTATTAAAACATATCAAGCCTTTCATGTTTTACATCATTGTAATATTTATATTAATTTTATTGTATTTTATAATGTGTATGCTTTTTGATTTTCACATGGCAAAGTTGGTTGTAGGGTAGGAGCAGGGGACTGTAATGTGTGCAGTACAAAAAACTTCAGTATTTGGTGTAAATTTGAACCAAAAACATCAATATTCTAGTCAGGGAAGTTCCAGCTAATGCACAGGGAAATAACTTTTACTAAAAAAAGGAAAAAAAAAAAAGCTGTCAAAGAATCGATTGAAATCATCATCAGTCAATATCACAAATGTTTGAAGTACTAAAGTCTAAATCAGTAATGAATGACTACTATGTTTTTTTTAGAAGTTATGATTATCCCATTAATTGAAACATTTTTGTGTGTTTAAGAGAACGATTCATTAAAGTAAAATTAACTACAGATTATTTATGACTAGACATTGTGTAACTTCTTGTAAATGTTGCTCAGTTTTTATTACTTATTCTGCTGATGATATCAAATTTACCTAATTGTACAACTAATGTTGTTTTGTGAATTTGTGTAGTGATAATGCAGCTCTTGATGAAGTCTCGAGAGTCTATTTTGTTCTGAATAAAGTTCATCTGCTTGAAATTTCTTGATTGTTTCTCTGTTATTTAAATTACATTTTAAAAAACCACTCTTTCGAAAGGTCCACAATTTCATGTCAGTTTTACTTGTGTGCATGTAATTATTGTCGAGAATATGTGCACTGCCAATTGTGTAGTCTATGGTTCAAAATTATGTCTAATAGCTACAATGGCTTATACAATGTATGGCGAATATCGCAAGGTCTTTTCATTTTTAGGATGTGGGTGATATTCTGCAAGCACTCCTAGATTGATGGCTACTTGTACAGAGTATTGAGGATCCATTAATACCATCAAATATATATCTTCCTTATTTAGTTAGGCAATGGCAAATCAACAGCGCTAGAAAATAATGACAATAAAACTAATAGGCTACAAAAATTGTATTGCACTAATATTTATTTATTAACAACACGGAATAACCAATGCTACTTCAGAAGACATAATCAAAGTCCTTAGCAGCCACAAAATATTAAAATAATTTTATTGTGAAAAGCATAGATTTTCATGAGCCTGGGTGCATTTTTATCGGTGTTTGGTAGCCTACTATGAAGAATTTCCTTCACTTATTTATTAATTTTGAAAATTTCTTATTTCATTTGTCGCTGAATTAACACTGATGTAAGGTATTTTGTAATTGCAACAGAATCCTGTCTCTTCAAAAATGTTAAGTTTCAATGCTGCTGCAAAAACCTGTGATGTTATTTGCTTCTATTAAGGTGGTTACCTAGTTGGAAATAAATATGTAATTATTGGCAAACTAGGTTATAAATCTGCAATTTTCATTGCTGTAGACTATTCAGCAATAGAACGATGGATCACTGCTGGAATTTCTATATAAAAATTAGCATGATGAAAGGGCTGCACACAAGTACAGAGCCAAGGTTGTGATGGTGGAGCACTTGATTTCCAGCTTCACCTTTATCATGCCCCTGCTTTTCTTGCATTTCGAAATCAGGAAATTGCTCCAAGTAGGTCCACTGTTAGTCAACATGCTACAATTGTTTTTATAGAGAAAATGCAGACATTTTGGAACTCTTCGTTAGTATTTGTGTGTGTACCGAGGACAAAAGTTAAACACTTTGATGGCAAGGTATTCCTCTTAATATGCACCATCTCCAACATTGGCATAACAGCTGGCGGGAAGGTAGAGGGGTTGCAGGGTGTACACTGCCCCTTCCCAACTTTTCTTAAAAGTTGCCAGGAAAAGGTTAAATGTGTGCCCGAATATGTTTGTTCGCTGAAACACGTTAGAATCATGAGTAAAATCTCCCATTCCTGACATCGCATTGATTTTCCAAATTTAATACAATGCTTTGATCATAATTTTGCAATAATTTTAAATTATGTCGTAACAATAGGTGGAAAATTGTGTTATGTTTCTGTCTGTGTACATTTTTACTTATTTATAATGTAATTTAGGCACCAATTGTAACAAGTTGACATTTGTAATGGTAGAAAAAATGTATTACAGATGCCTAAAAGCTTAATTTCACGCTTTAACCCTTCCGTCCTCCCCTCTCCCGCCCACGACATTATTTTTGTAAGGAGACGCCAAAAGACTTGCCCCCTCCTAAATCACATTTGTTGTTTCGCCACACATATCAAATAAGTCTACCAAGGAACATGAGTATAGTCTAAAATTGGTAGTGGTTTTGATATTAATGTTGGTGGTGTGCAGTAACAAATACCTTGCATATCACAATAGACTTATTTTTTTCGTATGTATGTGTGCATTTCTTGCTTATGTACTTCACTTTAAACAAGCTATGCGTGATGGGACATGTCAATATAATTTTTATCCCTAATATTTGAGATCGTTGAGCTGATGTTTGTAAATACTCTACTGTATTGTAAGAGAATATATGCCAGTATTTGGAAGTTTAACAGCTGCATTTTTGGGACTTAGTATGTCGTTTCTACAAGTTTTTATTTTTTATTTGTTTTATGGTGAGTTTTAAGTGCCCCTGAAAAGTAGTAAGTTTGGTAGGGTGACACTTTTTTTGGGAATTTGAAAGGAATTGGCTAGGGCCTGATTATAAGGACCTATTCCAGTATTCGTGTGGAGTCATTTCTGGAAAACCAAAATCAGGGTTGCTGGGTGGAGTCAGGTTTTGAAGAGGGAATTTTATGTTCGTGATTTATATTAGGGCTAAATCAACACCTATCCTGCTTTATTTTTACACTTGCTTATCTTATTTCTTAATGTATTATTTGACTAGCAGCCTGGCATCGCTTCGCTCAGGTTTTATGGAGTTATTAAAATATATACCAATATATTTGCGACTACCTGCGACTACTTGTGACTACCCGCGACTACTTGCAATTACCAGTGATTTAACTCCAAAACTAGCAACGCATCTGTCGTTAGTATTATACACTAGACTGTGTCTGAATTCACGTATCAAGGACACTTAATTGCCTTCGTGTCCTAGAAATGTGCATCTAGGGCAGAACGTCAAATAGTCGCTGTCAGAATTCACGACTACGGCACGAATGCACCATATAATATCCTCTTAAGCCAATGGCATGAGCAATGTGCCCTGGACATGCGAATTTCGTCAGGAAACTGTTTGTATTATTCACATTCCTCTACATCTACAGGGTATAGGCTCAGTTGTATGAGAACTGCTGAACTGTTAATGGAGACCACAATACATGCTTTTGTAATGTATACACACACGTGCATGTATTTTATTCTGAAATATCAATTTTGGGCGTCTTTAAATGTGTCGGGCGTCAATACTGTTTTAGTATATTGCGATAATTTCTTCGTTACCACAGTTCCCGACATATAGCCGTATTTACGACATAGTGTACGAATAAATTTATTAGCTGCACGAGACTGCTGTATATTTCATTATTTTTATTACTATTCATAATGTATACATTTTTACGACCGCAGAAATAGTGTTATTAATTTCAAGTGGCTAAATAGTTCACTTTGCTGACATGTATACAATATAGGTTATGTCAACAAGGGAGTCAGAATTCTGAGATGCGCACTCCTTCAAGAAGCTTATATCTTGGGAAGGATGTAAAGGAGAGGTGGACAAGAGCGCAAGGTGGTGTATTCAGACACAGCCTACGTTTATACCGTTAGAGCCGAATGTTTGGTAACCTCAATGTCGGAAAGTGAGGTTTTGGTGCGGTATAAATGCCTCGAACCAGACTTTCGAGGCGTTCACTCTGCACCAAAACGTTATTTAACGACACCGAGGCTGCCTAAATCAAACATTCGGCTGATGGTATAAACGTGGTGATAGATCTTATATTTATTTATATTTACATGGTCTATGAAACACTTTTACACTGAGGGACTTAGTACATTTTGGCATGCGCACGCCCATAAGTTCAATGTACACCCGTCTGAGCGTTGTTGGACTAGTCACGCTTACACTATGATCAGTTTGCATTCTATCACATATATGTATCTCTTTTCTATGGCGGAGTTTTCAGTGGGTGGCCAGTGGCTGGTAAAGATGTTCTCTGAGGTGGCCGGATGGTCATCATTTCGGTTTCTGTGTGAATGCCACTCCAAGGTATGAGTTAGCAATAAGTGTCGTGGTCGTCGCGTCCCTTCAGAGTCCGTCATTTATTGGAGACATTTTAAAAATCGCGTCAGACAAGCGCCGCGGGAGCGATTCTCCAATGAATTTGTGTTTTAATGCGGATTTTTTTTAAAAGAGTGCCGTATATTGAAAATGGTTGCGTAGGGTAAAGAACGCTGTGCATTAAATGGTCTGCCTACGCAGTCATAATCTAAAGTGCTAAATGTTTTAGAACCTTTCGTAGTGCGCATTAATTTTTAATGGAAATGTATTTTTCATAAAGCACACTCTAAATAGAGATCCAAAAGACCCTGGAATTGACGAGTAGAGAAACATTATTTTGAATGACCCCCCCCCCCCCCGAGTTAATAACAACTTGCTCTGCTGTAACTTAAGCAGTGATAATAATACTGTAGATAGTGATAAGGAATTGAGTATCGGCCGCGGTACTTGGGTTCTTAAGTCGAGAGCTTTTTTTGCCCTGTAGGAGTTGTTTAGGTTATGTTAGTGTGTTGTGCGAGTGAGGCAGAAATTGACGTACCTGACACCCCTGCGGGGCAGAGGGCGTCTCAACAGATAATGGTTAGGGTGTTTTTTTTCTCGAAAAAGTTGATTTTCATAAGTCTGTTCCAGTCCGTGAATGGACAATACACACTAGCAAAAAAACAAAGCAAAGTTAAACTTTATGTAAGAACATATACTTATCTAAACCATTTATATAGCTGTCGTATTGCAAATAAAGCCAGACACATTTAAAACAAGCAGGTGTTAAGAGGACATAAATTAATTAATTTAAAAAAATTGCTGCTCGTAAAATTTGAACTGCACTGCCAAGAGACGTACCCCTGTAAAAAAAAATCTCCAAAACACATAGGCCTAGAATTGATAGAAAGTACAGTGGATCTGACCAAACCTGCAACACTTAAGACTAAACCGTTCTGTTCGCGTGTCCACGACTGAGGTCGTGTTGCACATGTAAGATACTTTTAATCGTTACTGTGCACAGCAAAGAATCACATCAGCAGCCGGTGTTCTGAGCGCTTTCTTTGTTGACTAATCTGATTTACTAAAAGATCCTGGGCCTTTTGTCTGCGAGTGTTTAGTGAAGATAACACTGAGCACGGAGCACTTTGTCGCCGGTGTAGGCTGTTCACGGCAAGATGAGCACTTTTGTAAGTCCTGCTTAGTATCTGCTTGCATGCACGTTGTGTATTCTTCAGCTTATTGTAAGATTAACATTCCCATGGGCCTCGTCACTTTATTCATGCGTCGGTCAAGTGAGACTGTGAAATGATTAGAAAAGTAAATATTTTACAAATCTGCTCATTTTTACACTTTTATGCATTAAAAAAAACAGAAAGCGGAAGTAATAATTTATGTTATCACAAATGGTTACCTAACACTTTATATTCGACGTTAACATATGGAACTACTTTCCCTTCATTGTTACCAACTTCACTGGGTGCATGTCACTCAGTGCGTCCGTTAAAATATGTGCAGGTAGGATCATTGCGGATAACACTGTGATATGGAGAGGTTGGGTCCTTGCAGAATTTTTAGTTGCTTTCTTCATGACTCATCAATATATACTTTTTCTGTAGTTTGTTATTTTTCGAAGCCGCTTTCTTCCTGGTACGCAGGTCTTTCCTTCGACCATATCGGATGGCCTTAGCAGTTGATGCACCTCAGCGGTTTTACGCACTGGTGTGTGTCGGGATGCTGTGGCTGAGCGCATCTCGGGCTACCTGCAAGATTCACACAGCCCTCCAATGAGGGTTGCGTTCTGCGGCCCGTTGTAGCAGCCCAGTGGCGCAGGGACGAACTGCTCTGTTCTTGTGTCTACATATCCAGTTTCAAATGATGATGGTAGGTTTAAGATACTTGAGATCGAAATAAACATCGCTGTAAAATGATTACACTGTAAATTCGAATCAGTGGGAAACCACTGATTCGCAGTGAAATTCAACTACTCGAATCAGTGAAAATGGCTCCGCTTCGAATAAGTGGAAAAGCACGGATTGTTTCAGTGAAAAAATTTCACTGTTTGAATTAGTGACGTAGAATTATTTCACTGATTGAATAAGAGACGGCCGACTACAGAGGCGAATTAAATATTGTTTTTATTGAATGTAGCCAAATAATTACGTGAAATAAACATATTTGCAATAGTTTACTATTTATATTGAGTAATTTACAGTAATTCAAAAAAGTAAGAACGTTTTACAGCTGGCTAGGATTGACCTCACACTGCCTTTCCACTTCATCTTTAATAAATCACCTAACGATCTGCGCTACCACGCCGAGTTGAAATAATAAGAGCAAAATATTATGAGTCTTATAGTGTTGCCGTGATATCGTGAAGAATTCACTTGTATGCTCTTACTTTTCGTTTTTGGTTTAATTGGAGCCGTACGGATTGTTAAAACGAATATAGGCTGTTCACGATAATGTAAGCACTTTTTAAGGCCCTCACAAAAGGCATTAATCCCTAATAAATATTTTTTATTGCTGCCTCGGACGATAACTTTTGAGAGAGATGAAATGTATACACTGCGTTTATTGCAATTTAACATTAAAAAGTGGCGAAAAAGTAACAATTAGTTGAAAGTAAATATTTACCAGGGTCTTAAAAAGGGCTCCCTTTACCGTGAACAGCCTATAGTATATATGAGTGCACTCATTTCATCACATTATATGCAGTTTAAAACTTCAAAGAGAGCGCTGTGACGACTCCACGAAACGAAATGAAAGACGTAAAAACGGACTGAAATGCTGAGTGTTCTTATTACCTCATAAAACGGCGTTTTGAAAGACGAAACACGTTTTAGAAAGTATTTCGTATTGGTTTTATTGGTTAATTCGTTGTTATTCCACTTGATACATGTTGTTTAACTGCCATTTTTAAATATTGTTTGACGGCCATTTTTACACGCTGTTTAACTGATCCAGCAGTCAAAAATAAACCACTGAGTAAACAGTGGAACAAAAATGACTAATGAATCAGTGTAAAATGTCACTGAATCAATACGTGAAGGAAATCTGACATTTTTTCACTGATTCATCAGTTACATTCACTGAAGTGACTGTTGAATGTCACATACGTTTGACTGGTAGAAACAGTGAAATTCTCACTGATTCAGATTTAGAGGGTATATCGTACTGGAGCTTAAGCCCCAGGAAGTAACAGCGGTCAGATCAATACACTAAATGACCAAATGACAATGGTGTCTTCCTTGAGTAGGGAACCATTTAGTCACCCCAGTGAAGACAATTATGACTGACAAACTACCTGAATGAGGGGAACCGGATATCTTTATCAGTGCCAGTGTTCTACCTTAAAATCTTACATTACAGTCTGTTATCATGCCACCTACTGTAACATCATTATCTTTTCTAGTATAATGTAACACACCTTTTGAAACATCTCGAATAATATCGCTTCCAATAAATGCAAAACGAGCAAGGCTGCTAAACATACCCTATTTTTACCTTATAAATATGACAGTGCGAATCGTTACCAGTGTATCAGTAGAGTCTTTTGTATAGTTGTTTATCGGTCCTTCCTCGTAGTAAGTTTATTCTCCAACATGCTTTTGGGGTTTTGGGGCAGTGCCATCAAGGAAGAACCTACCTGCGGCGGTCATTATCGGTACATTTTGTCAACTATTTTCTGGGGTAACTGTTTTTAACTGTTGATATCACACGACCTCGTTTTATGTCGCAGGTCAGCCCCAGTGAGCGGGACGAAGAAGCGGCCGGAAAAGTAAAAAATAATTTAAATTTTCGAGGAACATTAGAGCTTAGCCAGGAATAAGAATATGGAATGTCGTGTTTTGAATATGACGCAACAGAAATGGTCTCTACCTCAATAGCACTCCAAAGTGTCCACTAAGGATGACTAAAGCCTGGTACACACGAGCATCTTTCTTGTACAAGAAAATGAGGACGTTCTTGTACACCCCGATTTGCATCGTGTGAACAGCCGCCAAGCATGCTAGTTACTAGCACACAAGAGCTTGTATACTAGTTAGCGCCATCTAGGGACGACCCTATTTTTCACCATATTTCTTGCACAAGTCGAATGTAAATAAAACATATATTTTGTTGATGCTGGAAAATAAGCAGATATGTTACTGTTCTTAATACGATTAAATGCTTAATAGTCCCACTATTGTAAATCATTTTGTGTATGAATTTAAAAAAAAATAGAGAGGTTTGTCATTTTTCTGTGAGTGATTGTAGATATTCTACATGTGTAAATATTTAGTGCTTGAAATATGTCTGATTGGACCAAATATTATATTTTTTATGGAAGATGCTATTGATAATTCATACATTACACCCACAACCCCAAAAACTGCATCCAAATCATACATAGTTGACACAAACCACCCACTTTATTGCTCACCAACTAGTGTCGTATGTGTGGATCACATAATTCCGTGCATACTAGCTAGTATATGTTCAATTTATTGTTCACCTTTATTTTCACTTTATTTTCACATTCTTGTACAAGAAAAACGCTCGTGTGTACTAGGCTTGAAAGCAAGTTCGTGAATGCAGGAGAAAGGCTAAGCTTTATTTCGCTAACCGGAACTAACGTTTACAACACCCCGCAATAGAGAACATCTAGTTAGCCGTTCAGAGGACTTAGAGTCAATAACACCAGCCTCCTGTAAACCGTCGTATCACGCCATCCGTGCAAGCCGAGGCGAACTGGTTAGTAGGCCACGACAATCTCTATCGTAAGGATAGCACCACTGGTATAGGTTGTTCACGGTAAAATGGGCACTTCTGAAAGCCCTTCTTAAGATCTACTTGTGTGCACGTTGTTTATTATTCCTCCTGATGTACAATTAAAGTTGCCATGGGCCTCGTCACTTTATTCTTGCGTCGGTCAAGTGGAATTGTGAAATTATTAGAAAAGTAAATACTTTACAGATATGCTCATTTTTACACTCCGATTGATTAAATAAACCTTAAAGCTAAATAAATAATATAAGATATCACAAATGATCACTTAACACTTTTTATTTGACGTTATTATACGGAACTACTTTCCCTCCAGCGTTACCAACTTTAATAGGCGCATGTCACTCAGTGTGCTCGTTGGAATATATGCAGATAGGAGCAGTGACGTTTTTTAAGGTTGATTTGAAAAGTGCTCACTTTATCGTGAAAAGCCTTTAGCATGCGGATGTGCATGTATGTTTATATGAGCGCCACAACTAGATCTGTCTGGTGGGCCAGTGAGTAGTAGTTTGTTCACGCCTTCACCGACAGACGCCCCACGCACGGTCACACAAGTCATAGACAACAGGCACTAAGAAGGATACAGTTATTATATGCTGTTCACAGTAAAGTGAGCACTTTTAAAGGCCCTCCCAAAAGGCATTAAGCCCTAATAAATATCTTATTGCAGCCTCAGGCATTAAGATTTTAGGGTGGTGAAATGCATACACTGTGTTTATTAGTCACATTGCAATGTTTATATTATAATGCCGCAGGAAGATGGAAATTGGATGAAAGGAAAAATTTAGAACGGCCTTAAAAAGTGCTCACTTTACTGTGAACAGTCTATAGAAAGGTTAACCACGCACGTGTCTCAGACTGCGCTTTAGAAAAAGGTCATAGATGGAATTTGGTAAAATGGAACAGACTACCCGAGAAATATTGTTTGATTCTGGATGCATCCCTCTTGATGGCTTCTTAAAATGAATATGGGTGATTTGTGGTGGTATTTTAACTTATTACCTCATCTCTACAATTAATTGTTTCGCTCTTCTGCTGTACATCCGATATGTCGGGAAGTATTGTTCCACCATCCAGTAACTTTTCAAGACACGCGTATATGAATCAATTTCTTATCTTCAGTTTAAGAAATTACGGGAAAGTTTGGACGCCAAATATGTGCTGAATTTTCTGCAATTATAAAATGGTTAGAAAAAGTACTTCAAAAATTTTGAAATTATATTGGTATCTTAACATTGTTATTACTCTACGTCGCTACGAAAATAAGCCTAATGTAATCCATTGTAAAGAGTGTATATTCGACTACACTTAAATAAACTAAATGATTCGGATATGAGAACGACGTGTAGTCCTGTATAGCAAAGGGTGAGTGAAGGGATTTGAGCGGCTCTTAACAGCGAGGTCTTGAGAGCCGATTGAGGTCAGTGTGGGGCGCTGGGATGAAGGGGCGGTGGAAACGGGAGATCCCCGAGAAAACCCGCCGACCAACGGCATCGTCCGACAAGATTCTCACATGCGAGAATCCGGTGACCCGGCCGGGGATTGAGCCCGGTTCGCCTTGGTGGGAGGCGAGCGAGCTAACCGCTCGGCCACCGCGGCCCCTGTATAGTAAAGGGTTACAACTTGATTACTAATGCAATAGGTCTGAAATATTTCACAGAAATGTCCAAACATCTGAAGAAAAAGTATTGTGTATTTTTAATAAGTAGAGTTATGAGCGCTAATGCGTGAAAAATAGAGGGTAGCAGTCTGAAAAATTAAAGTATCCAATGTCACATTTAGAATTTGTAGTGAGACTCAGCATATTGAATCCAGTATACTTGGCGATTGCGTATCCATTGTGCGAATAACAATCAAGTTGGGCGGCGCAGAATATACCAATACTGTTCTTTTTGTTCTCTTGACCGCCAAACATGAAAATCTAGCAAGTCTTTCTCTCTCTCTCTATCTCTCTCTCACACACGAACTCACTCTCTATACTCTCTCTTTCATACACAGACACATTGAGGAAAAGGTTTTGTTGAATCAACCAAAGTTTGTTTGGCGCCACCAAATTAATTCTTTGTACAGGGGCAGTGAAATGTTTTGTTTTAAAACCAAATGATTTTGTTGTTTTATTTTATTGCCCTAAACAAAGATTTTGATTGTGCAACTAAATATTTGTTTTGGTTTTACATGCATAAAACAGTCCGGGTTAACATAGAAACATTAGAAGCCCAATCGACGCTAAAGCCACTACTTAAAAATTGTTATGTTTGTAATACAGTATACACATTTCAAATACTGGACAACGTGCGCAAATACTGGACAACGTGCGCAAATACTGGACAACGTGCGCAAATATGTATTTTCAGTTTTACAGATTTTACTCTTCAGTTTCTTATTGAACTTGTTTTATTGCGATGTTTATACCATTATTAAGCATCAATAAATTCACCAACAAACACTTTTTCCATCCCAATTTTGACAAAAATATAAAAATATACTCGAATTGTATTTTAAAATGAAGGCATTCAAGTGAACGGCTATACAAAATGTATGCTGTTGATTCAATTTAATATATTTTTTGATAGCCTAATTTCTTTTGGCCCAATACAGAGGCATTGTTAATTCAAGCATGTATTTTGTTAGATAAACACAATTAATTTTTTTTTGCTTTTCAAGTTTTGTTTCCTCAACAAAATATTTTGTTAGGGCATATTTTTCGCCCTACACAATTAATCATTTTTATGGCTGGAGAAAAAATTTCTCTCAGTGCAAACTCGCTTACTTTCTCTATGTAAACAAAAATTAAATCTTCTGACGCTTTTTCTTTTGTGATATCATTTACAAAATATAATACCTTTATCATGTTTCTGGCAATTAGGTATGATAATAGCGATAACGTTTCTGAGAAGCTCATGTAAGTTTATGAATAAAATTAACTTAAAAACAGCATTAAAGTCTCGCAAGTGCCTACCATGAACAAAAAAAAAATGAAGTAATATATTTTGATGGGTAATTATTTATACTTGTACGGTTATATATGCAATTTAGATGTATATACTGTGGTGCATTTAAATAGTAAATAGTTTCATTTACGGTGACTTTGTCAACTAATATACCTGTTAGTATTTTGCCTTAGTCACAGAAGCAACTACATTAACTAGTACTATTTTTCGTTTATGTGATTGCTAAAGCTAGTGAAATTTTGGTGTGGGATGGAGTTGGCACTGTCATCTTCCATGAAATATTGTAAAATCATATCTATCCTTGGCGGCGCTACTCCCAACGCATTTTACCGATAGACCAATCGGAGGGCCGACTCGGCCTACACCTTAAATTGTACCCAAACAACGGCATACATGTGTATGCATCACCCTGGATTCGAATCCCAGGCACCTCGCACTGTAATCTGGCGTCAAAGCAAACTGCGCAACAGACGGAGCGAATTTTTTTTTAAGCGGTAGCATCGCCGCTTCCCGTTCGGGAGCTACTGGGTTCGATCCCTGCTTATGGGAGAGGGAGTGGCAGTTTGCAAGTTCTTTTCAACCTCACCCCATGCGAATTCCAGCACAGTTACTTTATAACATGAAGCTTTTCATTCCTCAACCCTAAATAACAGAAATAAATACTTATTTTTATTTCCTCGACTTTCTTATTTTCCGGCTCCAGGTAACCTTAGTTTTAAATAAACCAAAACAATTTTTTTTTCCTTGTGTCAAAAGAGACTGTGCTAAATATTTATCTAGCCTTAAGAAATACTTCTTATATATCATATTACGTAAATGTATCTATATGTGACATATATTTTTTAAAATGCAATACGCCGAAAATGATTTTCTACCATAAAATATCACTTTCTTAAATAGTTTTTACCCAGATGACAGAAAAAAAATTTCTAAACATTGTTACAATAAAATGGCATGTTAATGGGTTAAGACACCGTGAAAATTTTGGCGTAGTAATTCGGAAGGAGAAGTAGGCCGAAAGCCTTGCACGCAGTAAAATTTTTAGTCAAAATCTTTAGTTAAAGTCCTCCTGCCTGGCACAAGGTATGCTGAACGGCGGGTGCCTCACACCCTTAACTTTAGTTTTAGAAGATCACTCATATCCACATCTTCACCGAGGTCAAGGCTCGTAAGCTGGCGTTTGGCGCGCGCGTCAGGGCGACAGCGAAAATTACAACTCCCGCGAGAGATATGCGCTCGGACGCACCATGTAAGCTATTGACTATAAACTGAGCACTTTTGAAAGCCCTGTGTTACGAATATGGCATATGGTCATATCCGCACAAGAAGGGACTAGGGGGGTAGCTGAAATGATAGTTAATGGTAGAGATTTTACTGTAACTGAGGGGGTTTATTATGGCTTGTGAAACAAGTATAACAACAAGGCATTTAGAATTGGCATCATACTGAATGAATAAACACTCGTGAGAGCTAATATAATTTATATTAATTTAAGTTAGAACCTTATTAACACGCCTGTTTAATTAGTTGTCTACAAAAGACAGTCCCCGCCTTATCCGTGATGCCGGAGGGTGTATCTAGCTGATCGGATGGTGGCGGTCGGACACACCCATGCTGTGATCTTCCCTTGCTGCTGGTCGGATGTGGAAAGACTCCGGGCCCTGCCATACAGCGACCTATATCGGTTGTCGTTTAGGAGTCCCGTGTCCCCGATCGCTGGCTGGTGGAGAAGATTTTGCAAGCGGCCTCGCCCGGTGGTTGCTGCAATAAGTAGGGATAGGAAAATTTTGCGAATTCATTTCGGGACAAGGTACACCTCAAACACATATACAGTGAAGTCACCTTCGCAATTGGATCACAGTTTATTAGACCCACCCTGCACGCCTCTGAGCCAATAGCAGACATGCAAGGAAACACCTTGCGAATCCCATAGCTTCCTGGTGCGGGGCAACAGCCAATGAACACTTAGCTGAGGCTTCAGTATGCAGAGGACTGAGGAGTCTAGCCTACCGGTCATTGAACTAGCAAAATTTTCCTATCCTTAGCAATAAATTGTTGCAATTTCTGGCGTCCTGATTTACTGGATGTGCTATACCACGTTCATCTGGAGACTTTAATTTAAAGCCCTCTTCATTCAATCGTAAAATTTGCTGAAGGTCCGTTTGAATGAACATAGTATATTATTCCACTAAGTGCAAAATTAACATTGCAATAGGCGTAATCACTTTAGTCATGCGTCGGTCAGAGAAAATTTAAAAACATATTATTAAGTAAATACTTTATAATTTCGTTGATTCTGTACACTTATTTCTATTGGAAATAGTCAGGAAATTAATTATTTTAACATTCACAAATATTTACCTAACACTTGATTCTACGTTAAGACAAGGAACTAGGCCTATATCCGTTCATTTCTACCAACTTCACTGGGCGAGTGACAGTCAGCATACGCGTTAACACATATGCAGGTAGAGGCAGTGACATTTTTCAGAGGTTGATTTATAATGAGCTCAATTAGCCGTGAACAGCCTATAACTAGAGCCACGAGTATTTCGCGAATTCATTCGGAGGCGAGGTAGACTCGAAACACTTGTTGTTTTCTGCTACTGTTGGGATTTGACGACAGTTGTTTAGACACGCCCCGTTTAACTGCAAGCCAGTAATAAGCAGGAAGTAGGAATGTGAGCGAGTGTTTAACAGCCTGTATAGAGGTCTCACTTGATCGCAGCAACCAATAAGCAAACGACAGTGTCTCGAGTGTATATAGGGCTGTCCAGCCTAGTTTGCTGCCAACTCAATCCGTGAAATATGCGGGGCTCTACCTATAACTAGAGATATGCAGAATTCGCGTTATTATCTGTCATCAGGCTAAACTTCACAGTACTGGAAATACTTGAGCCGGCTTCGTTTTTCCGTTGGCTGCTACAGAGATGTGAAGTCACTCCCTTTCTGGCTGAACTGCGCGTGATTGGAGCACACAGTTGTGAAGTGTTCATTTATTGGCACAGAGTTACGCAGGGCGTGTGAACTAAAGTTTGGTCCAATGACGAACATATTGCGGTTTTTTTTTTTTTAATTTTTAAATTTTTTTTTTTTTTTACGTGTCCTCAAATAATAACGTGAATTTTGCAGGTCTCTGCATGTAACAGATTATTTTCGGCGGGAGCTGGGCGAAGGTAGGCTCGGGCTACGAGAGTCCACGAACGAGCGCCGCCTAATTAATCACGCGTAAAATGCCATTTAAATATAGCTAAGCGGCGGCGGGGGAGGGGCGGGCTGGCGTTAATTAGCAGCTCTCGCTGCGCGACGAGCTGTTACGAACGAGGCAGGGGGGTGGTAAGGTTTTCCGTGCTGCCGAGGTTTTATCTGAGACCGCGGCGTGGGCGTGGTTCCTTCACGAAACTGCCGTATCAAAGCCGCCTTGCACTCGAGTACCGTGGAGCGCGCGGTTTAATTATATATTTTCGCCTACACCCTGTTTCACGCGAGTTTAATATTAATTTGTGTATACCGTGTTTCGCGCGAGGTTGATAAAAGTAACACCTCTCTTGGTAATATTCATCTTTGTCGGTTTGATTCCAAATCACAATTCAGAGTTGAAAGGCAACTACTGTTCTCTAGGATGCCCGTGACTAAAGGCTGTTCACCATAAAGTGAGCACTTTTGAAATCAACCTTATAAAATAGTTATTGCTCCTACCTGCATGTCTTTCAATATGAGTCCTGAGTGACATGCGCCCAGTAAAGTTGGTAACGATGCTTGGGAAGTAGTTCCATACCTCAACGTCTAATAAAAAGTATTAGGTAACCATTTCTGATAACCTAAAATTATTTTTTTTTCGCATTCTGTTTTTGTTTACTACATCGAAGTGTAAAAAATGAGCAGATTTGTAAAATATTTACTTTTATAATAATTTCACAGTTTTACTTGACCGACGCATGAACGAAGTGATGAGTCCCATGACAATGTTAATCTTACATAAGGCAGAAGAATACGCAACGTGCATACAAGTAGAACTCAAGCAGGGCTATTAGAAGTGCTCATTTTACCGTGAATAGCCTGTAGGTAGGTACTCACCTCCATTGGAATGTTTATCCGCGTGTTGTTCCAGTATAGAGGCATGGTCTGTGACTTGGATGATAATACGCTGCCTCAAGTGGACCTGGTGGCCTTATCCGAGAGACCTGGCTTCTCGTTCCGGCCAGCTCGTGGAATTGACTAATGAGAGATGATATGTGGGGTGAAGCAGTGGAAGAATAAAGAAGAGGAGGAAACAGAAGAGTTCCTGAATGAAACAGCACAGCACGGCAGTGGTACATGACCATGTACCCTAGTGGTGGGAGGCTGGTGTCTCCATATGCATTTAATACACAATACTAGTATAGCCTGTTCGCGGTAAAATGAGCACTTTGGAAAGCCTTGCTTAAGATGTATTTGTATGCACGTTGTGTGTTCTTTCGCCTTGTGTAAAACTATCATTGTCATGGGCTACATTGCGTTCTACATGCATCGGTCAAGTGAAACTGTGGTATTATTAGAAAAGTAAGTAATTTAAAAATTGGCTAATTTTTACACTTCGACGCTTACAAAAAACAGAAAGTGATAGAAATAATTTAAGTTATCACAAATGGTCACCTAACACTTTTCATCCGACGTTAAATATAGAAATACTTTCCCCTCCATCGTTACCAACTTTACTGGGTGCGTGTCACTCAGCGCGCCCGTTAAAATATATGCAGGTAGGAGCAGTGACTTTTTTCAAAGGCTGATTTTAAAAGTGCTCAATTTATCGTGAACAGCTTTTAACATAACTATCATGGTCGTTAAGGCATCACGTTTAACCCATTCAGAGCCAGCGCACAAATTGTGTAGTTAATTAGGCATATAAATATTATATTTGGCTGTCACAGTACACTGCGAGGTTTAGAACTCAATGATCTTCCTTTGGGTAACGCGTTCGTAAACTTCCCTACTGTTCTGAGCTATGACGAGTTAATACACTTTTAAAAATGTTTTGTGCAGTATATTTACCAGAGAAAAAATCCTTGGAAATCTAGTTTCCAAAATAAATACTTTGTAAAACTACAAACAGTTTCACTGTAAAAATTGCAAAACATATTTTGATATATTACAAATGAATACTTTGTATTACAACATATATTATTGAGAAGTGTACACAACAATATTATTGTCTTCTAGAAAACAAATGTGATGCATTAATAACACAGAATAAAGAAAAAAAATTACACTTTGCTAGCACAGGGATTAGAACCCACAGGGCGTCTATTACCAGACCGCACGTTTAACCACAATACCAAGTTGGCTTGCATGACTAACACTTAATTTTATAGTAAATATACCTTCAAGTATCTACAAAATATTAGGGACGTTATTTAATTAAGAATAATACGTTTATTTCATTTTAAGTGTTGTGTTGTTGAGTTGAGGAATTTGGACGACTCTTAACAACGGGGTCTTGAGATTTTTAAAGGGTTTTACGTTATAAAAAAATTAAATACATTGCTTTCTGTACGCAATTACACTTCACATCACCCAGTTATACACGGTTTTACGTTGTTAAGTGTCCGTAATTTTTCTGAAGCTCGTAGGTACGGATGCGTGTAGTAGAAACATTTCTTGAGTTCGGTTACCAACACGGCCCTTGCAGTTTAACAAACGAGTAGTTATACAAGAGAAATCACCGTACCGGTACAAGCATTTGTAAGATTACAAACGTTTTCTTAGTAAAAATTACAAACTTTTTAATAGCGTATGTCTACCACCGAACGCGAAGCCTACAAATCGTTTGCCATTATATTGAAACACGTACTGCATCAGCTTATGTACGATACGCATCAAAATATATTAATGTTTGGTATACCTAAAACAGTAAATAAAAGTGGCTCCGAGAACTATAAGCAGCAAGGAGACGGACTCGGTGAAAGTTCTATTCAGATCCACACTCTACATAATTCAGAATTCAAGTATTGAATCAGTGTTAATATGGTTGAAGGCACGCTGTAATCACGAAAGCCTCGCGTATTTAATTTTCTGGGCAGCGCAATTGAAAACGAAGTATAGCAGCACTCTGCAGGGGCATGGAAATGTTCACATATGCTTTCGATAAGACTGGTGACAAATGCTCGTGCTCGTGTGTTAATTTCGTGTCTCGGCCACATTTCGCTACATGATGACCTGGGGCAATTAAAAGTCGTCATCTTGCAGACAGACGCAGCAGTTTACGTAAAAATTACGGTGTCAAAGGTTGTAATTGAAGGCTTGCGGAGTACGACGTGCTAATAACTGAAATTACGAAGTTTTACTCTCAGAAATAACTTCTGGAATAATGTTGTAGCCTGACGTTCATTCTAAATGGTAATTACTGAAGTGGTAATTACTGAAGTGGTAAAAAAAATATAACTGATTATTTTCATAATAAAACGTGCTAACAAATAACGGCGCACATTAGAAAAAGTATATTTTTATAGTCAATCTAATTCTCCGCTAATTCCGGTTGTTAATTTACAATGAGATTACGACGCTCTCTTTTAAATTAGAGCAACAAATTCATGCAAGGGTTTTTTCTAGCTCTGCTATGTTTCACCTCGAGGAGACTTAGCACAGAACAGTAAGAATTAGACGTGTGTTTTAAAATTTTTCAGGTTTAAATGACACTATTATACATTTGGATGCATTTTATTTATTAAAGTTTGCTAGCAGGTTTAGGTGTTCTTGCAAATCTTAAAAGAGCTGAGTGGTTTGTAAGTATGTTTTCTTCCTTCGACCAGACTGCAGATATTAATTTTACATTGGAAGCTCGGAAACACCTATATCATAACAACAACAAAAAATGTGCCACACAAAATTTGTCCCTTAAAAATCTGCCACGAATCCGCATACTTGGGCGAGATAGATCCCACATAATTCATTTAAATCTGAAATCTTGGTTTTCTCAAAGGCTTGTTTGCCTAATAGAAGAAAATCTGTGTTAATCTATTTATTATAAGCCTACAAAAATTTTATTTGAACGATTGCAACTGTAAATAGACAGTTATTTAAAAAATTACAATTTGTGAGAAGGCATATATGGTCAACTGTATAGAATTATTGGGTCCAAACATTTGTACGTTTTGCTGTCTGTAGAAACTCAGCCTGGTTATTTATGATATTTTGTCCGGTCTGCCATATGTTAGGTAGTACTAAAAATAATTAATATTTATCCACGTATATAGTCATAAACATATAATTTCATCAAATAGAAATTTATTCTTGGTGGGTAGGGTGATTGAAGTACCCAAGAAATTTTCATATTGAACCACTTTGAACAGAAGTGGCGTGAAGTGAAGATATTTGGGCGGATTTTACCATAGGGGATTTGAGAAGCGATGGGAGTGAATTGAGGTGAGTATGAAGCAGCGTTCGAATGCAGGAGAGGGGGAAAACGGAAGATTCCCGCGAAAACCCACCGTCCAAAGGCCCATGCGAAAATACGTGAGTGACTCCGTCAAGAATCGAGCATGCTTCACCTTGGTGGGAGGCGAGTGCTCTATCTGCTGGGCTACAGCGGCTCCAACAGACTTGGCCATCTGTAAGGTGCAAATGTATCAACTGACTAGCATAACTTTTACAAACCTGCACAAGTATAATAGCACAGATCGTTAATTTTTTTTAACAAAGCGAAAAAAAAGTCAATTTTAATAAGGCCAGAAGGGTAATTTAATGTTTAGGCTTACTTATAACTCAGAATATTTTCATTTGTGCTTAGAGTGTGTTTACTTACCTGCGGTTTCAACTGTTACAGTTATAGTAATTAAGATGTAAAAAGTTTTAACGTCTAGTTTTTCTAGAGCAATTTAACCCGAGTTCAGCAGAGCGTTAAAAGTTCTTCATGGACGGCTGGGTGTCGGTCTAGCATGGCGATTACAATGCAGAATTTACATGGATGGGTAGCAACCACTTCAGCTATGTTTGCAGCACCTCAGCTTGGAGTTGCTATGTCGTCTTAGCTGGGCTCGTCTATCAGCAAAGTTCCCGGTGGAACCGGCGCTGGCCTCTCCAAACATCCCCTCCAGGTGGCCGATACCTATTAAAAGGTCATACCTGGAGGGCTACTTTCTATCCAAGCTACTTTAGCCCCCAAAAAAAAGCTAAATAGGCTCTTTTGATCTCAGGTAACCACCGGGAACTTTGCAATTTTTAAACCGCCATGCTGTCCGAAAATTGAAAAGAACACTACTACTAAACTACACACTCACACACTAACAAAAAATTCGCTACAGCGCAAATCCTTTCTCGAGTTGAATTTAAGCATGATGGTATCCCCATAACTGCCTTCTCGGATCAGTGCATCTGGGTTGTGACGGGCTAAGTTTCGGGGGATATCCGGTAACCAGTAACATCCCCCTCCCCCTCGCCCCCTGACGCAAAGAGCTTGTTTCGAAAACTCAAAACTACATTCCGAATCGGCACTCATGCACACATAGACTCATACAAAACCATCGCTGAGCGCTATTCCGCTTTGCCATTGTCCAATCTAGATAAAACTCAAACATGTACCTGCAACTTTGTCCAATTCAGTAAAAGTTTGCCTGAGCTTTGCTCGCCATATCATCATATCCAGGTAAGTCTTATCCGGTGTATTTGCTACTGGCCGGGTGGTTGGAGGCTCAATGGGAAGGAATTCATATCTTCTGTTCCTAGTTTGCTCCATCCTGTTCGAAAGATTCCATCTTATCGAACTTTCCTCCCAGTTCCTTCCACCACCCGGCCTGGCCCCTCCCGAGGGAGGGGCGTGTCATTTCTGTGTGGCGTGACCATACTGATGGTAGGATGCTCGTCTATCAGCAGGTGGACATTAAAAATCTACTTTAGAATTGTGAACAACTTAAGCTCATCGTTAGTCAGCAGATACACGAAGTGTTGCATCGGAGGCCTTTCAATCGGTCGTTCTGTGTCCTTTTCAATAACTGGCGCGACAAAATTATGTCTCAGCCAGAATTAGACGGCAAAGTGGAATGAAACTTGGCACAGGCAGTTGATACTACGATACAAGTGAGTGATTTTAGTTTTAAGACAGATGGGGTGTTTATTTAAGTTAAACTATACAGTAGGAGAGTACCTTCAGTCTATTGTCGTACCACCCCTAGTGTGGATATATCTAGTGATATGGTCAGACATGGAGCCATATTGAAATATACTTTTTTTTTGTGCAATGACACCCCTTAGTGGTTGCAGCTTTCGTTCTAAGTGCTGCATACCCATAGAAGGCTGGAGATGCCGCTCCAGTTTGCTCCACGTATGTTTTACAACCGAGAAGTACAGCGACAAGGCTGGCAAGTGAGGGTGTCAACTGGAAGTAGGCAGTCCTGCGAAATCTATGTTGCACGTGGATAATAATTTCGCTATTGGATGATTGCTCGTCAGAGCCACTCCATAATGAGAAACATATGGGGTCCGCAGTATCTCTTGAACGTACTACTGCGTCGACAGTGTTCCCTCGATCACTATAAGGGAAGACCCAGAATTACAGGAAATTGCTTCTCACGTCATGACACCATAAGTTGTGGCGCCCTTTCGCTGAATAGTGAAGTCCAGACTTGTGTGCTGTCTGCCTCCCCTCCACAGACAGAAGAACGGTTGTCATCCTTGTACTCACAAAATTTTGCCCTCGTTACTAAGATGTTTCATCGTCATTCCTCTGTTATCTATGCCAACCAATTGCGAAAAATCTGCAGGCGAGGTCACATTTGCCGGGGCGTGAATGTAAGATAGCGTAACGGACGTCAATAACATAAAACTGCTTTGGCAAGCTGCATCACGAAAGTGTTTAGATCAAACAGGGTCACTAGGTGCTACTGCATATCTCAGGATGATGGAAAAAAGTTCGCGCCTATCTTACGATGAAACGTCCCTTTCTTCTGATGTTCATTTCGGGTTTAGCAGAGCCTTCTGGGAAGGTGTGTATTTTCTCATGCTCTTAATGCCCTAAATATTTTAGCACTGTTTGGACGCAACGGTTCAGGTGGCGAGCTGTTCGACGTAAAGCCTTCGAACGATTCGCCCTCTCTCAAACTCTGAAAGTTCATCTCGGCAATGAATACGTCCCCGATGCATGGCGTTCGCTCCTCGTGTCCACGGTGTATACTACACGCGGTTTCGTTCTACAATAGTTTGCGACACAACAGATGTAGCAATGTTATAGCAGTTTAATAGTACTTATACGGAGTCGACTGCAGTGAAAATTACGTCGTTTGCAGTAATGTACGTGACGGTGTTGTATACCAACTTTCACCTCTCATGGGTAATTTGTTCTAGGTGCGGCTATTTGCACGACACAGAATGGATATATTTGCAATAATCTGACAGGTTAAGAAATAAGTTATATTCATGGCTACACTTTAATTAATGCAATTCATCGCAATTACAGCCAAAGTAGGCAAAAGCTTAGAGAAGGTTTCTTAGTATATGGAAGGGCAATATTTCTCCCGTAAGGTTTCGGGAAATGAACCGTTACAACCTCAAGGTTTGCTGCAAAGAAGTATTACTTGTCAGGATTCTTACGCTCTTCTTTAGTTAACGGAGTAGTCTGTATGACGTTACTTCAACATAAACGTTCAACATTATCACAGTCTGTGTTACTGAACAGATAAGCCCAATTGCCAATTCAATTACAGAATAGCGGCTGCGTGCCTTTTTATTCAAAGGCAACAAAAGTATTTCAAGCTACTGAGATACGTGTTTATTATAATCAAAATAAAACAAATTATACGAAAAAACAGGAGATTTCGAAACGTAATACCTTCAGGATACTGAAAATAGTGTTATATTTTAATTGTAAAAGTTGAACCCATCATGGATGCTATGTAATTTTAAAGTCCATTCATGGAAAGTTCATACTTTTCTGAAACCCTGCCAAACTTCTGCTTTCAGGTACCGATAACTTTTTCTTCCTCTACATATAAACCAAACTACTATTATTCTTCCACCCTGAAAAAAAAATCAGAATAATGCTCATCATATTTTGCGCTAATCAGAATAATGAAAGGCACAGGAGAAAAGGACGAGTGTCCATTTTTACAGAAAAATTAAGTTATGGTGTCATCTGATAAAGAATAGTCAGTATTGTTGGAATGCCAAAGTATAGCGGTTAATGAGGCGATTTCGAATATAACAGGCCTCGGAAGTAATACTTCCAGGGGGCCAGTTTATATATTCGATGGCATTTTACTTAAAACTAGAAAATATTGACATCCATTGTTTTTGCTCCTGTACCTTTATACGAGATATTCGGAAACTACGTACCGAAATTCAAACGACAGCATCTGTGGGTGAACAGAAACAAGTAACTGTAGTCATAAAATGTTTGGAACGGACATTTAGTATGTTTAAATTGAAATTGAATTTCGGCAAACGATGTCGGGTGTACGCGGCCGTATGTGCGTGCGTGTACAAGTTGCGGGATACGTAAGCGAACAGCGGTGGCCCGACATGCGGCCAGCGCCTGTACATAGGCAACCATGACCTTCATCAAGCTTACTTGCCACTGTTGTGACGCCTGTGTGTGGGACAGTGGCAATCCATCCGACCTACAGGTGGCGCCGAGTGCCGCGTGCAGCACACTCGGGCGGCGGCCCTCGTGGCGGACGGTCGTGTTCGTCGGGAGTCTGGGTGGCTCAGTTGTTGATGGCTTCGCACATCTGCTGGGGAGGGCCCAACGATCAAGGAGGAGGATGTTGGGGGTAACCCGAGGTTCTGAAACATGCGAAGTGTGGCGAACCACTTCACTGCTGGATTCTGCGGGCTTTCAACTGTAGATGCGCGCGGAATGGAATGGAACAGCACCGGAACTTGGAAGCAATGGCGTCAGCCTTCACTCGTAGACCAGTGGATTCTCCTCCACAACTGGTAGCTCCTGCCGAGCGCTGCTCATCTACGACCGAGGGAGATTTTGGAGGAAAGGGAGGGGTTGGGCTACCCGATCCGTTACTCCCCACCTTCACCTGCGATGTGGAGATCCTGATGTCGGCGCAGAAGAGCGAATATGGAGTATATACCATGACTGAGCCATCCGGATTTCCTGCGCCCTCGGCTGGAAGCTGAAGGACCCTGCCTGAAGTCACTGCTGTCGATATTGCAGTGCGGGTAGTCAGGCTGCCCGCACAGGAATATGGATGGCAGTTCCACCTCAAGGGCGCATGTGCCTTTAACATGGTGGCCCAAAGACCCCCCCCCCCTAATTTCTAGAGTCTTCACTCCAATATTAAACAGCATGGATTCCACACCTGCTATCTCCTTTAACATTTTCACTAGTGCTCCCACGAGTTTAACTCCTTTTCTGTCGGTATGGGTTTTACCGTGTCTATGCCGGTTTCACCATACCCCTTCCTAATGTATCTTTAACTAAACTACACTTAGGGAAGTAGGCATGGTCCCAAAGTGATGGCCATGCCTACCCATTCCCTCTCGGCCGCAATGTCCGCCTCCTTTGTGTTCAATTCCCCCTCCTTTAGGCATAAGGGGCTCAGCCATGAGATGCAATTGGAACCCGACCCTACCTTCGGACTTACACTTAACACTTAGAATAAGGTAGTTTAGAAAAAAAGCCGCGTGCAGCACTGCCGTGGATCCGTTCGCCTTCGTGTCGTACAACTTGTTGTGCACGCAGGTACATACGGCTGCGGACACCCGGCGTCGTTTGCCAAATTTCAACTTCAATTGAAACATACTAAATGGCCTTTCCGAACATTTTGTGACTAGAGTTTCTTGTTTCTGTTCGCACACAGATGCTGTGGTTTGAATTTCGACAGGTAGTTTCCGAACATCTTGTATACAGAGTGTTATCTGAACTTTGTACAGAAAATGAAGCCACGGCATCCGTGGGTCTAAACAACCAGAAAACTTTAGTAATATAATGTCCGGGAAAGAAATCTTGTATTACTAAAGCGACGTTTAATATCCTAATAACAACATGAAATGCCCCTAAGAACTTATGACCTAAACTCAATAGTCTCCGAGATAAACACCTGCCAATGTTGTACTGGATGTATTCTAATTAGTCTTCCTGACACATTCCAGTTCGAGTATCTGTAGCCATGTTCGTGTACCAGCAGTGATACGTCATTCTACAAGAAGTGCTCAACATGTCCACCTTATGCATGAATGCACTCCTAAATACACCGCGTCATTGATAGTCTGACACGTTCAAATACTCCAGAAATTGCGCATATCTGCGGGCAACGTTGTTCCACTCGCTGGCGAAGCACTGCCTTGTCCGGAATTGGAGTTGCATAAACAATAGCCTTGAGATGCCCCCACACGTAATAGTCCAGTGGATTGAGATCTAGGGAGCGTGCAGGTTAAGAGTTTCGCCCGTGCGAGAACCACTCATCCAGATAGTCTCTGGCGCCTCTACTGAAATATGGAGGCACCCTATTGTTCATGAGCCATATACGGCGTACCAGAGCCAATGGGACATCCTCTAGTGATTCATTTAAGTGCTGTCGCAGAACGTGGCATTATGTCTGGGCCGTCAATCGCCCAGGTAGAATGTACGGCCCGAATAATTCTTGACAACCATTTCTACCCACACGTTTATACTGAATTTTTGCTTTTGATGTAACTACACGGTAGTGTGTGGGTTCTCATCGGCCCGATAATATTGCGTGTACGTTTATTCCTCCTAAAGCCTAGGTGTATGTCCGCCTGTTCCCGATCGCTACAAGCCTCCATGCGCACTGTACCTAGTGCAGAGCAACACTGTTCTAACTGGTTATAAGCACATGGCAGCTGACGTGAGTCGGCTGTCACCAATGCTGTGGGACAGGTAATAACACCCCTTTCAGCTGATCGCATTAACATTCACACCTCGTAAAATATTGACTATTACCAATACGTGTTGTATATGTTTGAAGGTCTGTAACTGGGAAACTGTCGACTTTAGGACATATGTTCATAGGGACATTTTGTTTTATTTTGGTTTTGGGGTGTACGATCCACCCCTCAATGCGCGCTCACATATACATACATACAGAAACGCTCTCTCTCACACACACACACTCTCTCTCTCTCTCTATATAATATATATATATATATATATATATATATATATAACAATGGCATATGTATGTTATGTATATGCTAGCTTAAAATGTAATTATTTCGATAACAAAAGTTTACTTTCAAATATGACTACCGAAACTCAGTTTAATAATATTTTTCATGTTAACTATTTCTTTTCAGCCGTTGCTAACAGCATCTGTAACCGTTTTTATTTCATATTGATCACGCAGTAAATATCGCATTAAAAAATCTATTTAAAAGTATGTGAACAGTTTCGTTCAACCAAAAATAGAATACTTTAATTTTAATAACAGTATTATATGTTTGTAAAATAAAAGTTATTTTAAGGAATTCGGACAAAACTTTTACACCTGTGTTTTTGAAATTTATTTTTCAGTATAATATATTGCGAAAGGATTCTTTTATAGGTCGCAAGATGATGAGCTCGCAGCTTGAAGACTCGCAACTGCCCAGGACATAGGCGCGATAAAGGAGACTATCTCTCACCCGAGGCCAGTAGACTTGATGATACTGCAGTGGTCTTCCGATGCCTTCTGCGGTATGTAAGCCAGCCGCGCCGGTAACGAGACATTTCAAGGTCTGGTACCGGGAATGTAAGCCAGGTTGATACATTTCAGATACTCCACAACTCTGTCATTATTACGTTTTCAATTAAATTACATATGCGAAATTTCTAAGCTTCCAAATGCATTTTATTTAAAAATCTTCTTTTTCAGCACATTAAACCAATTATTCATCACTCTTCTCAAACACAATGAAATTCATTGTCCCGTATCTTCAGTTATTACACGTTTACGTCTACCCATTCAGACCTAGTGTACTGAAATGTGTAAGCTACGCTCGAGTTAGTAATATTTGGTCTGCCCTGCACATTGCGAAGACCAATTACCAGTTATCTTACCTGTGGGCAAATTATTCCCAAACTGCTTTACTAGTCTAGGTCTTAATTGGTTCATATTAATGTAGCCGAACATATAGTCTACAGCTCATTGGCTGCGGCAACGAAACAAATGTTGTTTGGCTTAAGTACAGCATGTATCATGACATTTTTGGTTCGCAACACCTGAAACCGTAAATTAAACTATGTCTGAAAGGATAAAACAATGTTGACGCAATTAGTTTAATAACTTTCACGTATCTTCATTATTATTATATCATTAAAACTTATTGTAAATATCCACGTCCATGTTTGGAGGTGGTGAGAATAGTTCTAAAGAAAAATTACCTTCTATTTTACTTCTGCCTTAATGTTGTCTCCTGTCCTCTGATCGGCTGTCGTCTGACCATGATACATATCTCCGCCAATAAGCAATGGCGGGACAAGAGACAACCAGTATATATACCTTTAGTTAGTACTTTTGTTTTATTAACACATAATGCTGACTACCTTCTAAAGAAGAAATTAAAATTAACAAACAAAATATTAATACTTAATATCTCCTAGAAACAAATAACAAATTCTTACACTCGATCTCTTTGTCAATAAGCTCCAGAGATTTTACTGTTAATTCATATAGTAAAACGTAATTTTGATTAATATTAAATGAATGGACAACATAAGCAAGTACTCTTTAATTATATACAATGATAATGTCTATAATCAAAGGTAAACATAACCCCGAAAATCTGCAGTACAACCCATACCCCCCTGGTGAGAGCAAGCAAAAGTACTATAAATTACACCACTATGTCTGGTTATATATCACGTGGGGGTTATACAACTTTCCAGCTGGCGAATGCTCGCAACACGCGTGAACCTACCTGTCAATGTAACGACCATCATGTCGTCGTCACAGTGCCCCATGAATCAGCTGATACATGGCGGATGTTAGTTACATTTCACAATGCGTCTCCAACCACAAGGCTGCCGAGATAGTGACACTATGCTAAACAGAGAGTAATTTCGTAAACAAAGCTCTCTCTCTCTCTCTCTCTCTCTCTCTCTCTCTCTCTCTCTCTCTCTCTCACACACAGACTTTCGTATCTGGACGTCTATCTACTCCTCCACGGCACGCGTGGGATGTAAGTCACGTCTTAATTAATGCAGGATGGCTCCATACACTTCCTCTCAGTTTGTGGTCAGAAAGTAATTGTGGAAGTCAACATTGTTCGTGTCTGCGTAGACAGAATTTTAATGGAACCGTATAGGTATTGAAATAAACTTTTCGAATATTCATCACTTGACCGTGCAGACGTAGCATAATAAAAATATTTGAATTGTAAAACTTTTTTTCCCATTAACATACGAACGTAATCCTACATATGTTCAAGAAATTATGTCAAATGACCCAATCCGTATGGCAATACAAAGAGTCATTTATGTGTTTTCATGAAATCGAAGCATATTCGGTGATGTACGGTGCTGTTGGGTATATTTCGGTACTTGGGTGAATTCGTATCTTCCTTGTTTACCTCGTGGTTCATGCATTTCGCAAGTCATTCGGAACAGTTTTGCGAAACGTACAATTTTTTTCTGCTGTTAATTTCGATAAATAAATTGCATTTGCGCATAGTAAATGTATTTTCAATGTTAACTGGTAATGTGTGGTGGTTGTAAAAATGATACTTATGGGGACGTGCACCTTAGAGAGAGAGGGGGGTGGAGGGGCTAATACAATTGCCTTTTTTTTTATGGGCTCCGTAGGCGGTCGTCCTAGCGGAAGTGTGAAATGCTAGGGTTGCGAATCGAAGCAATGCGTTGCACTAAGTAAACGAAACGAATTAGAGAAAAATATCAGTTGTTCAACGTCAACGTCAAAATGTGATCTGGAATCCTCATGGAATAGAGATCAAACGGGAAGCGGGAACGCGGTGGTAAAGAGTGAGTGAATAGCATAAAAGAGAATTTTTGAAACAAATAAAAAAAGGTTGTGGGGCCACAAAACTAAATCTTATTCGATGAGGATAACCATCTTATCAAATATAGGCGACCGTTGAGAGCGTTGGGTACCATAACATTCAATATATTTTTTCCAGCAGATATAATTCGAAATATATTTTTAGGCTCAAAAGTTTTCGAATAACTAAATCTATGTCAAATATATAATTCTGCTGCTTTTGTGTTGCAGAGCTAAAATAAACAGAACAACTTACAACAATTTTGCAAGTGCAAGTGAAAGAAAATTTATTACATTTTAGTATGTGCCCGATAAAAAATATTTTCAAGAAATTTGTAGAGAGACCCAGAACACAAGTATGAAATAATGTTTTTTAACCAAAAATTTTAATTAAATCAGCTTTTTGGGCATGTGTTAGGGTGGCAGATGGATTTGTTTTCAATATAAGTAGCTTAACATTTGAAGGTGAGCTGTAGTTTTTTACTTATGTAGAATTGAGCAGAAAATGACAATATAATTGCCCCTACTATCCGGAAAATTTAGAATCAAATAATTTTAATTTCCTTGGGAGTATATTACGAGTAATCGTAGACCAACTTGTTGAAATATATTTAAGGGCTAAATGTATTACTGAATATTTTTCTGTAAACTATACCTTTTAGCACGGTGAATGTTAAGACCGAGGCGTAATCTGTGGTTTATTCAAGTTCGTTTTGCATCTAGTCAAAACAGTTAGTGTCTTATCAGCTATAAATTGTTTTGGCACGCTTCCTTCAGAGAATCTGACATTATAAGTAACTTGGCTAGCTTGGTTTGAACTCTGGAGGCTCTTATTTATTCCGGAATGGCTATTCTGGGTGTACGTTTCCAGCTCCGTCCAAGGAGAATGGTGGTTCCTAAGTTGTCTTGAAAGTGTCCTGCAGGCATTGCTACGACAACTATGTTTAGAAGGCCCGATGCTGAAGCTATCGTACGGCTAGATTAACCAGAAATGTCTCGACAGGCTTGCATGCAAATTGTTGCTCCACTGCTATATTCTACTTATGTACTATCACCTTGGTGAAATACGAGCGTTATACGCTGTTCACGATAAAATGATCACTTTTGAAAGCCCTGCTTGGTATTTACTTGTATGCACGTTGTGTATTATTTCGCCTTATGTAAAATTAGCATTGCCATTGGCCTCGTCACTTTATTCATACGATGGTCAAGTGAAACTCTGAAATTATTAGTAAAATTAATATTTTAAAAATTTGCACATTTTTATTCTACGATGCATTAAAAAAAATGGAAAGAAATATTTTGTTATCACCTAACACTTTTTATTCGACCTTACGATATAGAACTACTTCCTATCCGTCGTTACCAACTTTACTGAGCGAATGTCACTCAGTGTTCCCGTTAAAATATATACAGGATGGGGCAGTGACAATTTTGTAAGGTTCATTTCAAAAGTGATCACTTTACCGTGAACAGCCTTTAGAAAAAACATTTTTTGTGTGGCTCCTCTAATGTGCTTTTTCGAAAGCCCGTGCTGGAGAAGCAGCTGGAGGAGGGGACATGTGCCACTGTCGCCCCGACAGCGCGGTCAATAACATAATAAGGCCGGACCCAGAGCTAGACCCAGGGCAGGAGCGAAAGAGGGAAGGAGGCTCACGCATGCACGCACGCACACACGCACTCCCTGCCCCCTTCCTGCCGCGGCCCACGTCTCAATTACGTGTAATTATCAGTAAATCAAAGTAATGGTGCTGTCAGGACGCGACTTTCCTTAGGGCCTCGGGGACGGGGGTTGCCTGCATCCAACACCGACTCCCCCTTCTCCAGAGACTCCTGAGGGGGGATTTAAAAAGATGCCTCCCAGCGCCAAGGACGTATCCTAGAGCTCGCGTGCTCACAGCGTCAGTAAATACGCGGGTTGTTGTCCACACCAGGTATCATACAACTCACCCCGGTAAGCAAATAAACTCGCGGGCGCAGAGCGGGATTAACTCCGGCGTAACTCTCGCTTGAGCCTCCGCTCCGTTGTAACGGCGGGCACTTCAGTTTATCACCGCCACCACCTCCCTCCCTTCCTCCCTGCCATCCCTGGGAAACTAAATACGGTAATGACCACGCGGCTACTGAAGCTGGCTCCGTGAGGGCAATATTACTCCTGGAGAGAGGGGCGGGCTGTGTCAAAACCCGCGGAGTATGAGCTGAGGGGTTTGTTTTCGGGTCTGCTGGGGTTATGTGTGTCTGTGTGTATGTGTTGTCCGCATCAGGGGCCAGTCACTATATAGGGCTTTCGCTGCTCTTATCAAGCACTAACAATTCCTTTTGTACCAACATCAAAAAGTCAATCAATTGTAAAATAATTTATTCATCCGATTGGCGATCAATCAGTTATCCTTTTTTTTTTTACATTTAAGATCAAGTCAACTTTAATCGTACACACGTTAAGCACTAAGCAAATAATTTAATACGTATTTTCAATTGTCCATGTAATTATTCCGTAAAGTTGGCGTTCTTGACCAAGTTGTTTACATGCTTCGTTCGTGAATTTAATTGTATTCCAATTTTGAAATGGGGAAAATTAAAAATAAGTGTGTAACAAGATGTTGGGTTCTTCACTGAGAAAATCCGAAGCTAAACACACTTGTGAAATGCTTCACCTTTCCCAGCAATCCAGAAAGGTAAGTTTCTAAACCAATTTTGTTTGTTTTGACTGGAACCTACGTTTCGGCTGTTTATATGGTTACGAACTTTCAATTATTTCCTATAATAATACATACTTTGCCTAAATATTTATCTATTTTATTCAAATACTAAAGTTAACTGTGAAAACAAACAAAATTGTTTTTGAAACTTAACTTTTTGGATTGCTGGGAATCTTCGATATGGGTACCACCCAGCAGAGGAAAAAAAAACAGAAAAATACAAACCAATTTAATGACATCAGTTTGGTAATTATTAATGCTAAGACATATTTACCATGTCCTCTAAATTCATGTTTTATCAATATTAATGTTATAAAATAGCCACGACAAAATAATTATTCGTTTTTTTTTTATGTTGGTCACAAGAGAAGCGTTAGTGACCCCTATCGTAGAGATGTAATATGCAAAGAAGTTCAGCCTGGCAGTGAAGTCTCTTTTTCCCTGCCATCCTCTTTGGTCAGCTGCTAAAGACTTGGCGCCGGGTGGCTGTAACATGTGGTCAGAGACATTCTGTCGAAGAATATATATTACTTATATACAACAAATAATAACATACATATTTAATCGCAGAAAAATCTTGCTGAAGGTATTGAAGCACGTCTACTTGGACATTAACCAGAAATATTTCTTAAAAGCAGCTGCAAGATTGTTCGGATTATCAGGAAGAAGTCTTTTTAACTGGGGATCCAATGATTTTCAATAAAGGTGAAATAAAAATACCTCGTAAAACAGGTTTTGGGAGTTGTGGAAAAAAAAGTGGATATTCTTTTAACAGTAGAAAGTTACTGTATCTTTCAACGAAGATGAATTTGTAGTTTATTAGGTCCTGAAACGGACCCGCTTTTATGCTGGGGTGAGGATTGAAGGGGAGGGCCAATTAAATTTTATATTATAGTGAACTCACAAGTAAAAACGGCACACACAACACACCCAAAGTTCAACAGGGTCCGAACACGTAAACAATATGTTCTCAGAGGTACTATCCGTCTCTCCTTGAAGTGAGGACACGTTCGCTATATGATATTTACTCTTCCAATCTACCCAGCGGTTTCGCTAAGTTTTCTGCGCTATAAAGACGCCTGGCAACATAGCAAAAACAATATATTCGGTTTACTGCAAAGTAACATCGCTTGCCATCGAGCGCCGTGTAAAATATGTTAAAGGCTGTTCACGGCAAAATGAGCACTTTTGAAATCAACCTTAGAAAAAATTCACTGCTCTTGCTGGCATATATTATAATGGACTCGCTGAGTGACATACGTCCAGTAAAGTTGGTAATGATGGGAGGAAAATAGTTCCATATCTTAACGTTGAATTAAAAGTGTTAGGTAACCATGTATGATTACTTAAATTATTTCTTTCGCTTTGTGTTTCATTAAATAGAAGAGCAAAAAAAATAAAAGATAAGATTAGTCAAATATTTATTTTTCTAATAATTTCACAGTTTCACTTGACCGACGCACGAATAAAGTTATGATGCCCATGGCAATGTTAATTTTACATAAAGCGGAAGAATACACATCTTACATAAAATTATATCTTAAGCAGGGTTTTCAAAAGTGCTTATTTTACCGTGAACAGCCTTTACCTGCAATATATACAACAGATTTTAACCAGTTATTTACGGAGAGTGCATTTCAAATCGCTTGGGTTTTACATGCTATGATCATAACTCATGTAGCCTAACAGACGTATATAGGGTTCTCTTTAAAAATTACCTACATTCCTGTTAACTTGTAGCGCATAGTATTTTTTGAAAATAATATTTATTTTCATGGTCAGCCGATGAAATATGCCTGTGACTATTTACAACACAATATCTTAGAAAACATACAAAATTCCTTATGTAGCTCAGAAACTATAATAAACTCGAACTCCATAAAGTTTGTTATATTAAATTTCAACATTAGTTTCACACGCGCCAAACTAAAGTTTTGAAAAATTTACTATATTTATTTTAAGTGTAACAAAAAGTATCTTTGACAACTAGTTTCGTAAGAATTCCCACAGATTTCACACCCTGAGCGTATCGCGCGCCGGCGCGAGTCCCGGGCGGAGCTACGACATTCACTACGTGCTCACTATATCCTGGCCTTTTTTAAATAGCAATTACACCTCACATTCTCGGTACTTCACACCACATTCCTGCGTCTGTTTTTGGCTTTAGCGCCGGCTCTCACTGTCTTTTAAATTGTTTTTGCAAAGAAAATAACGAAATGGTTGAAAAGTATCATACAATAACTTCTAGTCAACCACTGTCGCAGGAATACATAATTCAATAATAAACACACACACACACACACACACACATATATATATATCATAGACACACACACGGTCTTTGTTGTTGGTTTGTTCGATCACCTCATTGTGTTTTTGTCTGGTCTCATTAGTGATTTCTGGCTCAATATATAGTCTATGTGTTGACGAAAAATACTTTTGGTTTGCTTTTTGTGTCTGTGTGCATTCTGACATTTTATTATAACTTTTCTTTTGCTATGGCGTACGACCAAAACAACTTTTCATTCAACTGCCGCCGTTGTTTCGTGATCTTATAGATAAATACGCGCCGAACGAACGCTTGGCACCTAGCCCGCTTTGCATTCACCTGGCCGACAATTTCCTAACTATCTACATTAATCAAATAAGAATTACGTCAAATCTACGCGGTATTTCGGGGCGAAGAATACGGTGGAAGGAAGGGATGGAAGAAAAGTAGCTGCCATTAATCAGTCATAAGGCTGATTAAGATGTATAATTTAATTTATTATACATCGGGCATTTTTAACGTCGCCGTTTTAGTGCCGGCGGGATAATCGTGCGGTGGCACACATGCTCAACCAACCCAAACGTTTATGTAAAATTTTGATTCACACAACTTTGGCCTAACCGTGGTTCGAACCCGAATGCTCTACTTACGAAAGCTATAATTTTGTGACCTTGGCCCCATATGTAGCCATGACGAGTTAAATGTGGTGTTGTTAACCTAAAGACTAGCAAGTCGGCTTCAAACGTATGGAAATTCGAATAAAATAACAAATTGAAGCTACGCGCAAACGTGAAGAATTAGCTCACTACTTTTCACTATACAGTAATGACATATCTTATTATTAATGTAAATAATCACTCATTTATAAATTACGTAGTCACGCATTGTTAATTAGACAGACCAAAGAAGAAATTCAAGTCCAGTTTCAAAGATTGTGGAAAAGTTGTGTCGAGAACTGTCTTCCCGAGATTTAGGCGGCTTTTAACATTGAAGCCTTGAGGAGCGATGATGGAGCAGCGTCGGAATGCAACGGCGGTGGAAACGGGAGAGCCCCGAGAAAACCCGCCGACCAGCGGTAGCGTTCGGCACGATTCCTATATGCGAAGATTCGGGAGCGGCCTCACCAGGAATCGAACCCGGTTCGCTTTGGTGGGGGGGGGGGACAAGTAGTATAACTACTACTCCACCGCGGCTCCTAAATAAACATAATGGTAAAAACAGTTAAATTTCAAAGTCCGGTGTGTCAGTGTTGTCTTACGAATACGTATGCTTAAATATATTGGTCACTATATCGCAACTTACTAAATACTAAATACTAAATTTTACTGATTAAATTTTTACATTCGGCATATTCTGCTAAAGGTTGTTCACGATAAAATGAACACTTTTGAAATCAACCTTAGAAAAAAGTCACTGCCCCTACCTACATATATTTTCATGGGCGCTGTGAGTGACATGTGTCCAGTAAAGTTGGTAACGATGGAGTTGAAAGCAGTTCCATATATTAACGTTGAAAAAAGTGTTGGGTAATAATTTGTGATAACTTAAATTATTACTGTCGCTTTCTGTTTTTTTTTTTTTTTATGTATCGAAGTGTAAAAATGAGCAGATTTGTACAATATTTTACTTTTCTAATAATTTCTCAGTTTCACCTGACAGACGCATGAATAAAGTGATGAGGCACATGACGATGTTAATTTTACATAAGGCGGAATAACACGCAACGTGTATACAAGTAAATCTTAAACAGGGCTTTCAACAGTGCTCATTTTACCGTGAATAGCCTATACAAGTTATACTACCTAAAATGAAGCTACATGTAGCTGATTTCGGTTATGATTGGCAAAACTGAGTGGCAGAGAAGGAGCGAGAGTAAAAGCCTCGTAGATAATTACCTGCCTTTCTCGAAGTTTTATTCATATTTAGGTCAGTTACGTGGGAAAATAGATCGAAAACGCGCTTGCTGCGTCACGATCTGAATCAAAATGTCAGCACAGGAAGCTTGCTGAGAGACATATTATCAACACAAGTTTTTACTATGCCAAATTGGTTTTTATTTTAACGTCACTGAAAATACTTCGGTAATAGGTGTATAGTTCAAGTCATGTTGAAATTGAGTTGACTAAGGAAACATCTACTTTTGTAAAGTTCCAGATAATCATAAAACGAATTGTTATACTAAAGAATGGAATTCGATTGTTGTAATCGCATTTACTATATAATAAGCAGACGGTCTTTGTCTGTGTGTATGTCTGTCCGTCTTTAATACCTCTAAGTCCCTTGAAACTCAACAGAAGTTCTTAAAATTTTGTAGAACGAATCCTCAGGGTAAAATATAGGTTAAGTTCGAATTTCAGCAAGATAATACAACGCAATCATTAACTTTTGCCCTAAAAACTCATTTTTTAATTACTTTTTTCCTATGAAAAGTTTTGTATTAATGCATAGAGAATATTGAATAGAGATATGAAGGTAATGGTATATCATTTTTATTTACTTCAAATGTCTCGCTTCAATGTTGAGTTAATTTCCAAGTGGGGCCCTGGTGGCTCAGTGGAATAGAGATTCCAAGTAGGGCCACAGTGGCTCAGTGGATAGAGCGATTCCAAGTGGGGCCGCAGTGACTCAGTGGATAGAGCTATGTTAAGTGAGGCCCCAGTAGCTTAGTGGATAGAACTATATCAAGTGGGGCCGTAGTGGTCAAGTGTATAAATATATATCAAATGGTGCCTTATTAGCTAATTGGATAGAGAGATTCCAAGTGGGGACGCAGTGGCTCAGTGGATAGAGCCATTTCAAGTGGGGCCTTAGTGGCTCAGTGGATAGAAATATGTTATGTGGGGCCGCAGTGATTAAGTGGATAGAGAAATATTAAAACGGACCGCAGTCGCTTCAATGTTGAGTTAATTACACATAATTTCATTATTACATGCATATATGTATGAAATACTTTTTTCAGTCTTTGTATGATAACGACATTTTTTAAAATGGTAACTGTTCTAGCCCCGTGACAATACAAAAAAAGGTCACGGGCTGGGTCCCCTAGTTACCCTATAATGAACAACAATTCAATATTAACGACACAATCTACTAGCATGATTCAGTTTTTAAATCGAGTTTCTAGTGGTTGGATGCTCACTATTATCAAAGATTTTAAAACCACATGGCGTAAAACCACAATTTAATTTTTTTCAATTTACTGATAATTTTATAAACTGTTTTACGAATGGAAACTCAAAAATATCTGGATCGAAAAAAATGTTTTATATAAATTCCAGCGATACTTAGCATTGCCTGTCCTCCAGTCACAGCAAATTCATTTGGTTTATTAGTGCGATCGATAACATTTATATATAAAGTAAGAACAATCTAATTTATCTCTTGAGTGTAATTGACTAGATCATACTGTGACTTCTTTAGCGGTTTGAGCTTAATGCTAAGCGAATCATACATCAAGGTGAGGTTTAAAGGTAGCAAATTTTGGGATAATCCTCGCAATTGTGTACTGTGTTGACCGAACACGGGCCAGCCAGGTATTAAGTGTACATCCTCGAGCCACCGAGCCGTTTAAAGCACACAGCTACAATGTTAATTAAGTGATCCCGCGTCTTAATAACCAGAATTAACAAGTAAATTAAGGCAGGAAGACAGCGGTCGCTATTGGGAGGGAGCAAATTTCGTTAGGAGGAAGGATGAAGGAGGAGGAGATGACTGGATGGAAATAATAGTCCATAAAGGAGGACGCTGATTTTCGCGAGATTATCCAACGTGCGCCGTCGAAATTTCCTTTCGTCGTGTCTCGTTGTGAGAATGCATATTCATTTTATAATGCCAGTCAAAATTGGGTTATTACGATTCCGAACGTCTGTGATTCGTGTGTGTAGATAGTCGGAACGAGAAAATCAGGTGACCCTAGCTTTTAAGTTATCGATAAATCGCTTCACGGTTAACCGAGAAACTTTGCTATTAGATGACACCTGTGTCCGCGGTTCCCATGTCATTAACGTTTGAACGAAGATGTTCCGTGGTTGAATTGTGGGAAAGCCGTCGACCTAGGTTGCGCTTGAAGTTTTGGTTTGTTCTCTACCCTGTGTCTGCTCACCATATTGCGGTGAGTTAAAAACCGCAGTAATATGTAAGTTAAAAAAATATTTTGACGAAAAAACCGCAGCTGTAATTATGTTAAGGATAAATGTAAAGACTCTCTGCGGATCTTCATAGCTACGGTGGCAGCAAATCATTAAAAAAAAATTACTTTATGGACATCTATTTAAAAAAAAGTAATGTTAGGATTTTGAAAAAGTGTTTTTTTTTTTATTTTATTTATTTATTTATTTATTTTTTTTCCATTAGTATGAGATTTTGTTTGCCAACAATATTGTCATATTTCTTTCAAATATATGGCTTCACTGTTTCTAATAATACGTTTTATATCTGATTCACAGCATAGCGCTGTTAACAGCACAATTGAAATAGTAAGTATTGTGTAAATATCTAGACCTACTATAGTCTGTTCACGGTACAGTGAGCACTCTTTTGAGGCTCTAGTTACTTTTCCTTTCAGCCATTTATATCCTTTTTTCACATTTGTAAATAAATATTAGTATGTATGTAATAAAAACAGTTTGTATATTACACTGCACCCCAAAGTTAACGTCTAAGGCTAAAATATAATATATTTTTCGACTATTATTCCAAATGAGAGGGCTTTCAAAAGCGCTCACATTTCGGCGAGATTTAGATGAAACATAATTACCAGGTCTTCAATGACATGCAGAAAGAGCAGCGGTGGAATGCAATGGGCTAAGGAAACAGGAGCACTTGAGACAACCTACCGGCTGAAGACAACGTCAATCAAGTTTTTCACGCCCGAAATTCGGGTATGGCTCCTATGGGAATCGATCTAGAGCTAATTTGGTGAGAATACGTTGCGCCAGCCACGACATGACTGCTACCATTCAATAAATTTAGAAACACAGCATAGCTTAAAAAAATAAAAAATAAAATAACTTTCTCAAAATGTTGCTTCTTAAAATTTAGTCAGCCGCATACACGCACGCGCAAACTAGGACAGACAACTACGTTTAGCTATTCTGCGAAATTTTCCAACAATAAAACGGATGTTCGCAGCCTCAGGTCTTCCAGTTGCACGCTGAAGTGCGGAAAAACTACACGCCATTCCAATGCCTTGCTCTTAGCGGCAACACCACGCATATGAGTTGGTCGACGTCACCCTTAGTGCTTCATAGATGGTGAGCTTCACTCACACAGACAAACCTCAACTTGGCAGAGTCTTTAAAGAATTTCTGGGGCCATTTGACGTGTTTTATTTCCCCCGTGGCTGCTCGGACTTGGGTTTATACGAAACTGTGGGCGTTCGGAGGAACCGGAGGCTACTAATTAATTGAAAATTATTGAAAATATGATATGCCTTCACCTCAAAACATGCATTATCCCGGAGATTTAATGGTTTTCTAAGTGTTGTGGTCGCAGAAGTGAATCATTTATAAATAAATTGGGCAAGGGTTTGGAATCTAAAATGTTTTTGCCTACTGAGTCACTGAATCTCCACTTTTTGCATTTTTACCCAACGAATACGATGAACTGTTTGTTAATATATCACTTTGATGTGATATTAGGGGACAAAAATGGCTCATTTTACAATGCATGAAATATTTGCAAGTACTTCTTTCTAAGGGACTCTGACAGTGACTTAGGGCTAAAATGTTTTCTAGCAGTCTCTTTGTGCAGAAACCTTTGTGGTTTTCATACAATAATTTTCCTCGGAGGTTAAGGCTTGCTATTTGCGAGCAGTTGCCTTGTGTTAATTTGGACTTGAGGAAAATTTCGAAAAGCATTTTTGTGTACGAAAATTTTGGAGGCAGGCATGTTAACTCAGCTTGGGTTAAGAATGTTAAATAAGGGCCTTCTGCTCTGGTCATGCACAGGTGATCTAAACGTAATAGTTTAAGATGGAATGGCAAACATTATTTTAAAGAGGTTTCGTGAATAGCCTCTGTATAGCTTGTAAGCCAGAGTTTTTCTTTTCTTTTTGTGTCAAAAGTATACCACGTATTTAAATGTCAGTTTTTATCAAAGTTGTGTGGTGTTAGCCAGAACCAATATGGTGTGTGTTAATACTGCCTATAATGTACCCGAAAATATTGAAACATTTGTTGAGGAATTTTGTTCTGAATCTACTACAGAGCATCACGGTGAGTATGTAAGCTAAAACTGCTGTCCCATTCACAAACCCTGCCCCTTTTTCCCCTTTCCGCCCGAAAATGTTTTACAAATACGACTTTTTGTCAGAAAATATAAAATAACAACTATCCATGCCTTGGGCCAGTGATTTTTCGCGTAATAATCTCAAAACACAGTAGACTTCAATACTCTATATACACCTCCTCTGTTGTCGTACCACCATTTGGCTGCGGGTGTCATTTCCGCATTTGAACGAACCACTCAGGATTCTCTAACTCCGACACTGAACCTTCGTGATTCGAGCGTAAACAGTTAATTTGGACCAGAGCACGTTTCAGCCAATCAAAAAAAAAGCTGGTCAACCACACAGTGCTTTGGACTGTAACTTGTCTCAAAATATTTTCCCGAAATATCACTGCCCCTATCTATGACACTTTTGTTTTTTACTTTTTTCATATTAAGTGCACGCTGTAAAAAAGTTTCTGGTATACTTCCTAAACTGCAAAAGAAGTCTTTAACTTATAAATAGGGATAGGAACATTTCGCGAGTTCATTTCAGGACAAGATAGACGTCAAACTCATATATTTTGAAGTTGACTTAGCAATTGGATCGCAGTTTAGTAGACACGCCCTGAACGACTCTGATCCAATAGCCGACTTGCAAGGAAACAATTAGCTAGCGCCATACTACCAGATGTGGAGTCACACTGGCTACTATAGGGGGCAGCAGCCAATGAACAAACATCTGAGGCTCGAGTATACACGTGACTGTCGAGTTTAGCCTACATCGAACTCCCAAATTTTTCCTATCCCTACCTATAAAGTATATGGAAATAGTACTTACTACATGTCAGGCTGAAAATATGAGAATGTTTAGCACTGGTACTATACAAAGTTGGGGACTTCCCTACGCATTTGACTCTTTCTTGAGCAACTGTAGGAACGTTACCATGGATGTACGAGGAAGTAATTTACAATTCACGTTTTGTCACTTTACATATACACTTATATGATAAATTTACAAATAATTACCTACAGTGTATTCTTGGAGAAAAAAAATTCGTGAAAACGGTCGAATAACGCATTTTTAAAGCTTGCCTGCGCAGTTTCCTTAAGCGGCAAGAGAAAAGTACAAACATACGGGCGTAGTTTAATCTTTGGGGTTTCATCGCGTGTAATAAAACCCAGATGTCACATAACTAATTTGCACAGTACAGCATCACGACGGAAACACTGCACGCCTTGCGCGTAAAAGTGATTAGTAAAGACGGGTGTTTTTCGCGAAAATATTTCAAGACCAGTTGTACTCCAAAACACTTTTGTTCATATGCACTTTAGTGTTTGGATGATATTAAATGTTACGACTCAAGTGTCTGTCCATGAATCATGTACGTTCAGTATCAGAGTACTTTATTACGATTGGCTCAGTCAAATAGGAACATGTCTTCTCATGTAGCCACGCGGCCAATAACCAAAGGAAGTTATGGTTGTGGCGTAGGATATTGAAGTCTAGCATGGCCATAAATATTTCCGCGAAAAACACTTGTCCCTAGTTATTATAGGTTATTAACGGTAAAATGAGCACATTTGAGAACCCTGTTTAAGATATATGTGTATGCACGCTGTGCATTCTTCCGCCTTATGTAAGATTAATATTGCCATGGGCATCACCACTTTATTCATGGGTCAGGCATTTGAAACTGTGAAATTATTGGAAAAGCAAACACTGACAAATCTCCTCATCCTTACACTTCGATGAATGGAAAAAAAATAGGAAGCGAAAGAAACAATTTAATTGTAATTGTAAAGGGCTATTTAACGTCCCCCGGTTTTATGGTTGAAAGCTTAGCAGGGAGCGGCTTAGAGACTAACTTATAACCTAACGTAAATTAACACCCATACCTTACCCGGGATTCGAACCCAGAACCTCCCGCACCCCAGAAAAAAAACAATTTATGTTATTACAGATAGTTAACTTCCACTATTTATTCGGCTTAAGATACGGAACTACTTCCTACCATCCATCGTTACCAACATTACTGGGCGCATGTCTTTTAGGGCGCCCATTATAATATATGCAGGTAGGAGCAGTGACTTTTTCTGACGTTGATTTCAAATGTGCACAATTTATCGTGAACAGCCTTTACTCAAGTGGTGTCCGGATGGAGCCTGGTGTGGCGGGCATAGTGACCGCCCCGGATGACGAAGAGCGAGGGGGAAGACCCCGCATAACGCAGCAGAGGGGATGTCCTCGGGCGGAGGAAGCGCGCGAGCGAATCGATGACGCCGAAGACGTCCTGAAACAAACTGCGCAGGCGCGCCGCGCCAGGGGAGAGGAGGCCCCGTCGACGTCCCTGCGTCACTTGTGAGAGGGTGAAAGGGGGTGCTGCGGGGGCCGCGTCGTCGCCAGTCGCGCGTCGCGGGAGGAGGGCTATGCGATCCCAGCCGACGCAGCTCCGCCGCGGTGGCTGAGCGGTTAGCCTGCTCGCCTCCCACCGAGGTGAAACCGGGTTCAAACCCCGACCGGGTCACTCCCGGGATTTTCGCACGTGGGAATCGTGCTGGACGATGCCGCTGGTCGGCGGGTTTTCTCGGGGATCACCCCTCCCCCATCGTCAATTTAATTTCCGGCACTGCTCCTTACTCGCCTCGCTTTACCCTCATCGGCTGTCGACACCTCGTTGTTAAGAGCCGTCCAAATCTCTTCACTCTTCACTCTTAGCTTCCGTCGTCCCTTCTTGCGCCGTCGCCATGACAGGGTGTCCACATTTAAAAGCGAGCACATTCGAAATAAACAATTTGAAAATGTTGTTGTCTGTTCTTGCACACCACCACAGTCAATAAGCTGGATGACTTTTTGTCGCCCCTGGGGAGATAAGTCACAAAGATACAGCTCATTAGCTGTGATAAGTGTAGGACGCATCAAAAGTTCCTATTTGAAACACATGATTCCATAAATTAATGAGGGTCTGGAAGTGATAAGGCACACTAAGTTTACCGAGGACGCATATCTGTGCCTGAGATAAGCAGTATAGGTATAAAACTGAAAAGTTTGACTGCATGAGTATAATATTTTATTATGCTTTACGTATTAAGATTCGTGCGGTTGAATTGATATATTAACAAACAGTTCATCGCATTCGTTGGGTAAAAATGCAAAAAAGTGGAGATTCAGTGACTCAGTAGGCAAAAACATTTTAGATTCCAAACCCTTGCCCAATTTATTTATAAATGATTCACTTATGCGACCACAACACTTAGAAAACCATTAAATCTCCGGGATAATGCATGTTTTGAGGTGAAGGCATATCATATTTTCAATAATTTTCAATTAATTAGTAGCCTCCGGTTCCTCCGAACGCCCACAGTTTCGTATAAACCCAAGTCCGAGCAGCCACGGGGGAAATAAAACACGTCAAATGGCCCCAGAAATTCTTTAAAGACTCTGCCAAGTTGAGGTTTGTCTGTGTGAGTGAAGCTCACCATCTATGAAGCACTAAGGGTGACGTCGACCAACTCATATGCGTGGTGTTGCCGCTAAGAGCAAGGCATTGGAATGGCGTGTAGTTTTTCCGCACTTCAGCGTGCAACTGGAAGACCTGAGGCTGCGAACATCCGTTTTATTGTTGGAAAATTTCGCAGAATAGCTAAACGTAGTTGTCTGTCCTAGTTTGCGCGTGCGTGTATGCGGCTGACTAAATTTTAAGAAGCAACATTTTGAGAAAGTTATTTTATTTTTTATTTTTTTAAGCTATGCTGTGTTTCTAAATTTATTGAATGGTAGCAGTCATGTCGTGGCTGGCGCAACGTATTCTCACCAAATTAGCTCTAGATCGATTCCCATAGGAGCCATACCCGAATTTCGGGCGTGAAAAACTTGATGGGCGTTGTCTTCAGCCGGTAGGTTGTCTCAAGTGCTCCTGTTTCCTTAGCCCATTGCATTCCACCGCTGCTCTTTCTGCATGTCATTGAAGACCTGGCAATTATGTTTCATCTAAATCTCTCAGATTTACTTATCTTCAGTACGCTTGGTATCTTTAAAGAACCGTTCACTTGTCCCCCGATGTTTGTATTCTTTTCCTAAAGTTCAGAAATTATATGGAAAATTGCGGGGTTAAAATATGGACTTAATATTATATAGACAGGCCTTTATCTTCTTCATGCCTCCAATGTTGCACTGTAAAAATAATTTGTAATTTTTACTTAGAAATTCTCTGTAATTTTACGAATACTTGTAACAATACAAAGATTTCTGTTGTAAAACTACAAGGGCCGTGTTTGTAATAAACCTCAAGCTCGTTTCCAGTAGCTTCAGCAAAATGGCGGACACTGAACAATGTAAAACAGTATTTAGTTGTTTGTGCAAAAACTATGGGTGATGTATTGCGTACTAGCGTGTACAAAAATGTATTGCAAGTTTTAGTAACGTAGAACAACTCAACAATTAATAATAAAACGACAATTTCAATGAAACTTGATGGTATTGTTCAATAACTGTTAATGGGACTTAATTGCGTCTCAGGATATAGCTCTATACGCATAGACATTCAGCAAATATTCCAAATACAATGGCACATGCTCGCGGCTTTTCTGGGTTTTGGCAAACGTGTCTGCAATTTGATTCGTGTTTACCTCTCATTCTAACCAAAACCGATTTACAAGAATAAGGGGGTTGGGGACGTCTTCAATGCCGTAAAAAACCCGTCGGCAAAAAGTAATTGCAAATTCGTATGCTATTTATGAAGTAGAGAAATATTTATACTAGAACAAAGGAGCCAGCAGCTAGTTAGACAATGTATACTCAATTCACGGTAACTTTACTTCCAACATTTCTGAAGTCCTGCCAAAGTTCTACCCCCAGGATACACATCCGCTTCGTGTAAACAAAGATCAGAAAATGACACAGACCCAATGCATCGCACTGGTGCGCGTACTTACCGTAATAATATTTTGCGTAAGAACCATTTATTACTAGTCATTACCAACCCACACATGTGCTCTCCTGTCTTTATTCATATTAGTTATGAATTAAATATCGTAATTTATAGATAAATATATGTAAATGTTCAATTTAACCAAAAAATAATGTACTGTAACGTTAACAGAAAAATAAAACGCTCGTGATACCTACACTCTATATCTAAATCCGCGAGAATATCACTGCTTCAATCAGTCAACAGTACTTGACTGATTCAACAGTCACTTCAGTGAATTTAACTGACGAATCAGTGATAAAATGTTAGATTTTACTTCACTTATTAATTCAGTGACATTTTCCACTGTTTTTTAGTTGTTTGTTTTTTAACTGATAGATCAGTTAAAACAGCGTTTAAAAGGGGATGTCAAATATCGTATATCAAGTGAAATAACAACTAGTTAACTAATAAAACCAATACAAAATACTTTCTAAAATGTATCTCGTCTTTCAAAACAACATTTTACGAGGTAATATGAACACTCAGTTTTTCATTCCGTTTTTACGCCATTCATTTCTTTTACATGTAATCATCACAGTGCTCTCTTTGAAGGCATAATTAAACTGCTTATATTGTGGTGAAGAGAGTGCAATCACTCATAATACTATTCATTTTATCAATCCTAACGGTACTAATGAAATCAAAAACGAAAAGTCAGGACATACAATTTAAATCTTCACGATATCGTTATGAAATGTAAGACACATTTTTCCCTCTTAGTTACGAATTTCATTTGGTGGTGCAGGGGAGCGGAAAGGGCGCGTGAGTTCAATCCCGGCTACCTCCGAAGATTTTTTTTTTTTACTTTTTAAAAAGAATGGTAAATTGTGCAATGTAAATAGCAAATTATGGTGAATATGTTTATTTCACGTAATTGTTTGGCTGAATTCAATTAAAACAGTATTTAATTCGTCACTGCAGTCGGCCTACACTTGTTCAATCAGTGAAATTGTTTCACGGGACTAATTCAACCAGTGAAATTTTTGGGGTTTTCCACTGATTAGAAGTGGGGCCATTTTCACGGATTCGAGTAGATGAATTTCACTGCGAATCAGTGGTTTGCCACTGATTCGTATGTAGCGTGCACGTGGCACATTTACGAAACAACCAGACATGTTAACATGGGGTATTTCCCCAAATGTTTGAATCAGAAAGGGTGAATAAACTACGAATAGGCTGAATATTTACGTCCTGTTTGGCGAGGTGTGTGGACTGCAGCCGGCGTCGTTAGGACACGCGGCGAGTCGTTACCGCGTGCGGCCGGCCTTCCGAGCACGTTTAAGATGATGATTAATTAGCGGCGGGCTCTCGGCGCGCGGCAGTTCTCCAATTAGGAGGCGAAGTGGGTGCGAGCGCCAGCTGCGGGCACCCTTGCCCTGCCCTACCTGCGTCGTGATGGCGGCCGCAATTAGGAGCGTCGCGGTCGCCCGCGGCGCGGCGGTGCTGCCGCCTGGTGCCGGAGCGACGCGACGCCGCGTCGCTCCGGCACCAGGCGGGGTCATCACAAACACTACAGCCATTACAAAGTGGCAGCTTGTACTAGTGAGCGGATAATCGCATAGATTTGTAATTCGAATAAATCGATTACTATTATTGTTAATCAAATAAATAATAGGTAAAAATATTCAATTGTGTTGTTCTAATCCATACATAAAAATTGACCGCAAATACTGTATATGTCTATAAAATTTTTTTTAACTATTCTCATCAATTTTTCTTTTGGTTTATTTTGAATAATTTCTGCTATTTTGAAAATTTGCTGTTTCAAAATTATAATTTACATTTTTAATCAATGCGAAACATGTAGGTATCTGCATTGTTTTGTTTTAGTTGAATTACAAACAGCTTAAAATTGTGAATATTCGAGTTGTTTTAAATCAATAGATGAATCGATTGTTATTAAATAATTGAATAATCGATTATTTTACAAGAGGTTATCCCATCATTGACCTGTACTACTAGTGAAGGCATGGGCAGTGGCGTGTGGTATAACTATAGCAGGATAAGCTGGTGCTTGCTCTCTGCTGGACATTCTCGGTGCACGCAGCAGGAGCCAGTAACCACTGTGCAGTTTAGGGAAACTGACCACTCACAAGCGAGCAGCCAGGGACCCACATTACACGCGCCCTGTGAACTCAGGTGTCGAGCTACGTTTTAGTGACGGAAGTGTAAACTAGCAAGCAACAGGGTGCAGCACAGAGATAACCCCGGTTCTTGCAGCAGTTCACCACACGCCACTAAGCTTGGAGTTAGGAACAACAGAAGATGTCGTGCTATGCACTCATTGAAGCTACATTTTTGTCCATCGCCATAGCGTGACACCCAAAACATTGAAAATGTGACAATGAAGCTAAGCTTTCAGGCTAAATATCAACACTTTAATTTCGACAGGTTAGGTTTCCAATGTTTTGGGTGTGAAAACATGGCAGACAGACTTCGCCATTTTGTCATGCACGTCCACAGACAAGGCCACCCCCTTGAGTAGAGGGGAGATGGGGTAGAGCGCGCATGCGAGTTGCGCCACAGTATCTCTCCTTGTTCCGACATTGAACTGCTTTTATGCCAAATATCAAAAACAACGTGGATATGGTTTTGAGGTGGAACCACCTGTATACGTAATTAATCGTTTTAAGATGTTTGTACACTTTCTTTAGCCTAGCTTTAACGCAACTAGGATTCATATTCTGGCTGATTTTTAGTTATTTGATTTAATTTAAACAAAACTATCTGTCGTTTGAGTTGCAAGGTTTGCTGTTAGATTTTTTTTTTGCTTATTTCAGCCTTTATATCCATAAACTGAGTTTAAATTCTGCATTACCAGCTTTTGACTGGGAAATCAGTAAAACAAGAATGCGTGGTCAAAGAAAATTTATTTACTATCTTAGAAGAATGATATATTTTGTTTAAACATTGTTTTTAATGTTGTGGGTTTTAGGTAAGAAAGCGATACGGAAATAGCTTATACTTTGCCTGTATATCTAACTCAGCCTGACGCACTTTAAGTTATGACTCTAGGTGTTGCAAATATGAAAATTTTCATGTGTACTGACAGAGCACTTGTTTCTTGGCGACAAATTAGTAGGCGTTGTGTTCGGCAATAGTTGTATGAACCTTTCACAACATAGAGCATTAGCATGGAGTAGGAATCAGTTACCCCCAGGGAAGATCATTTGACACTGGGTCTCAGAGTGTACAGAATCTGACAAATATAACCTTTTTACAGTTCATTGTGTACACAAGATGCATACACTGGGTTTGAATGGGTCAAGTACAGCACACACATTATACTCCTTGGTTTGTCGAGTATGCCAGCCAGGAAGCTCACGGTTCGAAAGCGACTCAGCCAACTTAACTTCGGCATATTGTACTTAGGAGTAGCTAGATAGGTTAACATGACGCTTATACCACGAGTTCTAAATACACTCATTAGTAGCTGGGAATTGGGTACTTACCGACAGGTGCTGGGGGGCTGGGGAGTCGGGGAGCCACGGCGGCCATCTCGGAAATCTTTTTTTCCCTCAAAATTGTCTCAAATTTCCCTCAAAACTAGCCAAGTTTCCCAAAAGAAATGTTTTTTTTTTTTAATGCGGCTATCATTTGCTCAATCCTGTGGAATCCGGCGGAAATTCAGTAAATGCTAGCCAGATTGAGCAATCATTTACAAGCACTTCGTGCTTTGTCATTCCATGCCAGCACCATCCATCTTGTCTGAAGAATGTTCTAGTTCATTGCCCTGACATGCAACTGCATACCCTAACTTGTTAAAAGCACATAATCTACGACCTATTTCAAGTATGCATATGCTAAGAATAGCAATACCAACCACTAGAGGCCTGCAAAATTCATGTTGTTATTTGCGGACACATTGAACTTTAAGCACGTTTATCTTTGCAAAATGTTTGTCATTGGACCATACTTTATCTGAAATGCGCTGGGTAACTCTGCGCCAATAAATGAATACTTCAAAATTGTGTGCCCCAATAATGTACAGTTCAGTAAGAAAGGGCGTGGTTTTACATCTATGCAGCAGCCAGTGGAGATACGATGCCGGCTCTAGTATATACAGTACTGTGAAGTTCAGCCTGATGCTAAATAATAACACGAATTTGCACATCCCTATCAATCACGCACATATATACACTAATTGTACACTTCTCGTCACAAAAAATGAGCGATCTCGTGTAGCTGAAAATATTTCAAAGTCCCCTTCGGGTATGTTCGGCAGGCTGCCCCCTCCCAAGTCACAGGCACGTGCCGCGGAGAGGGCGTGGCTAAGAGCAGCAGCAACACATGGCTTTGGAGGAAAAAGGATACAAAACTCGAATAATAGTTCTGTGAGCTCAGTTTTGTCGAATATATTCCAACACATTATATGTAATGCAGTTAAAGTAAATTAGTGATGAAACCTTCGGAATTATGAACCAGCCTGTATCGACTGGAAAAAATTACTTCCAAATCATGCATAATTGTAACTATGAAAGGAGGTGTTACGTTATAATTCCCGTTGCCAACACACACGAGATTTTTGAAAACATAAAGTGATAATCACTAAAAACATTAAATAATACATCATAATTAATAATGTTTTCATATGTATGATAATGAATAGCCTGTAGTCTAGACTTCACAGTCCAATGAAAACCCGATCAACTACTGTATATTCACTGTTTGTTTCTCCAGTAAGTGGCCAATATTACTCTAAAACATACAGCATGTGATCCCTAAACGTCTTTCCTTGCCAGTTTCGTATTTACTTCGCACATTCCTGAGTGAACCTCGTTAACTGTAATCCAATGCAAAGGTAGATTAGGTTTATAAGTGTGTAAAATTTAGCTTGCCCTCAAAATAATCCGCGCAGTTTTTCTGTTCCTGCTTTGTTACGTTCATAAAGTAAAGGACTATTTACATGCACCAACATATTTACAAACACACTACAATAGTAACAACTACCACCATAATAGATGCAGACTATGTTGACCTTAACACCATGATTTTTAATGACCTTGAAAAAAACACTCTTAATAAAATACATAAAAGTCAGCAAGCATTATACATTACACACTACGGCCACCATATTAGATGCAGGCAACCTCGGCCTTAACACCATCACATTGAATGACCTTGAAAACAAAATTTCGACACGAAATACATGAAAGTCAACAAGCATATTACATTACTAACTACTATGACCATATTAGATGTAGGTGAAATTAACCTTGACCTTATGACTTTGAATGACCCTGAAAAGAAAAAACCCGAGATAAATACACATAAGTCAACAAAAATATTACATTACTAACAAGTACCACATATTAGATGCAGGTGACCTGAACCATAGCCCCAACACGTAGAATGACTTTAAAAACAAAAACTAGAGATAAGGTAATAAAAGTCAGCAAGCATATTATTTTACAAACTAATACTATCGTTTTAGATACAGACAACCTTGACCTTGGTCCCATAACCTTGAATGAACATGAAAACAAAAATTCGAGAAAAAATTCATGCTTTAGAATTCTTGTATGTATAGTTGCATGCCCTTTTCAATTCACTGAAGTTATCACTGCCAAATTTATGTCTTAGCTGCAACTTGTGACCTCGAACAAGGCGATTTGGCCATTATATCTTATGTGTTCTGGTAGGCACAGTTGACTGCAATTTTTTATATGGTGAATTTATAGCTGCCATATTCATATGTATCACTCGTGATATCGAACAAGGCGATATATATATATATATATATATATATATATATATATATATATATATATATATATATATATATATGGACTACCATACCACAAACCTTCATTATTCTTTGCATAAACCTGTTACTGATGCCAGAATTGTTGGCAACCCTATCAGCTACTTTGTTGATCGGTATGTCTTAACACTCATACCTGTTTAGCCTCGTGGTCATAACACCTACTCATGCTTTTTTACTTCTTCCCTTTCTCTACTATAAATAGCCTTTATATATATTCCTAAATATTCGCTGACATCTATTGAAAACTAAATCTGCAGTTAAACTGCATGTGATGGGGTAATGTTTCTAGGTCGGATACTACAAAGCCAGAGACAACTACGTACGTCGTTGTTCCACCTCTCCCCAACAAACGCCCGCACCCACGTTCAGACAAGTGCCACAACGTCTGGCGCAGACAGTAGCGTGCTTCTTGAACGCTGACCCGGACCTGGTCAAGCGAGCGTATACATGTCTGCTCCGTAACTAGGCCAAACAATCCTATAGGTAATTTGGAAAGCTTTCAGTCATTCTCGTACAAATATCCCTGCAACTGGGCGAGCAGTGTCTCATTTCGAAATATTTTCCGCGCCTAAATATTAAAGATAATTTACCTGCATTATGTTCCGTTCATGACATAGCAAAGTCATGTTTTCGGCTATTATTTTTAACTGGTTTCTTCAGCTACATTGTGTTTATTCATTTTAATAAAATATTCTTTAAAGTAAACGCTTTTAGGCAGACATAACCGTTTAAAGCGTAGCGCTAATATTAACATACGTAAAAACACTTGGCTTTAGCATGTTAGTACAAATTTGTTGTTACGACGGCATTGTGTATGTAAGACATAACAACTATAATCGGATAGTGAACGTTAAGCACTCATGGTGCCGTGGTGGTGAAGTGGTTAGACAACTCTCCTCCCACCATGGAGAACAAGGTTCGATTCCCGCCGAGATCACCTCCCCATGTGGGAATCGTGCAGTACGATGCCGCTGGTCCGTGGGTTTTCTCACTGATCTCCCAGTTCCCCCACACTTGCATTCCAGCGCTGCTCCATACTCATCTCGCTTTATCCTCAAGTGCTCTCAAGACCTCGGTGTTAAGAGCCGCCCAAATCTCTTCACTCGCTCATTAGGCAACGATATCGTCCGGCACGATTCCCACTTGCGAAAATCCGGTGACCCGGCCGGGGATTGAACCAGGTTCGCCTTTGCGGGAGGTAGGGAAACCTTTGAAAATGCTTTTAGTAACGAGTACAGATAATCACGCCGTTAGTATTTTCTACACGTTGCAGCTCCTGTCTGTGTCCATTGCATTACTGAAGGACGAGGGAGCTCAACAGCGCCACGATGTCTGGCGCGAGCAGTAGTACGAGCTGCAAGCAGTGGTAACCGCACACAGCCAGGTGGACTATGAAGCAGTTGAATGGGGAAACCACCTGGCTGTCAGTTCGTTTTGTCTCGGCACTAGGCACGTCTTGTTAAAAAAAAGTCTACTTGGCATATTTATTCAAACTAATTATCGCTTACGAAATAAAATTGACTTCATTTTTTGTTCGGGAAAAAATATCTTTGGAAAGCAAGGTAAGGGTGCAAACGTGTTGAGATTGTTTTTAATAATGTATTATTCCTAGTTACAGTCATCGATTAGATGAACAAAAGCATAGTTTGACTAAATGTAATACACTGCCAATACATGATATTATTTCCTATATAATTTTTCATGTCATATGTTTTCTCTTTTGCATGTTTGTTATTTGTTTTTATTTGCTCACCAAACATTTAATTGTAGGACTGGAAGTATTAACACTGACAAGGGAACTGGAGCCTCTGTGTTACAGACCACAAGATTAACTGAAGCTGAGTATTTGCGAGTTTCACAAGAAAAAATTATTCCCGCAAAGCCTCATAGTTCTGAACATAATAATAATTCAGTCGGCAAGTTCAAACATGATAGGGAAATTTCAAAGCACGTACAGAACCCGTATTTGACTTCATATCTAAGTGGCATCTGCAATTAATATATGATATTCGTTGGCCACAAAATTAACATTAACTGAGAACAGAGATGAAAAATGTATGTGATTCTTTAAACGATCAATGTTGATGTGAAATACTGTATGTAGGTGAAACACAGCCGTAAGTTAAGAACAGTGATATGAGAGAGACATAAACGGCGGTTAACAACTAAGATCTTCAGAGCTGATAGTGACGAAGAGAGGTACAGATGGAGCAGCGACAGAAAACTGAGTATCGAGAGTACCCCGACACTACCCACTGGCCAACAGCAACGCCCGCTACGTTTCCTGCACATGAAAATCCGGATGTGACCCCTGTTCATCGTGGTAAGAGGCTAGTAGTCTGACAGTTACAACACAACAGCTCCTACAAGCGATTAAAAACTTTAAAAATACACATCCATTTTTTTTTTTGGCGAGCTGGTATTCCCAGAGGAATAACTTTTCCTATCCTATTGTAAAAGTGACAAGAGAAACGCGAGTTCGACCTTAAATTTCATTCCTACTGACTATGTTATTTTGTTTCGTTGTAATATAAAATGTTACACTATCATATAATGTATTTTATTTGTTAGCTTATGTCTGCATCCATATAAAAACACATGTGGCAAACAAAGGTGGTCTCGCGTGTATGGTTCTGACGTCCGCTGTTTCGTGTTCGAAACCACCTCCCACCTTTAATTTGTATCTCAATGTGGTCATTATGCCACGTGGTGTGCCATTGGTTTTTTGTGTCACGTTTTTACGTGAGTGTTTATTTGGCCCTGAAAAGGGCCGATGGCGTAACCTCAATAAGAGGACCAGTAACCCTCATTCTCAACCACCTGCCGCAGTCGCCATGGTAGAGAGGCGACCAGAGAAGTAGCATAGCGTTGGCTGCTAGCTACTTCATCCCAGGCATCCGCTACTAGCTCCCAGAGAGCATCTTTATTTACTTGCTGGACCAGGCCAGTTTTTAGTCATCGTGCGCTTAGTCTCCGACCATACATTCTCAATTGGATTCAAGTCGGCACTGTAAGGTGGCCAATCTATGAGCTCTAGTTGGTCTTGCCTTGCGAACCATTCTTGAACCTTCTGAGAAGTGTGTATCGGAGAATGGTCCTGCTGGAAGCGCAGCACACCATCGGGATACAAAAGTCACACCGAGGGAATCATAATGTTCTCTAGAATATGCAAATACTGCCGGCATTGAGGCCGCGTGTATTCGAACCTCGACCGTAGATTCTGTGCAACACGCCTATCCCGTGTGCACTCATCCACCCCCAACACGCAACGGATGCATGGCCATAGCGCGAGCACTCGGCCACATATTTCAGATTGTGCTGGGTCGCACGAGGTCTGAAGACTCGCATTAGCCCATCATTAGCCGAGAAAAACACACACTCGTCGGATAATACAACATCTAACCAGTTACGGTCAATGTTTTCCTCGGCAAACGCGAGTCCATCGATCCTGTGCTCATCGCTGAGACTTTGCTTCCTTGAAGCACGCCGGGATTTCAGTCCTGCCGCCATCAAGCGCCTAAGAACGGTACTCAAGCTGCCAGGAAAGTGCGTGGCACGTTTTAGCTGAATGGCGTTCCTGAAAGGAGTCTACTGCGCCTGGGTAATCAGACTATTGTCCTCGGCTGCAGTCGACACCCTCCATGAACCCGTTCCTCCGCGACGCGTCACGTCACCCATGTCCTGGAACTGTTGTACCCATCGACTCGCAGTGCTCTCTGGAACACCGTAACGTCGGCCTGCTTCAGCGGCGGAAAAATCTGCCGCCTTAACAAGGCCTATGACTCTCTCCCTAACCGACTGGCTGTGGTGAGACATCGCTGCAAAATTACGTTTTACTTCCTTGAACCGCCTGGCTCTGGCGAGACATCACCACGTGATGACGTGTATTAAAATGGTTGTATATGGCTGTGACGTAGAAGGTATGCATGCCCAGAGTCGAATGGGGACCAAATATGTGCGAAATGTGTACGTTGTCAGATGATATCTGTTAAAAAAGGGATACCATAAGGCATGTCCGAAACTGCAGTAAGGTCCTTAACTGATCACGCGATGACGTTCAGGGATACAAATGCATGGGCAATCAGGACCAAACTCTGTGACTTTGAAGGGGCACGCTAAATGCCCAAACCGCCTGTCAAATCATCTGATGATTTTTACTTTCGTTACCCATCGCATGACCGTGCAAACACAAAGATGTATAATGACACGAATATGAACAGTAAAACAGAGATATGCTATTTTGTGTAAGAGTAACCCTTATTTTTTTGGCAATACATTTACTTTGTATTATATTTTGATTTACTATATGAGACACCAACAAGACAGCTGATAAATTTAGTATTATTTTAGGCGGTTCACGGTAAAGCGAGCACTTTTTAAGGCCCTTCTAAATAATTCCTTTCATTCCTGCTGCTTTTTAATAAAAACATTGCAATGTGACCAATAAACATATACATATATACATGCCCTGACCTAAAAGTTTAATGCCTGAGGCTGCAACACAATATATATTTATTATTGGTTTATGCCTGTTGGGAGGGTCTTAAAAAGTGCTCACTTTACCATGAACAGCCTATTGCAGAGACTAAAAAATAGTAAATGAAGAAATAGGTTTCCTACAAATAAAATCGATCGCCTCCTTGGCGAATGCGCATCGGCATGTGTCAGATCACAAAGGTACCTAATATATGTATACACATTCATATTCCTTACATTGCCTATGTGATAAAACAACTTCGAAGTACACATTTCCGTAGTCAACAATTTTACTACTGTCAGCGTTGACACATTACTTAGAATATATAGTACATTATGTAGGTTGTTACTTATTTCACACAAATTAAATGAATGGACATTATCAGTGAAACATAAATGTTCTGTCAGTACTGCTACGTGTGCCAAGCTCAGTAAAACGAGCAGTAGGTACGCAATAAAGCTCTGAAAGAGGTTTGGAAGTTAGGGGAGTTGTGTGCGGAGGGTCGTTACATTCACTATTTGTTAGGTGAACGCACGATAGGAAAGAAAAGAATGTTAAAATATGTGTGTGTGCACCACAAGTATAGGTTGAACGTAGTTTGAGTTAGAAGGTGTTAAACGTAGGCTTGTACGTGTCTATATGCACCTTAAGAATTTCGCAACATTAAGCTTACCATAGAAGAAACTGAGGACATCTGGATCACTGTAAATAACATGCACAGAAGCAACATGCATACATTCTCAGCACTTAATATGAAATACATGTGAAATCTGAATAATTAATATATTAATGAAATGAAAAATAAATAAAATCAGACCAAATGTGTTATGCAATTCAACAAGATATAAAATTCAGATGTGAAATATTTATTAAACTTTAAATGTGTGTAAGAAAAATCACTTTACTCAAAAATAAATTTAAACTTATGTTGATGACCCAAATTGAAGTACCACCATCCAGTATAGAGTTAAATAAATTAAGGAAATAAAAACAAATTAAAAGATAAAAATGAAATATGACTGTAGTGCTGCTGCAAAATTAACTGACAACTGACTTGAAATTAAATTCAGAAATAAAAATTTGTTCATAATTGGAAGCAGCTATCTTTAATTTCTAACTGTTTAAGAAACTGGTTAAGCTCCTAAGTTATTCGTTGGATTTACAGTTCTCACGTTCCAAACCTTTACTTGCAAATGTCAATTTAAGTTTTTATTACTTCAGAAGAATTACTCCTCACTTTCCCCCAAATAGTTAACTCTGCTCAAATGAGATTACATTAAAAACACTACTTCAAAACTATTAAAACACATTTCCGGAAGTCCACAAGCACCACGCTCAGCAGGCGACTGACCCCCTCCAACCCCCACTCGCGTGCTAGGTGGCGCAGTAGTAACTCACTGGACTCGCATTCGGGAGTAACCGGCTTCGATTCCCAGTCCGGTCATCCCGATTTCGATTTTCCATGGTTTACCGAAATCACTCCAGGCGAATTCTGGGGTCGTTCCGTAACAAAGGCCATGGCCGACTCTTTCCTCAATTCTTCCTGTGCAATTTGCTCCGTCTGTAACGACCTCGCTGTCGACGATACGTTAAGCCAACTACTTACCCACCTAACGCCCCCAGACTCCTCACCTATACCCATTCTGTCGTATGAGGTCATCTTGGTCTTTCGTTTGTCTTTGTTTATACATTGCTGAAGGCTGCCATCTTGGATTTTTATCTGTATTTTGTTTATACATTGCTGGAGGCTACAATATTGTATTTCACATGTTTACATTTACATCACCTATGCGGTGCTAGTGTATAAATGATCGATTTAGCCACCAGGTGGCCTCCATAATTAATTATGTTTTAAAGTATAGGTGGTGCTGATGGCGCCCTCCGTATTGGATTCTATTTTCAATGTTTAGGTAGTGCTATGTTTTCGGTTATGCCTCCAGGTGAGCGATGGCACAGGTTCCCTACATCCCCACCCACATTTTTCATTGGCAAATTACTTAGCTTCATTCAACCCCACCACCACTACTCTTGGTTCTCATTGGCTAATTAATCGTGCGTTTTCGGAAACTTTCGTTCCGGTCAATCAGCGGTCATTCAGCGCGGACTATTGTTTTCCCCTAAAAAAACAACTCTTATTCCATATGAAAACATTCCCAACATATTAAAAGGGTCCCTAATCAGATATTATTCTGTGTATGTGATTGGAATATGCCAAGAGCCGGCGATTCACAATCCGTGCCCCATCGTAATGAACGTCCTTGACATTAACAAGCAGCGCTGTTGAGCGCCGTTTCGACAGCTCGTCGAGATGTATGCCACAAGACGTCATGCGTGCCAAAATGAAAATCATTTTTGTGCTCCGTGCAACTCAGAAGCCCTACGACTATGGAGTTATGATAATCCATGGTACATTTAACAAATATTATGTGTTTAATGCCGTCCTTGACTCACAGATAAAACTCGTTTAAAAATAGCAATACCTTGTATCGATATTGTGTGATGAGTACATAAATAAATGTGTTTTTTTTAAACTAAATGTTTTGTATCTCGAGTTATGTACTGCTCACGAAAGTTTACAGAATACTGTTGGTAAAGGAAAAAGGAAAAACATATATTTGATATATTTAGTATATCAGTTTTATTATAACTTAAAGAAATTAAATAATATTCAATAAGACTCTAGCCATCATGTGTGTGTGTGTGTGTATATATATATATATATATATATATATATATATATATATATATATATATATATATATATATATATACATATACACACATACGACAGGAGTCAGTCGGCAGGCGTCAATATTTCCATCAATCTTTCGTATGTGGAGCGATTGTGGAGTATGTGAAACAATTGTGGAGCATACGAAGCGATTGTGGAAAATGTGCAGTACGTAGAATATGTAGAGCGATTGTGGAGCATGTGGTGCTGATTATGGTGCGTGCGGGGTCACAAGTTAAAATAAAGTTCCCTTATTTTAAAGTAAAGTTATGTAGTCTTCTTCCAAAGCTGAAATTTGAATTCTTTAGTAAGTAATATCGCTTTGAAATTTATATACATACATATATATGTATAAATGTATACTTATATGTATATAGATATTATATATATGTCATCGAAAATTTCAGTCAACTATGCTTAAATGTTAGGTCTGGTGAGCATGTAACCTATGTATATATACATACACATATATACATATGTATATAGATACATATGTATATATACATGTATGTATATACATAGGTCTCACTGTATATTAAATAGTTTACTAAGTAAATTGTTTTTGCCGTTTGCAATAAAATTGCCTAGCACCATGGATGGGCATCCAACAAGCTTCGCCATTTGTTGAAAAAATATTTTGCACTTTGTTTTCAACCAGACAGCACACACAATCAGTATCGTAGGAAGTAATCGAACATGACCTACGTTAAGTAACCATCTAAGTGTATTCCTGGAGTGATTTCAAGAAACCATGGAAAAAACTCAAATCAAAATGTATGGGCTGAGAACTGAACCTGGGTCCTCCCGAATGCACATACGGTGTTTTATCATGGCAGCATCTAATTATGTTTCATAGAATCAGGAATGTTACCCCACAGATGCTGGGTCATACAATACATATGTATGCATTTCGTCTCGCAAACATTTATGTGGATGTCATTTCTGGTCTCACTACCATCGAATTCCGATACTGAGATATTGGATACCGAAGTGTGTAAACCGAAAAATTCGGCATGAACTGCTCAACACTATAAAACTTCCCTCGATTGCACAAATACAGCTAGCAGCTGGTAAGCTGTCGTGTGTCTGGGATATGTGCCATCTTTCACAGAAACCAATAACAGCTTAAAAATGCAGTGAGCTTTAAAAAATGTGACCTTTTGTCTCGATGCACCAATTTCCTCGCTATGGATTATGTGGAAAAGTATTCACTTGCTTTGATGATTTTTTTTAACAGATATTTCTCTTTAGAAGTTTTCATAAGGCTGATGATTTCTACTGGCATTGCATCAAGGCCCATTTTTGGCAATGAGCTGTATGTTAAGTGTTGCTGGCAATATGGTGATGACAATGAGTTAATGAGCTGGTGAAACATATTTTTCCTCCCAATCTTCGAATTTGACACTTACGACTTTTTTCCTTGCGAATAATAGTGTATCTGACAATGACTCGTGATATCAAAGTACTCTTGGTGAATAGAGAAACCAGATCTTTTTCAAACTTATTGTCATATTAAGGCATGCAAAATTGTGCTGCTGAAGTAGGATAGGCATGGCGTAATTTTTCCTTAGCATGTTTATTGATCATAGATACTGTAAAATGCATGATTAGGGTTGTGAATATTATTGGTGAACAGTTCTGTTGAAGTTTGATGTCTATGTTATGAATTTGGCAACTATAGCTTATGTGGTTCGGATATTATATCCACCTATGATTATAAGTTTATTATAGGGTATATTTGACCCTGCGAACCTCCTCATAGTCATAGGTGATGTCTATGTTGTGAATTTAGCAACTAAATCTTATGTGGTTCGGAAATTACAGTCAACTATGCTTATAAGTAGACATGGGGTACAACTGGCCTGCGTCACTTCTCATCGTCGGCCTGTGTTATGAAGTTGACAATTATATCTTATGGTGTTCGAAAATTTCAGTCAACTATGCTTATATGTTAGGTCTGGTGAGCATGTAAGCCGATGCTGGTATTTGGTACCGCATTATGGTGCTAGGCCGACCAATCCCGAAAGGAATGAGAGAGCATGAGACTCGGCACCCACCAGGATGTTAGATGTAAGGGTTCTAACACCCTGGCATCATATTTACAGAGCTGGAGGCTGGGATCCTAGATGGCGACCATGGGTATGATGGAAAATATAAATTTTTTTGGGGGACAATGCGAAATTTGTCCTGTATGGCGTCATCAAAGATGGTGGTTGCCTAGTTCCCTTTCCGGCAGCTCCAAGCCCCTATTAGATTACCCAATTGTATACTACTACATACAAAGCTTTACTTGAAGATAAATAGTGGTTATTACATTAGAAATATAATTATATACTGCTTTTTAACGTTCTCATTACGTTCACTGACGCCAAATCGGTTGAAAAATTTCTGAGAAATGCTATATAAGCATTATATTTGAGGTAGCGCTGTCTTCCAAAATGGCTACAAATATAGACTTATCTACTGGTACCAGCAAACATCTGTTCACGCGAGTCCATTCATATTCTCTAGACAGTGGCTCGGCATGGTCCGGTCTCTAGCTGAGCGACAAGATTGCATCCCGGCAGTATTCATGCGGATATAAAAACATTCGGTATTTTGTCTTGAGTAACAGCACATGCAAAACCGAACACGGAGGCATTTCGCTGGCGACAACAGGTAGCAGTGCTCTTGTGACAGTGTGTGCTGGAGGATTTTTCTACCATCTGCATGTATTGTTCGATATAATACAATTGCTTTTCTGTTATTGAGTGCAATTTTTGTGTTCAAATATTAAATAGTATCGAATTAAAGTCATGTTATATAAAAGTAACAACAATGGAGGTGGAATACTTTCTGTAGTTTACTGCATCAACAGATTACTTGTTCCTTTTCCACATTTTTATAATATCTTTCACCATTAAAATGGGGATGAGTGGAAGATATAAATATTTGATCTGAAGGTTTATGGTGCGGCGTACGAAATATCTCAACGGGAATGCATTACTCAAGACAACATTTATTTACAAAATTTGAAAACATTGAGAGGTTCGATACAGCATAATACTAAGACAACTTGAACACATTTTACAGCATAGCAGTTTTACTTCTAAAAAAATCCAAAACATGCAAATATTAACACACAATATCGTACATAGCTGGGATCTATCTAGTCAGTGCCGAATGTAATTTAGTAACATATCCACAGTGGTTGACACGATATTTTTGATGACATAGAATTCTTGAATTGTGTCTTTTGTCGAAATCATGAATCACAATACGGAGCAGCGAATAAATTAATTTTAATAATGAACAATAAATTTAAAACTTTTTTAAAACTATAATAATGTTATATTAAATGGTAAAAGAATATTTAGTACAATAACTACTAGACAATAACACAAAATATAACTGAGAAAAGAATAAAGATATTTTTTTATTTTCAATTTTTTATTCCAAAGAAAAGGGTGATGTATGAAAGTTAAGCTAAACTATAAAAACTTTGTCTGCAGTTTCTGCATTTAATTTAGCGCAAATATATGTAAGCGAACACCAACCAATGTGGCAGTGAATTATAGGTACAACGTGGAACAAGTAATTAATATTATTACACTTTCTCTCTCTAGAAATTAAGTGGGCTATACCAAGTTCGTTAAGGTATGGAGGTCTTAATCAAATAAAATAAATAATTATACTTTCCTTATTTTATTTACAATAACTACAGCGAATTCTCTAAACTAAAATTCTCACAATAAATTGAAATCACTTACTGTTCCCAATTGGTACCAATTAATAAGATTTATAATTAGGACAAAGAAATCAATTAAATTCAATAAATAAAGATCAGTCCCAATAGACAGTGTCTCAACCTATTAAATTATTTGATAATTTATGTTTTCTATTTGACAGTTCGAATATTTACAATAAAATCAGTATTACAATTCCATTCAGTCCCACCTCAGTTCAGTCCATGTCCCACCAGTTGTAATGTTCTAAAGTCCTCCAAGCGCCCTTACACACAGTAGGCTACACTTGTCGGTATCACACCCTCTCGTCTATTCAAGCCACGAATACCTCACTTGCCGTCGTCCCGCAATCTCCAGTCGTCGTCCACACTTATCTTCGCTCGCGCACACTCGCCAGGCGGCCTCTGTCAAAGACTGCCGGCCGCTGGGTTGCGGCAGTATATATATATATATATAGGTCTTAGGCTGCCACCTAGAATCTTCCCAACTATCGTGATACGTCGCGGAGAGCTGAAGCACCAGCCAGTCTCACCAGAACATTCTTGCATCGTCGCTAAACGTATCGGAAACTCTAGCAGGCGAGAGGAGGTCTGCGACGCCTGCAAGTCTCGTCACTGTCGGCATTCGCGGGATTCCCAGAAGAGGGACAGACAGCCACAAGCACATCGTTCCGTGAAGAGGGGAGGGCGAGGTGCGTCTATGTTTACGGCGCGGGGAAACGGAGTCGGCGCCAGCTGCAGCACATAACAAACTATTACTTAAATGGTCACTTAGAAATTATCTCCAATGAAATAAGCTGCTTTTGGTTCACTTAAAATAAGTTCTTATAACCACTGACAGTGTTCTGGTTGACCTATTGGCTGCCCACTGTGGCGCAGTCGGTTAAGTGTTGAGCTTGAGTAGTTCCGGTTTTGAATCCCGGGTGGAGCAAGGGTGTGATTTATGCTTGTCCGTAGGAGTCAACCTTTCATGGGAAATGTCACTTCCAATAGGAAAAATATACGAAAACAGTTGTCACGGATTTAAAAAACATTAGTGCTGCAAATCTGGGAATATGTGTGCATTTTCTGCTACTTTTACAAGTAAAACCTTTAAAACTCGTAACTAAAAGAATACATGCCTTCTCTTGTAATAAATTAACTAACCTACTAAGTGGACTTGCAATATATAGATATTTAACATTACAGTCAAGCTTGTATTTCAGTCACATTTGTAAATAGCAAATCTAAATTAATATATAACATACTTTCAAACATATATTTATTTATACCACAAATATAATACAAAAAATATTATATTATATATTATATTTAAATAAATATGTTCCAACTAGAAATCGAACCTACTACTTATGGAGCAAATACGTGTGGCCTTAACTTCAACACCAACAAACTAATTTACTTATTACTATAGCCTAACGATAGCGTTAGTTTAGAATCTGTTTGTGTAATAATTTGACATGCGTATAATTTTAAACAGTTAATGTTTTAGTTTTTAATGAATATCAAATAGGATTACACATCTGCACAATCTTTGTTTCACTATCGAAAAAATATTTTCTCTTAATTATCATTGCATTTGGAATAAGATTTACTGGCATAAATCATAGAAAAACGTATATTACGGTCTGTTAAGTTAGTACAAATAACTCTATCATAAATGCTACAGAAATATTTTTATATTGGTTACACCGTCTGCTGAAGCCAGCATTATTTGGAAAAACATCTTTACATGTGGCATTATGTTTGCACGTGAATCGGAATTTCAGAAAAAATACATACACCGACAAGATACTTAACACCTTTTTATATAAACTCGAAATGTTTACTGCGATTTATGTGAGCTTTTTAATTTGAACACCTAGGCGTATGTAGACCACGATTTCACATAAACTACCATTCAGCACGGCAAGAATGCTTACACACAGATTAATTGGGTGGAATTTGTGAAGTAGATAAACATTATGCTGTAGATTGCAATTTTATTATTTTATTTATTGTTTTATAAACACTGTGTGTATGCATTCTTTATAGTGCGGGTCAGTCCACTATGAGTAAAAACGTTCATTTTCGCGACTTTGTGCAAATAAAGACATAAAACATTTTCTATAGTTTCAAAAGAAAAGCACAGGTATGAAATTACTGTTTTGTTATACTTTGATAAACTGTACGTATACATTAATTCACGTGGAATTGCACCGAGTGTTAAAAACTAAGGAGTATTCCCGTTGTATATTTTTATATGTGGTTTTATATAAATAAAGTGGTCAGGTGCAAATTTTTAACACTGAGGATAAATTTCTTGTACCTCTGCGAACGTCCTTCGTCCTATATTGCCTTACATATACCTACCTGAGTCCACCGTAACTGATGTTTGTGGAATAGCCGATAGTACAATAGTCGATAGTGCGGCCAGATCTACGTGCGCATCTCTTCCACACCCCCCCCCCCCCATGTTGACCCTTTCGACACGCTCCGCCTGCTCAGACATGCACAGACGTCTGCCGGCTACAGTAGTTAATACGAAACCTACGTACGGATTTGATTTAGCAGGGTAGAAATTGGCCCGGTTAGATAGGACGTGGCTTTTCATGCCGACAGCAGCTAGTTGCAAGAGAAACATTCTTGATGTGCACATACAATAATTACATCTGCAACATGCGCCGATTGTTTAATTAATTTGAGTGGCCTTATTTACTGATTAATATAACCATATATTCCGCTAAATTGAGATATTCGATTTTCATAAATGCGTACCACAGCAAGAAATTAATTTCTGTGTACCTTTAATAAAAGACAAATATATCTACTTATGGTCTTACATAGAATAGGGTATAATTAATTATTATCAGAGGAATTATGCATTTCTCTTTTACAGTTATCTGTAATTATAGACATTTCACAAACGTTTCTGTTTCATTGTTTGAAGCATCGAATGTTGCTTACATACCTCGAAACAAGCTATATTGCACAACACTGTAGCTCAGCTCACCTTTATGATTGGTTTTCTTTTTGCTAAGTGTTACCTGCTTGCACAACTCGCGAACGTTTAGTGTGGAGCTCATGTGAGGTAATACCGCTAAAATATTTCAGGACAAGCTATGTTGCACAACACTGTTGCTTACCACGCTTTTATGACTGGGTTTATTTCTGCTGGCTGCTTGCATGACTCGCGAACGTTTAGTGTGGAGCTCATTGTGGTAATTCCACTAAAATTATTCGGGACAAGCTATGTTGCACAATACTGTAGCTCAGCTCGCCTTTATAATAGGTTGTTTATTCCCTTAAGTGTTACTTGTTTGCGCGTGGGACACTGACTTCCAGTGAGGAGTTTATGTGAGATATTCTGTTCTTGCATGAACTTAATAAATAGCAGGACGTGTTGCTTCAGCCAAATAAATGTGTTATATTCACTTGAAGAATTTGATGACAGAATGATGCTCCAATAGAAGCTAAAGAGATTCTTGGTGTAGTTAAAACACTGAACGATTGGCCGGATAGTTATGATTTGCTGGTTGCCTAAGAGCCAAGGCAATACGTCTTGTCAAAAGCCGAAGATTGCCGAAGGGGACTTGAAATTTTTCCGTCGCTCATTTATTCTGACGGGATGTGTACATATACTAATCGCACTTATGCTAATCACCCATACGAAAATAACCCCCTCGCCATCTTGCGTTCGTCCCCTCACCATCTTAGATTCCTGCTACCAAACTACCATTAATGCCAGCTAGAGCGTATCATCAAAACGATAGGGCCAAGGATGCCCTAAGCCCTCATATAAGCATAGTTGGCCACCATTCACGTACCGTTTAAGACACCAAATTCATAACCAGGGGCATATTATCCATGAATGCAATGCATCCAGTGCGTGCTTTAATAAAATTAAAAAACGAACATATTTCTTAAACATATACTTCCCATTTTTCTTTTAAATAAAAATAAATTTGCTTTTCCATGGGACTGAAAACGCACGCGTCTTGTCGCCTCTCTTTTCTTAAAAGTTACTCGAAACATCTTGGCAAGGGGTTTATGGGTGGCAGTGCAGTACATATTTCGATAATCGATCGTAATAGTTACCTGAAATGTCGAGGCATAGCACTGTGGTATTCTCAACACTCGATCAGCTGGTGTGGCGTCACAGCAAGCTCGCGCGAAATGCGGGCGAATGTATGCACAAGGAGACATTGCATTCAGCGTGCTAGCGAGTGAGTTTATATAAGACCTATGTTTATTCCATTTTTATTGACTGATGGGTTGTGTATTCTACTGTTACATTTGAATTAGTATTTTAAACAGTAGTTTCGCAAGGTAAATGATAACTGTAAAAGTAAAATTTTAACACGTGTATTTAATCAATCATTTCAGTTATGCTTGTTTAGTGAGAAATTAGAAGTTGTTAAAAATTGGAGATCTACACCCGCCCTCGACAATTTAAAGACAGGAAACAAAGTCAGAAACTTTGTATGAACATTTAATCCAGACCTTTGCAAAAAATATAAATGATTACTTACAAACAAATGGTAAATGTTAGGTACAATGGAAATAATTCTTCAAAACTTCAAACTTAACCACAAATTATGTTTTGTGAACTCTCAGAAGTAATTTTACTTTTTAATTACGTTTTTTGACAGGCAAATGTTAGAGTTTTTAACATATTTTAAATTATTCTTGTTATCAAGCATAAAAGTAACTTTGCCGTAGACTTATTCAAGCGATTTTGTACTAGCGAGTTTAAGTGTTTTGTGAATTTTGAGTGTTTAAATGAATTATAAACTTTTCAAATTAAAATGTAAAATTATTTGGTTTGACCAGTGACACTCGCTATTTGACACCTGGGTTTATGTTTTTCCTTTCTCTCATTTGGAACATTTAAATGGTGTTCTTTAAAAATTTGCTACAATATATATTTTAAATTGGTGCATGCACCACTTCATGTTACCCTAGGGATTAAGATTTGTTCTTTTCTTTATCTTACATGCTAAAGTGTGTCTATGATTTGTCTTAATTGAAAGTGTCACTACTGATTTTATTTAGGGTTTAATTATGTTCAGTGATATGTGTCGAAGTGTTTGAGTGTTGTGATTTAGATATTTTCATATTACTTCAATACTTCGATTTTCTTCAGGATTGAAAGTTTACAGATCTCTTGCACTTCACGTACACCTATGTGAAGGTATAATCTAAATTTAGAGAAGCTTTTGAGCTTTATATGGGCATATTTTAGGGTTAGTGATTCTCTTGTGTTTCAAACCAATTCAGATGTAGGTTAGGTTAAGGGGAAAACAGTACTAAAAAAATTAAAAATATTTCCAGCAACCTTATATTTTCATTTTGTTATTATTAATATTTAATTCCTCTGTGCAAAGTAAAGTGCCAAAGTAAGTTTCGTGTTGCATGCATTTCCAAAATTTTCAGGATGTGCCCCTGTTCATAACATAGGCATCACCACTGATGACAAATAGGGTGATAGAGTCAATTATGCCTTAAGCCCTCTTATAAGCATATTTGACAACCATTTCCGAACAATTTATGACATAGTAGTCAAATTCATAACTTAGGCATCATCCTTGATGGTTGATAGGGTAGTAGAGACAATTATGCTTTAACTGCTTGTATAAGCATAGTCGACTGTAATTTACTAACTGTTTAAGATATACAGTAATCACCAAATTCATATCATAGACATTACCCCAGACAACGAATAGGACTGCAGGATTAAGTATGCCTTAAGTCCGCATATAAGCATATTTGACCACCATTTCCCATCTACAGAAGCTATATTCACCAAATTCATATCATAGTCATCGCCTTTGACAACTAGTAGCACAACAAAGTCACGTACACCTAAAAACCCTTGTATAAGCATAGTCACCCACCATTTCCCATCCATCGAACCTACAGTCACCAAATTCATATCACGCACAGCGCTCCAGACGTCGAACTGTGGAAGAGTCCAAGGGCTATAACCTCTCTTATAAGCACAGTTGACAACCATTTCCGATCAGCTAAAGCCGTAGTCATCAAATTTAAATCATATGCATCACTCCCAACATAGAACAGGGCGGCAGGGAAAAATGTGCCTTAATCCTACTTATAAGTATATATGCCTGTCATTTCGTATCTGCAAAAGCCACGACTGTCAAATTCACATCATTGGTATCATTCCTGGATGCAATAAATGTGATAAGGATAATTAGAGCCCTAAGCCATGTTATAAGCATAGTAGGGCGTCATTTCTGTACAATTTAAGTTCGGCTAACATATAAGTCAGTCATGCATGTTAAAAAATCAAATGCAGGTACACATACAATAGCATTGCAAGCATTATGTATACATAAGTAAACATCGGCATGGATAACATGCAACAAACATCCATACACGAAAAAATTAGTGTACACACAATCATGCTGCGAGCAAGATGTATGTAGTCTTGGTGAGTTACAGTATAATTGATACATATAAATAAATACTGTCGGCCTGACACAAGTGTAAACATCCCGAGACATTGTCAGCATGGGTTATCCTTAGCAACAACCACTAATACATAGAAAAAATACAGATGTATACAATTGCATTAGAGCAAGGTGTAGGAAGTTACCAGTTATATAAAAACACGTTCATGTTAATAGAAATAAACACCATCGGTTTAACAAGAGAGTCACAGGAACCTCATGTAAATTATATAAAACCATCCTGCACATACATAAAAAATTGGGGATCTTACTATAAAAATACCCATTTGTTCTGCAGATCGTAATAGTGATATCAATGTTACCAGTACACCAGGTATTTTGGTAAAAAACTGGAATGCTTGAGGACATGAAACGAGCGTATGTTCACAAGGACCAACCTAAAAAAAATTCTACAAAGTGGAAAGTGCGATACACATTATGCGACTTGTAAAGGTGGTGTTTCTTTGCTTGCTACGAAACAACATACATTTAAACTATTAGTAGCACAAGAAAAACGACACAGCTACATGCTGAGACAAACATTTAAAAATAATTATAAGTGGGCTTAGGGGCTAAGGGTATACATTACTTGACTCTGTGGGTCTTTTTGTCGCTGGGGTTGATGCCTATGTTATGCATATGTTGACTATACCTTAAACAGTTCGGAAATTACAGTCAACTATGCTTATAAGTAAGCTTAGGCATACTTGAACCTGCAGACATTTTTCGCCATCGAAGGTGATGCCAATGTAATGGATTTGTTGACTATATTTTAAACAGTTCGAAAATTACAGCCAACTATGCTTATACGAGGACTTGAGCCGTAATTTACTGTACTACCCTATTCGACATCAGGGGTGATGCTTATGCTATGAATTTGGTAGCTATATATTAAATGGTTTGGAAATTACAGCCAACTATGCTTATTCGAAGGTTGAAGGCATAGTTAACTCTACCACTATATTTTTCATCAGGCGTGATACCTACGTTATTTCGATGGCTATATATTAAACGGTTCGGAAATTACAGCCAACTATAATTATACGAAGGCTTAAGGTGTAATTTGCTCTACCACTATATTTATCATCAGGCATGATGCCTATGTTATTAATTTAGTGACTATATATAAAACAGCTCGGAAATGGTGGCCAACTATTCTTGTAAGAGGACTTAGGGCATCATTGGCCCTTCCACCTTGATGTTACGCTCTTGTTGGTACGAGTAGTAGTTTGGCAGGGGGAATTCAAGTTGGTGGGGGACGAAGGCAAGATGGCGGGGGATGGTTGTCGAATGCGCGATTAGCGTAAGTACGATTATTATATGTACAATTAGCACAAAAAATATATATGCATGATTGTTATTGCTGTCCTCAGCATTTGCATACTTGGCGTAGATCATGGAATATATGTTTGTTAACAAGGCAGTGCATGAAGATGCATAAGGGGAAATTAACTCGAACATTCTTCAGACAACATGGATGGTGCTGGCACTGAATGACAGAGCATGAAGTGCTTGTAAATGGTTACTCAATCTGGCTGGCATTTGCTCAATTACCACCGGATTCCGCTGGATTGAGCACATCCCAGCCGCATTGAACAAAACACATTTTTGTGGGAAATTTTACTGGTTTTGAGGGGAATTCTGGCCACTGCAAGAGTTTTAAGGGGAAAAGGGAAATTTTAAATGAAAAAAGGGTGGAAAAAAGGGAAATCCAAGATGGACACCGTGGCTCCTCGTCTCCCCAGCCCTCAGTCCCTGTCGGTGAATCCCCATTTCTTAGCTACTCTCTTCAGCAAAATGCTATTATGCGCTGTTTGCCAATCCGTGCTTAGTAACATACTCGCCAGTTGGCAGCCCAGCCAATACAAAACATTTTACAAGATACTGCAGCCAATCAGAGGTAAGGCACATTCTTAGAGCTTGACGCAGCCAGTCAGAGAGTGAGATGACCCGCATCAAAGGAAACGCCACGTCTTTCGGTCTCTGTGTACTTATCTACTCAGTGCCTTCGGAGAATCGCCGTTGCGTGGAGCGCCAGTGGTGGGGGCAGCAGCAGCAGAAATGGCGGCCGGGAGCGTGAGCAAGATGGCGGCAGCCGGAACTCTGCAATTGAAATGGCGGAGGGAGGCGAGGCCGCGGGCATCGCCGCTTGTTCCGCCGCATGAATATGGTGATGGCGCGCTCCGTGTTTGCTCTAGTGACGCGAGCGAGGGCAGTGTGCAGATGACCGCGATAAGACCCCGGCTGCCCTGGCGCGTCGACGCAGGCCCGCCGCGAGTAGACTGAAGCTGGAGTCACAATACCCCGACGAACCCGACACGACAACCCCGACACAACGAAATTTGAGTAGCAGCCAATGAAAAACAAAATCACTGTGGCATTAGCCCGACAAAATCACAGCTCCCACAGCTCCACAAAAGTATGTTTTATTTCTACTTTACGTCGTGTCGGGATCGTCGAAGCGCGCAAAAAAAAAAAAAAAACAATATTACAAAACAAAATCTCGTGCGTATTAACCCACTGTATTAAATAATTAACTAACTTGCCGGCAAATTAAAGTTCCGGTTTGTTTTTAAATACTTTTTTTCTTGTGTATAAATTCAAATATTGTCAAAAGCCAAATAATCATTCACTTCATGGTGATCTTTAAAAAAGCAAATATTGGATATTATATGGTTAGCATGCTGGTTTAGGATTTTCCAACAGCTAACTAACACACTTGGTTGGCAGATTTCGTCGGGGTATTAAGAACACTGAACAAAATATAATGTGAAATTCCGTCGAGCTCTGACGTCGTGTCGGGCTGTCGTATCGTGTTCGCCGGGTAATTGCGACTCCAGTTTAAGTTTCATGGAAAGAATTGAGCCACACCGAGTGTGAAGTGGAGAGATCTAGGTGCGTCTGAACAGCGAGGTCTTGAGAGCCGACGAGGGTGAAGTGGAGAGATCTAGGTGCGTCTGAACAGCGAGGTCTTGAGAGCCGACGAGGGTGAAGTGGAGAGATCTAGGTGCGTCTGAACAGCGAGGTCTTCAGAGCCGACGAGGGTGAAGTGGGTTGAGTATGGAGCGGCGCCGGAATGCGAGGGCGGATAAAACGGAGTTATAGGCTGTTCGCGGTAAAATGAGCACTTTTGAACACCGTGCTTAAGATCTACTTGTATGCACGTTGTGTATTCTTACGACATACGTAAAATTAACACTGACGTGGGCCTCATAACTTTATTCATGTGTCGGTTAAGTGAAACTGTGAAATTATTAGAAGAGAAAATATTTTACAAATCTGCTAAACTTCTCACATAGATGCATAAAAAAAACAGAAAAGGAAATAAATAATTTAAGTTATCACAAATGGTTACCTAACACTTTTTATTCGATGTTAATATATAGATTTAATTTCGCTCTATAATTAACTAATTTATTTGGCACATGTCACTCAGTGCAGGCGTTAAAATATATGCAGGCAGAGGCAGTGACTTTTTCCTAAGGTTGATTTCAAAAGTGCTCACTTTATGGTGAACAGCCTTTACACCTTTGTATTCTTAAATTTTATGTGGTCACATGGCTGACAGTGGTTGGCGTACTTGCGTGCATTTGGATTTTGAATAGACCCGCCTGTTTACACGAATAAAATACTTTGGCTAACTAAGATATTATTTAGCCGCATGAAAAGAGAAAAGCGGGTTCGAGGAAGTGTATGTACATAGAAACATCTCAGAGCACTTACTTGCTTAACTAGTGTCATTACCTGAAATCCTATACACGTTGTTTCTGCTGCTGGCAGTAAAGCGGTCCAGTGTTAGGACACTGGGCAGCTCGCATGCGCACTGCACTTCAAATTTGGATTCTGTTTGATATTTGCATGTAGGCTTTTTAATACTTCTTTTTTTAGCTTAACGTACGTTATATTGTCAATTCTGCAATCAAGGTTCTTAATGACGCTATTTCCCACAGTACACTTTTGACGTCAACCAATTTCGATACGCATTTGTCTCCTCTCTCGTGGCATCATTGGTCACCGACTGTAAGTTATAGTGATGTTTCATACCAATGCACCTCAACTGTTTATAAACACCGTCTGCGAGCGTCGTTTTGTATGATCTACCATTATGTAGTACTATCCTCTCGTCAGTATAGACTAGGTAAGCCTTGAGTAACTCACCAGATAGGTATATTTTTGTCTGACTGTTTACATCGTGCACGTTTCTGACTGGCAGAACCCGCCTAATATTAAATAAATTTTGGAACTGGTCCTGCATTTCTTTTTAATTTTGGTGGGATCCAGCTTTCCCTAGACAAACACGGTGGCCTCAAATTACGTTTCGGGTCACGTTACTTCTTTGACCAGATTTGTTAGAACTCCTACTGAACGATGAGCCTCCCAAGGAGGTCCGTAATCGGCCGCCACCGTTGAAGGGTGAATACGGGATGAGACTCGGAGATGAAGCAACAAGGGATGGCAAGGGGCAGGGGAGGACGGAAGTACCATGAGAAAACCCACCGTACTGGTCCACACCGACGTCAACCACGTTGTCAAGTGTGCACATCCGACTGCATCTCCGCGTCAACGGGAGCAATTTTACTCACTTAATTAGGTATCCCTTAACTTATATTCTACACTCTAAATCTGAATAAGTCAGAATTGCATTGTTTCAATCAGTGAAACGTATGTGTCTGATTTAACAGTCACTTCAGTGAATTTAAGTGATGAATCAGTGAAAAAATGCCAGATTCCTTTCACTTATTGATTCAGTGACGTGCTTCACTGATTAATTATTGATTTTTTCACACTGTTTACAAAATGGTTAATTTTTGACTGACTGATAAATTAAACAGCGTGTAACAACGAATAAACTAATAAAACAAATACTGAATACGTTCTAAAATGTGTTTCGTTTTTCAAAACGCCATTTTATGAGGTAATATAATTACTCAACCTTTCATTTCGTTTTTACGTCTTTCATTTAGTTTTTATGGAATCGTCACAGCGCTATGTTTGAAATTTAAAACTGTATATAGGCCTAACAAGATGAAAAGAGTTTATTCATATATATTTATTCGTTTTAACAATCCTAACGGTTCCAATTAAACCAGAAACAAAAAGTATGAACATACAATTGAATTCTTCATGATTTTGCGGCAATACTATAAGACACATATTTTCCTCTTATTATTTCAACTCGGCATGGTAGAGCAGATCGTTAGGTGACGGATTAATGTTGAAGTGGAAAGGCTGTGCGAGGTCAATCCCGGCCACTTACAAAACGGTCTTGCGTTTTTAAATTACTGTAAATTGCGCAATATAAATAGTAAACTATAACAAATATGTTTATTTCATGTAATTATATGGCTACATTCAATAAAACAATATTTAATTCGCCACTGTAGCTGGCCGCCACTTATTCAATCAGTGAAATAATTTCACGTCACTAATTCAAGCGGTGAAATTTTTTCACTGAAGCAATCAGTGGTTTTCCATTGATTTTAAGTGGAGTCATTTTCACTGACCCGAGTAGTTGAATTTCATTGCGAATCGGTGGTTTCCCACTGTTTCGAATTTAGAGTGCGAAGAAACATTTTTTTTATATGGATCACTTTAAAGTATATTCTAAAAGTAGTTATGGCTCATGTGCATTCGGAACAGACGTACAAAACACTGGATGTTAATAATTGCGGTAACGCATAATCACTCAGCTATTGATATTTCTCATTGCCATAACTACGCGTAGCAAGTCTAAGAATTAGTTGACAACTTGGCTTGCACGTAGCCGTGAGGCGTGAAAAGAATCACGGATAATCACCCAGTCTGTGACATGAGGCTTCCAAGTTTAAAACGTATGTAGCAGGTGAAGCAGCTAAGTACTCATTTGTGCTATTTCGCAATCGCTGCTAATTTCGGCAATATTTCGTGGGTCGTGGTTGTGATTTACACGTACGTGTGAAATTTTCACAGGTTGCGATTTAACAGTCTGTCTCTAGCACTGTCGCAGTGAGTTAGGTGTTGTTAATTTTTACAGGTACATGGGGGTCACTCTTGCTGTTTGAAGCAGTGGGTTTAAGTGGCGTGAATAACGAAGCTGCACAGTAAATCAGCGAAGAACGTTTTATATACCCTCGTTATTGTTCGTCCTGCGAATACGAAGATATTGGACACGTGGGGAGGTCGTTATTTTATACGTACGTAGCTCAATCCCGTTTTTAGTCATTAAGGAGACCGTTTCCGTATTTTCAATTTAAATTGATCCCAAAATTACGTTTAGTACGTGGACGTACGGCGAGAAAGTTTGGCAACTAGCAGGGCTTTCGGAAATGCTCAAATACAATCTACACACAAATTACTTTCGGAAATGCTCAAATACAATCTACACACAAATTACTTTCGGAAATGCTCAAATACAATCTACACACAAATTACTGTCGGAAATGCTCAAATACAATCTACACACAAATTACTTTCGGAAATGCTCAAATACAATCTACACACAAATTACTTTCGGAAACGCTCAAATACAATCTACACACAAATTACTTTCGGAAATGCTCAAATACAATCTACACACAAATTACTTTCGGAAATGCTCAAATACAATCTACACACAAATTACTTTCGGAAATGCTCAAATACAATCTACACACAAATTACGTTCCGAAAATTTGGCGACAGACTCAAATGTGCTAAATTTCCTCACAGTCATGACGGAAAAATTATTATAACTTTTGGTCTCAATGGGTTCCTACTTAGATGTGAGGTACATAACAGTATTGTTTGTTACATATTAAATTACCGTGAGTTAGTTTTTATTGCTAGTGTTTTCCAAAAATTGTGGAATTGTGATTTTCACTAGCAATAATTTATAAACATAGGAATCTGAAATTTATTTGTTTGTAGGAAATCGAGTCATACAATGTTCGGCATAGTTTGAAATATATATTTAGTTTTGTCCAACCGCCTTAGTCCCATATAGCTTAGTTGTAAGCCAGACTTTGCCACGCACCAGGCTGGCAGCAAACCGTTCGTTTTGGCGTGGTTTACACTAATAACTTACACAGAGAACACTTAGAATCTTGAATCCGCAAATTTACTAGTAACGTTCATAAGACAGTAGCCTAAAACTTGAAAGACATTAATGACAAAGCTTAAACACAAACGAGTATCAGTTACACAATTTTATGAGAATGGCGATAGAAAGTAGATAATCAGCTTGAGCATAAAGTAAGCAATTGATTTAAATGAGTGTGAAAGTTTGAGAAAAAAGATTATCCTCCAGACAACATAAAATCGTTGAAACAGCTATTTCGTTCAGCAGTAATAAAATTAAAATTTCGAAGAATTTAAGTATTAGATAATTTTTTTCGTACGGTTAATAAAAACTTAAAACAATAAATAGATAAAGGAGCTGTTTGGGGGAGGTCATTATAGAATACGCAGTAACATTTTCATCATTATACGCTCAAGAATTAAAAAAAAAAGCAGTAACAAACTCATACCAATAGTAAACTGTAAAGCAATGCAATTTGCATAACCATACCACATGCCTCGCCACGATACGCAGCAAATTAAAAGTTGTGGAATAAAATCCATAAGCCATTGCCATTCAATTAATTTCTCGGAGTGTAAAGCCAGCCAGAGAGAGGATGAAATTACTAATAATGGTCACATACAAATTTCATTTTATGATTTTTCTGTTATTGCTGCCGTATGAATTTCTCTTTCAGTGTCGTCAGTATTACGAATTTCATCATAAAAATCTTTTTCATTTGTTACATTGATATGTTTTTGTTGGGTGTGTATGTTTACGATTCTCTTTAGCGTAGGTAATTCCGATACCCTATACGTATACTTAACGTGATACCCTATACGTATACTTAACGTGACTTATTTCAATCATCGCGATGTTTTTTTTAATAGTTATTTAAACACCATTCTTGTCAGCCAGTCCACAACCGACGTGGCGTTAACAAAATGCGTCGCTCAAGGAAGTAAATGCCAGAGTTTTAAATACCAACACATGCAGCTAGTCTGTAGCATGGTATAAATGGCGTAACTTGACGTTTTATTGGGGGTGAAAACATCTTTCATCTTATTATGCAAAATATGTCAAACCCCAGCTAATTAGAAAGTAGGGACATCGTAGGAACTATTCTCGTCAAATGAGGTACGAATACACGAAAAAAAATATATATAAAAAAATGGATTGACTCCAACTGTAGCGCGAATGCCTTTTCCCGCCATCAGCGGAAATTTTTGAAAGATATTCAGTGTACGAGTAGACGAGATAAGGTGCAATAAGTCCATATCAGCCTTTACAATCAAGCAAGAGATAATTCTCTTGATTTTCGTGTCCGATTTGTATCTCCTGTACAAATAAAAACCCAAAACACTGAAAATGAGTATACCCAACCCGGATACGTAAAAATTTCCAGACTTACCTGAAGTCGTGTTTTCGTAATTACATTCTTTTGTCAAGCCACGTTGACTGTGGACGAGCCCTAACTGAAAAAATCTTACCCCCTTCTCCTTGGAGAACAGTAGCAGAACATGAGTTTTATTCTCTTGGAAATAGAAGAAGCGGTACGTAGCTTGGTTTACCGCACGATGGAGCCACGGGCAAGAACCTATTACAGAGCTAATTTCTGTCGCGCCAAGGATCCTACGTCTAAAAAAATGCGGATAAAACGTTTTACGACTGCGTTAGTTGCATAGTTTAGTAATTTTGACACACCTTTCCTTCACACAAGCTACGTGTTAGGCAAATGTTGCTAATAATTCCTCTTAACTCCACAGAAAAAAAAAACACTGGAGTTGCTTTTCCACTGAATTACAGTCTTGGTTACATGTTTCAGTTCATGAATGCGACTTGTTGTAGTTAGACCAATATTGCATTTGAAACCTAAGTTAAATGACACTTGAATAGGTAAAAACGGGTGGAAAGAGTTTTTATTGGAATAATATAAGAATAAAGTTTGCAAGCGTAAAGCTACGAAAATATTGTACACAAGAAACTGAAACCTGCACTAATCGCCGAGGAAATATGAGTTAATAAAGACAAAGAAAGAGTAAATATTCTTTATTTCTTCAGTTCTTACGCTATATTACGTTACGAAGGGTTGTCAAGGCAGATTTCATAGAAAATAACAGGGCTTTGAGACAGCCATGTCGTTGCGATGTTACAGCTAGCGAGTAAGGTTACTTAACTGCCGTAGGCTAAGTTTCATCAGTAGATCACATATCACGTAATTATTATAGCAATCTATATTATATTTTAAACTTCACTCGATACTCGCGTCATTTGTGCATAAATTTGCACTTAAATTTAGCGCTCGAGTCCGTTGCACAATTTCGAACCAATGTAGAAAGTTTATTAAGGAAGGACATGAATTTTCACTACCTTGATTTTTTCCTTGGTATATTATTTGATTACCAAAGTAGAAAGCAAAGTGATGCAAACAAGCGATGCGAGAGGAAGCAAATCACAATAGAAAGATAGAACTTAGTTTCGTGAATTCTTGGCCTTCTGTGCCCGCTAACTCAACCGATGCGAGAGGAAGCAAATCACAATAGAAAGATAGAACTTAGTTTCGTGAATTCTTGGCCTTCTGTGCCCGCTAACTCAACCGATGCGAGAGGAAGCAAATCACAATAGAAAGATAGAACTTAGTTTCGTGAATTCTTGGCCTTCTGTGCCCGCTAACTCAAACCATGCGAGAGGAAGCAAATCACAATAGAAAGATAGAACTTAGTTTCGTGAATTCTTGGCCTTCTGTGCCCGCTAACTCAAACCATGCGAGAGGAAGCAAATCACAATAGAAAGATAGAACTTAGTTTCGTGAATTCTTGGCCTTCTGTGCCCGCTAACTCAAACCATGCGAGAGGAAGCAAATCACAATAGAAAGATAGAACTTAGTTTCGTGAATTCTTGGCCTTCTGTGCCCGCTAACTCAAACCATGCGAGAGGAAGCAAATCACAATAGAAAGATAGAACTTAGTTTCGTGAATTCTTGGCCTTCTGTGCCCGCTAACTCAAACCATGCGAGAGGAAGCAAATCACAATAGAAAGATAGAACTTAGTTTCGTGAATTCTTGGCCTTCTGTGCCCGCTAACTCAAACCATGCGAGAGGAAGCAAATCACAATAGAAAGATAGAACTTAGTTTCGTGAATTCTTGGCCTTCTGTGCCCGCTAACTCAAACCATGCGAGAGGAAGCAAATCACAATAGAAAGATAGAACTTAGTTTCGTGAATTCTTGGCCTTCTGTGCCCGCTAACTCAACCGATGCGAGAGGAAGCAAATCACAATAGAAAGATAGAACTTAGTTTCGTGAATTCTTGGCCTTCTGTGCCCGCTAACTCAAACCATGCGAGAGGAAGCAAATCACAATAGAAAGATAGAACTTAGTTTCGTGAATTCTTGGCCTTCTGTGCCCGCTAACTCAAACCATGCGAGAGGAAGCAAATCACAATAGAAAGATAGAACTTAGTTTCGTGAATTCTTGGCCTTCTGTGCCCGCTAACTCAACCGATGCGAGAGGAAGCAAATCACAATAGAAAGATAGAACTTAGTTTCGTGAATTCTTGGCCTTCTGTGCCCGCTAACTCAAACCATGCGAGAGGAAGCAAATCACAATAGAAAGATAGAACTTAGTTTCGTGAATTCTTGGCCTTCTGTGCCCACTAACTCAACCGATGCGAGAGGAAGCAAATCACAATAGAAAGATAGAACTTAGTTTCGTGAATTCTTGGCCTTCTGTGCCCGCTAACTCAACCGATGCGAGAGGAAGCAAATCACAATAGAAAGATAGAACTTAGTTTCGTGAATTCTTGGCCTTCTGTGCCCGCTAACTCAAACCATGCGAGAGGAAGCAAATCACAATAGAAAGATAGAACTTAGTTTCGTGAATTCTTGGCCTTCTGTGCCCGCTAACTCAAACCATGCGAGAGGAAGCAAATCACAATAGAAAGATAGAACTTAGTTTCGTGTATTCTTGGCCTTCTGTGCCCGCTAACTCAACCGATGCGAGAGGAAGCAAATCACAATAGAAAGCTAGAACTTAGTTTCGTGAATTCTTGGCCTTCTGTGCCCGCTAACTCAACCGATGCGAGAGGAAGCAAATCACAATAGAAAGATAGAACTTAGTTTCGTGAATTCTTGGCCTTCTGTGCCCGCTAACTCAACCGATGCGAGAGGAAGCAAATCACAATAGAAAGATAGAACTTAGTTTCGTGAATTCTTGGCCTTCTGTGCCCGCTAACTCAAACCATGCGAGAGGAAGCAAATCACAATAGAAAGATAGAACTTAGTTTCGTGAATTCTTGGCCTTCTGTGCCCGCTAACTCAACCGATGCGAGAGGAAGCAAATCACAATAGAAAGATAGAACTTAGTTTCGTGAATTCTTGGCCTTCTGTGCCCGCTAACTCAACCGATGCGAGAGGAAGCAAATCACAATAGAAAGATAGAACTTAGTTTCGTGAATTCTTGGCCTTCTGTGCCCGCTAACTCAAACCATGCGAGAGGAAGCAAATCACAATAGAAAGATAGAACTTAGTTTCGTGAATTCTTGGCCTTCTGTGCCCGCTAACTCAAACCATGCGAGAGGAAGCAAATCACAATAGAAAGATAGAACTTAGTTTCGTGAATTCTTGGCCTTCTGTGCCCGCTAACTCAACCGATGCGAGAGGAAGCAAATCACAATAGAAAGATAGAACTTAGTTTCGTGAATTCTTGGCCTTCTGTGCCCGCTAACTCAACCGATGCGAGAGGAAGCAAATCACAATAGAAAGATAGAACTTAGTTTCGTGAATTCTTGGCCTTCTGTGCCCGCTAACTCAACCGATGCGAGAGGAAGCAAATCACAATAGAAAGATAGAACTTAGTTTCGTGAATTCTTGGCCTTCTGTGCCCGCTAACTCAAACCACGCGAAGTTGCTCAGTTCTTTTGAAACAAGGCAGAAGTGCTTCAGTGAAGCTACGACGTTATTGCTATGTTGTGGGGACATGTTTTAATGTTCACGAATAACAAATAATTGTTATTGGAAGTTGAAGTTCTTTTGTTTTACTTTAGCATTTAGCATATTTTGCGAATGCTAAATATTGTAGACATCTGCATTTATTTAATGAGGTACTTTGTACACCTAGCATAAACGAGATTTTCCAACGAATAAGAAGGTGATTATTATAATAATGATATCACGGTAAATTTACTCTCATGTTTACGTGCATTATTAATAATTAATAACATAGTTTTTGTTGCAAAGAAAGCCATATGCTTCTAGAACTACCGAGGTTTTTACTTCACTATTGCCATGCATTGCAGAACGACAGTTACAAAGAAATTCCAAATAAACATCAATATAGCTTTAAAAAATGAGCGATATTACAATATATGTATGACTTGTGATGTTCCTTAAGTTCTATACAATAGCCTACCATTAAAATTATTAGTTGTTTAATAATCATGTTTTATTACTAGTGTAGGTTCTATGTGTATGAATGTAAGAATCATATGTCGAATAGAACCTGCTTGAGAGTGTCAGACGGGTTTCAGAGGCTTTTGAGGAAATGCAATGCTTAAACATTTACACTAAATTTTGTAACTTTAATATCAGTTCAGAACGGAAACAAAAATTCTACTTTTGGATCATATCCAACACGTAATAAAGTCGTTACTTCTCCAAAACTCACACATCATGTAACTCGCTTCTTAATTTTAACCGTGCGACGTTTATAACAGTTTATGTACTTTTTTTTTTAGTTCACATGACAGTAGGATCAAGCAAATTAGATAAGAAGTTTCCATTTAAGCATGATCGGCGCTTGAATAAAATGATCTGGTCTACATTATAAATTTGAATCAGAGACTTCAATCAGGAGAATATAGAATCTTCAGTTAATCAGCTGTTATAGACTGGTGAATCAGTGGAATGCACTTAGTTTTTCTGCAAGGCCAGTTTAATTCACTATGTATCAGTATAAATCATAACGGTTTAAACAGCCAATGAATACTGGCAAATAAAATGACCAGTACAATTTTTCTGATTCAAGTGGACTATTACAATAGATCTGCAGTTAAATTCGCTGATTTGGTGCACTTTTAACTGTTTCGATTTTAGAGTGTATGGGAATGTCAATTTTACATAGACTATGGTGATAGGATATGAAATGACCAGAAAAAGATAAGCGGAACCTAAACATACGCTTTCAACAGAGCTCAGTTAACCACAACAGTCTTTGTGTAAAATTATGTTATTTTATTGCATGTGACGAAAAAAAATCATACGTTGGTATTTAGTAGTGATGGGATAGTAACTTGCAAAATAATCGATTATTCGAATGTTTAATTATAATCGATCCATCGATTATTTAATTCTAATTGTTTCATAGATTATTTATAAACAATTCTATTATTCACTATTCTCAGCTGTCTATACTTAAACAAAAAAAAATGCAGAGACCTACACGTTTCACATTTTTTAAAATTATAAAATACAATTATGAAACAACTAATTTTCAAAATAACAGAAATTATTAAAAATAAACGAAACATTTTTGGTAAGAAAAGGTCAAAACAAATTTATAGAAATATACAGTCTTTGGAGACAATTTTTATGTATGGATTAGTACAAGACAATCAATTCTTCACCCCTATTATTTATTCGATTAAAAAATAATCGTAAGCGAATCATTCGAATTACAAAATTATGCGATTATCCCATCACTACTATTTAGCATATGTGAACCGCATTCGCAATTATCTGGTTTCATTCTGAAAAGCAGATGTTGATGGTTTGCTATAAACTGAGGATTTTTGAAATCAACCTGTGGAAAAAAAATAACTGCGCCTAAAAATATGTGTTTTAACGGACACATTGACTGGAATACTACTAGTCAAGTTGGCAACGAAATGCGAATAGTAGTCCCAAATCTTAACGTCGTATTCAAAGCGAATCTTTTATATTTGTGGCTACTGAATTTACTTAAAATACTTTCTGTCTGTTTTACACAGATGAGAGTAAAAATTGGCAAATGTTTAAAATTCTTATCAATTTCACAGACGTAACATTATTGGCATGTGAGTAAAGTAAAAGGATCAATGAAGTGCTCATTTGACATATGATGGAAGGATACTAAATGAACAGAGAAGTATATCTCAGGCAGAGTTTTCGAAAAAAGTACTGAGTTAACCTTGTACAGCGAACAGTAGATGTCCCTCTGCGACTCTGTATTCGCATTCCAGGCAAATGCCAGCGTAGTTCCTTGTGACGCGTATTTTCACTGTTCTCATCAGGATGATAATACGCAGTCGCCACTCGGCAGGAGTTACGTTACGTCGAGTGTATGTTGAGTATTCTACCCGTTTCCTTACAGACAAATTCCTGTCTTCTACACTCTAAATTCGAATCTGTGAGAAACCACTGATCCGAAGTGAAATTCAACTACTTGAATCAGTGAAAATGGCTCTACTTAGAATCAGTGGGAAACCAGTGATTGTTTCAGTGAAAAAGTTTCAGTGACTGAATTAGTGGCGCAAAACAATTTCACTGATTGAATAAGTAACGGCCGACTGCAGTGGCGAATTAAATATGGTTTTTTACTGCATGTAGCCAAATAATTAAATGAAATAGACATATTTATAGTAGCTCGCTATTCTTATTGTGCAATTTACCGTAATTAAAAAAAAATTAAAAAAGTTTCGCAGGTGGCCGGGATAGAACTCACACACCCTTTGCACTTCACTATTAAATGCCATCTGCGCCACCACGCAAAGTTGAAATGTAGAGAGGAAAATATCAGTTTTATACGTACGCCGCGAAATCGTAAAGATTTAATTTGTGATGCTCTTCCTTTTCGTTTTTAGTTTAATTGGTACCGTTGGGATTCTTAAAGCGAACAGTATATTGAGTGCACTCTCTTCATCACATTATATGCAGTTTAAACCTTCAAACAGACCGATGTGACAATTTTATGAAAAACGGAACCTTCAAACAGACCTATGTGACAATTTTATGAAAAACGGAATGAAAGACGTAAAAACGGATGAAAGGCTGAGTGTTAATATTACATCGTAAAATCGCGTTTTGAAAGACATTACACATTTGAGAAAGTATTTTGTATTGGTTTTATTCTTATATTCGTTGTTTTTTTCACTTGACAAACCTTGTTTAATGGTCATTTTTAAACGTGGTTTCACCGCTATTACCACACGCTGTTTAAATGATCCATCAGTCAAAAATAAACCACTGAGTAAACAGTGAAATAATTGATCTACGAATCAGTGGAAAATGACACTGACTCAATAAGTGAGGGAAATCTGGCATTTTTTCACATATTCATCAGTTAAATTCCCCTAAGTGAGTAATGACTCAGTCAGATACGTTTGACTGATTGAAGCAGTGAAATTCTCACTGATTCAGATTTAGAGTGTAGTTCTGTCTTGAGTAGCCTATTTGCGGATAGTTTGTACAATCGACGATTGAGAGGCATTTGGGCTGCCCTCTAAAAAGAAAGGTCTTGAGCGTCAATGGAAGTAAAATGACGTGGAGACTATGCAGTTACGTAATATAGTGGTGGTGGAGAACATGAGTTCTCCGCGAAGGCCAGGAGGGGGGAGGAAGATGAGCAGTATTGCCATTACCCATAAAATACAATTAGATTTTTTGCACCTGATATGACAAAATGAATAGCGAACAAGCTAGCTAAAGCGCACTGCTTTCGAAGTTTGAGCTCAAGGTGAGTTATGGATAGGTATGTCGTTTTTATATTAAAGCAAATGTTATATTAGCAGGCAAACTTGTATCAAATCCAACGAGAACCGTTTGACCTAAAGGCGGAAGCTAGCGTTTCCAACAGTGTAGACCTATGTGAAGGTTTCCCCAATGCTGGACTTGCAGGAGTGAGATCATCTGTATGGCATGCGTAGTAGAGATAAGACAGCAATAAATCATGGTAAAGTGGGCACTTTTTAAGGCTCTCCCAACAGTCACTAACCACTAATAAATATATCAGATTGCAGCCTAAGACATTAAGTTTTATGGGCGGTGAAATGTATACACTGTGTTTATTGGTCACTTTGCAATGTTTATAATAAAAAGCAGCAGGAAGATTGAAATTGGATGAAAGGAAAAAATTTATAAGGGGCTTAAAAAGTGCTCACTTTACCGTGAACAGCCTATACTTACCTGTTCCAAGCGGTAGAAGGATTGCCTGCATTATACGTAAAAAGAAATTGAAATTTTTTTTTGTCATGAGTTACACATTCATTAACAATTTTCCAGGGGCGTTTTGTTTAGAATTAATACAGCTCATTACAAACCATATGTTTTAATGAAAATAAAATAATCTTCAAATAATGGAGACAAAAATTTTCTTGTTTGAACCGCAGGCGTTAATATGTTCTTACGAGACACAACGAGTGGTTTTCTTTCAAATTTACAGCGAAACACAAACTTGAATAAAACACTTAATATAGTATTGCCATACGTGAAGAACATATCAAAATAAAAACTTCATCTCTTAAACACTGAGGCTGCTATAGTAATATTTTATAATTTCGTTCATCTATAGAATTTTTAGACATAGACATGGGACTTCTTGTTATTCTATGTCCATGTTGCACACATATTTTTACTGCCAGAGTAAAAAGCGGTTTTTTTTCCTGGTAGCGTAATTTTTATTTTGCCTTCTTCTTAAACAGGCTTAAGTCCTGTTGTGAAACATTCATTTCTAGAGGAGGCTTCATGAAAGACGTACTGGGCGCCAGAACATCACAGTTACATTAAATAACTATTCCTGAGACATATTTATGGCAGCACTACACACAGTCACGGTGTAAAATTACAATGCCTTAACGCAGCTGTAGTTGAGTTAAGGTTCTCCCCGCCAAACATACGTAACACTTAAGCTGTCAAATAACTGGTATATACACGAGCTGGAAAAAGATTACAGGGGATGGAAGCGGTCATTACGAGGTCCTGCCTCCGTCACGATTGCGGCCCGGGTAATGTTCTTATTAAGTTATTTGACCTGTAAACGGGTGAGTTTCGCAGCGCAGGACCGCGCCGCGGCAACTAAAACTAGTCCCTGAGCAACGAAGATATATCTCGTCGACATACATGGCCACGTGTTATCATCTATAATCGTCTCCTCTCAACTTTATAAGTGCTGCCGACCTCCTCGGTGTGGTAGTCAGATTACAGCATGTTGGCTTATGACTTCGTACCCAGGGAAAAGGCATGGGTTTACGTGGCGTTTAGGGCCAGCTTGCAAATACACTCTAAGAAATTATTCGGAAATTTACCAAACCAGTGAATACACTTAGTGAGAAAGCAGGAATGGTAATGTTTTCCACTATACATTCATTGTAGCGTTCCTACATTTGCTCAGGAAACAGTCAAATTCATAGGGAAGTTCCCAACTTTGTATAGTAGCGCTGCTTAACATTCCCATATCTGCAGCTTGATGTGTGGTATTATTTCCATACAGTGTATAGGTTAAACACTTCCATTACAGTTTACGAGGTTACCAGTAAAAATTTTTATAGTGCAGCTCTGAATTAAGACTACCAGCATAAAGCGAAAGGAGAAGCAATAATTCAGGTAACATATTTGAGCGTGCCCAGACCATTTTATTTTGTGATATTTGCGTTGTAACAACACAATAAAATCATATACATAAAATCCAGAATGCATGTTCAATGCTCGCGTTTCAATTTTAAAAACCGAGTTCGTGTCACGTAAGCACTTTCCAAATCTATGTAGCTAGATAGGTCCAATAGAAAATAGAAAATAGCATCAGCTCACCACTCAGTTTAAAGGAATTATATATACACAAGCTCCAAAATGTCCGTCTGAAAATTTCATTAATATAGTTACCGCGCATCAACACAACACATAAAAGAAAATATTTTTTAAGATGCCTAAGTAAGTTAATGCACATATAATCAGTCCCTTATATGCAATCAAAACTTGGAATTACCTCTAACGATATTTTATAATCATTTCACCTCACTCGTACAGAGAAAAATACTTTCTGTCTCATAATCAGTTCAAGTAGAGTTTTATAGTGAATCCCAATTTCGTCGAAATAATTTAGAGTGATATCTTTGGCATAATACACACTAACTTACTTGTTTCAATGTAATATTATGTATTTGTAATGTTAACTTATATACTTTGCAAAAGCACTTATGTATTATTTTGGTTTCAGAATATTATTACCACTAATCGGGTGATAAGTAAAGAATTTGTTTTATCCTTTTGGACATATATATATATATATATATATATATATATATATATATATATATATATATATATATATATATGTTTGATGAAAAAAAACACAGGAAAAAATCTCGTACATCTACATTATATTCAAGAAACAAATAAAATATGCTTCTATAGCTTAGTTTAAAGTTGTGTTGCCTAAATAGCGAAAGTCAGCACGAAAGGAAACAAAACTTTGTAAAGAACATGAAGCAGGCCAGTAAGTTATTCACTGCACTAACAACGTCACATTCCTCCAACCACGCGTAGTTAATGACACAAATGTGATGATTGCCCTCCATATCTGATAATGAAGTATGCCATTTACAACGATGTAGAATCGGGGACATAATCGTAAGGAATAGTCGGAGGTGATTTGCAGCAATTTGTGTGTCACGAGACGACGCGGCTTTAATGGCTTGTTCTCAAATTCTTGGGACCTTGTTCTCGGGACGGTACATGCAAACGAAGCTGCAGGTGATGCGTAGGTCGTAGCTGTGCCGTTGTATGGATACAAGCTTGCATGATTGCCGCGTGGGCCGACCTGCACTCTTGTACTGCCCGGGGAGCCAGGAGGCTCTTATGCTGGATTTACAATGCCACGACGAGGACACTCCGACAGTCAGACATGACGTTACAGCCCGACCATCTCAGCCATCAAAATTAGTTCAATATTTAACAGTATTCTTTCGGAAAATCGTAGAATGCCCAGTAACTTGCTACGGAGTGTGAAAAAACCACAAATTATTGTACACTATTTAGTTTTGATTACTTTCTAAACTAAGTATTTTTGCATTTGGGAGCAGTTATTTTTCCATGAATATTTATTTTCGTCAATTAATTATCTTTCTGTTTAAGGATAACCAGGATGTACACGTAAATAACATATGTTTAATGTGAAATTTACCACAATAGTGAAATCCGCACATTTTATTTAGTAAGGTTACGTTTATGTTTTTTTTCTACTGCCAAGCTAGATCGACTGGTCCGACAACCAACGAAAGTAGAAATATAATCTACTTTTGTCGGGCTGTCGGGGCGGCGAATTTGATGGGGTGACCTTGCTCCTGATTGGCTGATGAAACCTTTTCGTAGTTGTCGGGGTTGTTTTGTCGGACTGTTGGGTTATTGTAAATCCAGCTTTATAGAGAGGAAATGACGTAAAGTGCTTATTGCACTGAGAAAAATTAGAGTTGTAGAAACCACCTAGACTTTTGAAATAAGGACAGCCACCTGTTAGTTGTAAGTGCCATCTAAACGTTGTTAACATACGTAGTACCACCAACAGGACTATTTGTTGAATTTCTGTCTGCGACTGTAGTTAATAGTGTATATATGGTTGCTACAGAAGAGCACTGTGGTCCTGCTCAGATAGTACCTCCAACAGAAGACCTTCAACAATATTTGGATGGTCGCCACAACGTTCAGAATTGTAATAACCAAACAGAATGTTATTTTAGGGCCTACAAGTACTGGGCGGTTCTATGATCGGCTTTGAGGGTAGCAGCAACAGAATATTCTGTTAGCATACTACAATGCTAGTTATTGTGGAAACAATCCCAATATTGTTGAAGTTATTCTGTTGGAGGTAATATCTGTTTTGTAGTAGGAACGCAGTGTTCTACTGTAGCAACTGTGTGCACAGTAGAAAATTCAGTCACACACAGGAATACAACAATCAGTTATGTTTGTATAATACTATGCATAATGTTAATAATATTTAGATGGTGCGTACAACCCGTAAGGTGGCTGTCCCTATTCTAATAGTCTAGGATGTTCCTACAACCAAACGTTTTCTCCGTGTGGAACGGCGCAGTAGCTGCTCTCCAAGTTTCAACATTAGATAGATTTTCTGCCAATAGAACTATAGAAAAACGAAGTAGATATAATTTGAGGTTAGAATACTGTTTATGTGAATCGATGTTTCGAGATATTTGTTGACTTCCTCTAACCAAGTTTTGATGCATCTTGAATACCCATATGTTAGTTAGTAATGGTATTTCGTAAATGTAAACGTAAACACTCACGTTCATCGCTGTTGATCATGTGACGTAGCCAGTTGCACTGGCGATGGCCGAGTGAATACTGAAGACATGCGTCAATGATAAGAACAGGCAGAGAAACCGCGCGGTTCTCAAGCTCACTGTAGCGAAGTCGACGACGGACAACAAACGTCCGTGCAACATGCATAATCCTGTGACGGCGTGGGTAGGGCTTAGCACGACAGCCCGCCTGAACGCGCCATCACACATGATGTGCTGGATAAACGTCTTCACTTTGGCCTCAAGTTACCGGAAACTAGCTTTCGAGCTGCTAGAGACGAAGAGAACCAACTCGTACAATGTATCGACAAACGAACGTCACCAGCCTCTGAAGAGGTCATTGTAGATAACATTCGCAATTAAAAACAACGTATGGGTTGCTACTCTCTCATCGCAGGTAAATGTGATATACTTGATACACTAATCCGTAGTGTTGTGGTTCCACACCCTAACCCGTTTCTTTTGCGAAGTAGGCAAACCGAGTTTCTTGTTTAGTGAAGGTGTTGCTACAGGCTATTCACGATAAAGTGAGCACTTTAGAAATGAACCTGGATAAAAGTCACTGCCCCTTCATGCATATATTTTAACGGGCGCACTGTGTGACATTCGCCCAGTAAAGTTGGCAACGGTGGATAGAAAGTAGTTCCACAACTTAACGTAGAATAAAAAGTGTTCGGTATAGGCTATTCATGGTAAAGTGAGCACTTTTTAAGACCCTCCCAACGGGCACTAGCCCCTAATAAATGTATTCTGCTGCAGCCTCAGGCAAAAACTTTTGAGAGTGAAGAAATGTATATGCCATGTTTATTTATTAGTCTTATTGCAGCATTTATTTCAAAAAGTGGCGGAAAGATATAAACTGACTGAAAGGAAAAATTTAGCAGGGCCTTAAAAAGTGCTCACTTTACCGTGAATGGCCTATAACCATTTGTGATAACTTGAAATTATTTCTCTCGCTTTCTGTTTTTTTTTTAATGCATCGAAGTGTAAAAATGAGCAGATTTGTAAATTATTATTTTTCTAATATTTTCACACTTTCATTTGCCCGACGCATGAATAAAGTGATGAGGCACGTGGCAATATTAATTTTACATAAGGCGGAAGAATACACAACGAGCATACAAGTAGACCCTAAGCAGGGCTTTCAAAAGTGCTAATTTCAACGTGAACGGCCTATACAAACTAGCTGTGACGGTTATGTGTAGCAACGGTTCTATAACTGACAATACCTACCCCGAGGTGTTGGAGGACGTATCACTTATGGTACGCTGCCACATTTAGGTTCAGCAAGATGGGGCGCAATGCTCGTCGTATGCGTGACTACCTTGTTCAACACTTTCAAAAGTGCTAATTTCACCGTGAACGGCCTATACGAACTAGCTGTGACGGTTATGTGTAGCAACGGTTCTATAACTGACATTACCTACCCCGAGTGTTGGAGGACGTATCACTTATGGTACGCTGCCACATTTAGATTCAGCAAGATGGGGCGCAATGCTCGTCGTATGCGTGACTACCTTGTTCAACACTTTCAAGGAATTTGGTTACTCTGGCATTTTTGTCGTCGAGGAAATGATGGCGAATGACGTCCTACCAATTTCCCAACCCGACAAGTACTATCTTTCTGGCACTTGCGGCTAATTAGTGCTGCGGATACTCACTTCAGCTTCACTTCTGTAGGACTAGCAGTTCTGTCTTGTGGCTATGAATTTCTAAGTTGGGGTGGTGAGGTAGAGAACCAAAACAGAATCAAAAGGATTTTAACATGCGCGTTTTACTGTTGCTGACTCATGGAATGCATAATAGAGCTGTTGTATAATGTTACACTTTCTGTACACTTATCAGATAAGGAATCTTTCGAAATTGCAGTCTTGCTAGTTCCCGAAAATAGATTTAATCACTTTTGCGTGAGCCGCCTGCTTTCTCCTCTCCTAGTAGCCCTGTAACCCTGGCCGTGGCGCGGGGTCAGACCATAGATTAAAGATGAGGTAGACCGATCTCGCTGACTGCACACAACCAGTCTCAGTGCCCCAACATTGAACTGCTTTTCTGCCAATACGTCTACCAAAAATTGCGTGGATTGGGTTTTTGAGGTTGGAATACTGGTTAGTAAACAAGTACTTCTAAGATGTTTTTATACTTCCTCTAACCAATTTGGAATGCCTTCTGATTAAATTCAAATTAATGAAAGGATTTTATTACTATAATAGTGCTTGTCATTTAAATATTAAGATATTAACAAACACGTTCATCAATATTGACCATGTGACTTTGACAATTGTGTTGTTTTGGGATAGGTCAATGTCGGGTACAGGCGTAGAAGACGAATAGGCGGTCCACCTCATCTTTAAGGCACCTACACAATTGAAAACTTTAACATTTGACTTTACGATTTGACTTTACGTTTGCTTTCCGACATGTTATTTCATATGGAGCTTCGCACAGTGGAACTGTAAAAGGTAAAGTCAAGCACTCTTCACTTTACGATTTCGAAAAGTTGAAATTTAAGGCCAAAGTTAAGCAGCCATTTTGCCAAGAATCTAACAGAGGTTATGTGGAAGTGCGTTATTATATCGTATCGCGATTTCAATCTCGGTATAATAAACAAAGCTCGTCTTAAATTAAATAAATGGCAAACAAATACAATAAGAAGAATAAATATATGAATTGACATATTTTAGTAAAGTAAACAAGTGAGTTTTTGTTTTGAAATAAAATTTTTATAAAAAATTAAGCCCATTTTTAAAATAGGTATGTTAAATGCATCTTTGGAAAATATCATTATTATTTACATAACAAGATACACATTTTCACGAAGCTTGCAGAACTGATGTACTGTACAATTATCTGAACTCTGACTTTACAATTGTGTTGTGTATTTGTGGTTTCGCCAGAGGAAAGGAAACGTGAAGTCAAATGCTAAAGTTTTCTTTTGTGTAAGAAGCTTTAGTCTATGGGCCAGACCACCATACTTGCCAGGTTTGAAGGTGCTGCCAACCATCCAGATAGAGAACGATGTCCATGTAGGCGTGCTGTACTATCCTAGTCGTCTGGACGGGCCCTCAGGGGGGCCGACGGAACAAAATAAAAACATCCTCGCGTAATTGGGGATGCGGACTGAACATAATGCCACGTTATAAATATGTAATTAATGACAAGTGGTCGTCGTAATGAAATAGAGATTTCCCACCGGAGAGAGCAGGATAATAATAATAATAACAAAAAAAATAAAGTAAACCTGTACGCAACCTGTCCTACACGATAGCATAATTTTAAAATAATTACTTTATTCGTGAAAACCTGTTTGGGACGTGTCCCCTTGCCGCGGTTTGCTTCCCGCGGGCCTCCTAGTTATGTATTTATACAGCGTGATTGGCTGGCGTGCATAAAATGAGCTGAAAGTGATTTTCACCGGCTCGGGAAATAATCACGGCTGGCGTGCGCGGAACAAGGGCACATGTATCGAGGCACGGAAGATGGCAGTAATACTTGTCGAGGGAAATTATCGTCGCAGTTCAGGAAGAGTGTTTTATGCGTGGAAGGGACCGCCATTGTCTCTGAACAATCTCCGTCTGTAATACAGAAGGGAGAAATATAACTATTCCAGTGCCACAACATCGACATGTACATCTACTTAGAAATAAAGTCATTTCGTTATTTTGATTAATTTATTTGTAATCCTGCTTCATTCCGCACGAAATGTGATTTACTTTGAATGGAAAATGTTATATGAAAGTTTGTAGGCTAAAAAATTATTCTTTTCAACACAGGAATGTTTTCTTGCGTATTAGTTTGAAAAACAGTTTGTAAAAAACCGATAAGGACAATTAAATCTATAAAATTATAATGCTATTATCTACTTAGTGTTTTTTTTCTTACAGCATTAACATTAAAGCCATAACCCAATACGTTAGAGAAATGAAGACTTAGATCGAAGTCAATGAATTTTTGAATTCAGCAACAATGTAGTTTCAGAAACCAAATGGCTTATGTCTCTCACCAGCATATCGTGTATTTCAGCTAGTGAATCAACGTATTTCCAGGAAACATCCGTAACAAGTAATAGATAAAAGACCGCAGTCGACATTTCAACAATACAATTGTAGTCTTCTTGTGAGAGAGAGGAGAAACATTTTCATCCAGCCGTGTGTTACACTGAACGGCATGTTGGATGGAGTGTTGTCTATCTGGCAGGCGTTCCGCTGCTTATTTGTACACTTCACATTCGAGTTCCTCGAAAACGGACGGTTCAAGCTAATGACCCAACATAATTTGCGCTTCTTTTCAAGTGAATTGTAATAACACGTAATTTGAGAACTAATTTTACTTCCACGTCGTAAGATTTTATGCAGCATCCGGGCAGTAACTTCACATTTTTTCACCATTAAATAATCTGACGACAAAACAGGTTTCACATTGATTACAAATTTCGTTCAGTTACAACTTGTCCTAACACCTAGTGTTGCATTTTAAATCCTTTGAAAAATATTTGTTAAAAAAAAAAATACCTCATGTTTATACGTTACCTTCACAGGCGATAATGAAATCTTTAGTAATTACTTTAGATCACAGGTCGTGTTTTACATCAATAATTTTTTCGCGTGGTAAAATTTGAATGTGTTATTCGCTTGGTTTTTCCAGGATTTCTAAAGCTTAAAAAAAAAAAAAAAAAAAACTTTTAAATATGTAAGAAGCGTTTCTCTGTTTTCCATTGCACTTTTTACTTCCGATTTTATAATACTGTAAATTTATTTTCTTCACTATTATGAGATTTATCTTCTCATACGACATAGCGGAAAGAAACAAGACTTCATAAAAAAAATACGGATGTGCACTGTCGATAAAGAATCATAATTTGCTAGACTACAGAACTTTTATTCGCCAAATTTTCTGCAATTTCGTAATAATATTCCAGTTACTCTACGGCTTTGCAACGAAGTCTAACGCTATCGTTATTAGTATGGTTCTTTACGAACTCTTGATGACTACTTATAGCTTCTGTTTTATGCATCCTGATTTGTGTTTCCGTTATGCTTATATGTATTATAGCTAAGCACGTCATCTGGTTTCGGTCACTGTTAGTGAATTTGAAACAGGATTTATAAAGCTGCGACTACATCAAACACGGTACTATTTTTAAAACACTGCAACCCTCGTTATTAAAAAAAAAAATTAAGAATACCAGAACTCTTCCTCGAAATAAAGTACATCACATTTTGTTAAAAACATGTTTTAAGTATAAGATAGCAAGTTTTAACGCAATTAGAAACAAAAAATATTTAATTCTAATGCACTGAACAGGACAATTGAAGTATTAACCAATAACATAATTTATCTAAGACTGCCAAGTAATTACCTTAAACGTGAGAGACAGAAATAAGTTTTGAGCCATAAAACTTATTCAGCATTCAGCACGTATATTTATTTTTTGACAAAGCATAGCATATCTGCCAAAAGATTGAAAACGTAACATCAATGGAGTTCCTTCATTTGCCTTCTGTGTACAAAAATGGGGATTAATTATTTATTGATGCGACTATAGAAGCTATAATAGTACTAGAATTCAAACAATAATAGACTCTAAAATATAATTAATTTAGGTTCTAGGGTTAAACATAATCACATGCTCAAAAATTAATATCAAATATAATTAATGACAAGATTTCATCCAACTCTCCCTGTGAAAGTTACCCACACACGAATATTAACAAGTTACGAGCTGTGTTTTCACCCAGTCGGTGATGGAGGCTTGCGAATATACCCGTGGAGCGGGCTACGAAGGGAGAGGTCTGACCCGTGCGCCCCGCTGGCGAGCTGATCTGCATATGAACTCTGCTCACTCTTCCCTCTCCACTTCCCTTGTTCTGAAATCTTCTGTGGAGTATTCGTACTGCCTGTGACGTCATCAAGAACCACTAGCGGCGTCCAAGAATATTTGAAAATGTTCCAGAGACTTATCGCGAACGACGTTTGGAATAAACAAGGGTGTCTTACTGCTTTCAGGAGAGACGGCCAAGAAACTCTTATGCGCAGGGTTTACAGGAACGTATGTTCCGTCGAGGGGAGGGGGGAAGGGGGTTGGTATATGTACCTAGTTAATTTAAATAATAACCAAAGAGAAGTAGTCTTTTTGTAATTGGTTTTATATTCGTGTAAAAGAGTTTCATACGTATTGTTTTTTTGTAGCGTTTTAATACACTCAAATTTCAACACACTCAGTGCACTCAAATTTACCATCTTAGTCTCGTATTTTAATCAAGTCTGTAAAATACTCTTTTCTGTATATTAATGTACTGGAATTTTATGAGCTAGTTAAGCAAGACTAAGATATTTTGAGGCCCAAATATAAAAGGAGCACAAAAGAAAATTTGTGAATTCTAACTTTCATGAACGTGCCTTTTGAAAGGATGTTGCATCTAGAACTGTGAATGGATTATACACGCGTGTGTGCCTACATAATGCGCAGTAAGGTTACTTTTAGTCGGTCCTGTACGCTGCGATCTTTGTGTACTGAATGCTCGGGAATGTTATTTTGACCGCTACTATACACTCCGATTGTCAAAACGATCTTCCCTGTGGTATGTGTTAGCTTTTAAGTACGGCCAGCATAAAAAAAGTTCACACTTGCAGCACCTGTAACCATATTGGGATCTGAAAGAGGTAAGTCATGAACAGCAAGCAGAATATCACTTGATGGCAAGTTTGACGAGGGGAGTGCATATGCGTCATATCGTGGCACACGTTGCACTGCATAAATTCTTCTACATCATCGAGCAGAGGTTATTTGTTCATTGCGTTCTGAGGTTTTCGGAACTGACTCGTCTTTTCGAATCGGCCGCTCTGTTGGTCCGTAGTCCTGCAAGGTAGCCTGTGTCGGATGATCGAAGACCAATGGGACACGTGAAACAAGAATGCAGACATCCGACATCTTCTCATTTGTTAAATAATAAACGCGAAATGGAGGGATCTCTATCTCCGTCTATTCAAAGCTGTAAAGTGGTTAATGAGGGAACAATTTTTTGAACGGCTCTTAACGACGAGGTCTCAAGAACCGATGATAGCGAAGAGAGGTGAGTATGCAGCAGAGCTGGAACGCAAGGACGGGGGAAACGGAAGATCCCCGAGAAAGCCCGATGATCAGCGACGTCGTCCTGCACGATTCTAACACATGAGAAAATCCTGGAGCGATCCCGCCGGATATCGAACTCGGTTCGTTTAGGTGTGGGAATCGTGGCGGACGATGCCGTTGGTCTGCGCGTTTTCTCGGGGATCTCCTCTATCTCCCGCCCCTTCATTCCGGCGCCGCTCAATACTCACCTCAATCACCCACATCGGCTCTCAAGACCTCGCTGTTAAGAGCCACCCAAATCTCTTCACTCTCCACTAGTTTATGTGTGAGGCGAGCAGTCTAACCACTACACCACCCTCGGCGCAGGTGTCTATATGCATTGCTCAAATATTCATATTAATAAACGAACTGCCTGTACTGGTGGTTGTATAAGTCGAGGTTTCCACTTGCTATAGGCTGTTCACGGTAAAATGAGCACTTTTGAGAGCGTTGCTTAAGACCTACTTGTATGCAAGTTGTGTATTCTTCAGCCTTATGTAAAATTAACGATACCATTGGCCTCATCTTATTCATGCGTTAGTCAAGTGGAACTGTCAAATAATTAGGGAAAGAAAATATTTTACAAACTTGTTCATTTTCACACTTCGACACATTAAGACAAAAAGAAAACGAAATAAATAATTTTCGTTATCACAACTTGTTACCTAACACTTTTTATTCAACGTTAAGATATGGAACTACTTTCCCTCCATTGTTACCAACTTTACTGGCCGCATGTGTCTCAATGCGCCAATTACAATATACGCAAGTAGGAGCAGTGATTTTTTTTCCAAGGTTTATTTCTAATGAGCTCACTTTATCGTGAACAGCCTTTACGTGTTGTTGTTGAACAACTGTGAGGGATTATTTTACTTAGAGCGTGTGGAGAGGAGCGCGCTCGCCCGCGCTGCGTGTTCCGATCACGCGCCGCGTCGCCCCGCCGACTGCGGAACGACGCGATGGGGCCCTATCCCCCGGGATCAACCCCGCCCGAGCGCGATAGCCGCTTTGTCCCGGTTTTTATCGCGAGCGACCCGGCGGTTTGCGGGGGGAGGCGCGCATTCCGCGGAAAATGGGGGTTTCCGGGAACGAAAATTGAGTCATATTTTTCTCCCAATTTCAATTTCCATAACGGGGAACGGGCGGCCATAACTCGCGCGGGTTAGCCGAGGAGGGGAGGACAGGCTGTGGCATTTGTTTTAATTTCGCGCCGGCGGGCGGATCTGCGAAGGGCTAGAGTGTTTTTGGGTCGGCGAGGTCGTGGGGCGGGGAAGGATTGCTCTACGCTTCCTAAACCCCCCGTCAATAAACCGCCCTCTCCATTCCAACCCCCTACCCACCAAACCCTGAACCCTTCGCCATACTACGGAATACATGAGGGCGCCATAAAAATATAACTAACAAGATTGAATCTGCGCGCGCGGTCCGGGAAGTGACTTGGCTGCAACGGCGTCGTCGTCGTCTGCAGATGGGAGATCGCAGCGAGCGATTAGACCCCCCCCCCCCTTTACAGGCTCGTAGGACTATCGTGTGGGTGGTGTCGTAGAGTGCTCATGCAAGCAATGCAGTTCCCTCTCTCCGTGACCCAGCACTGGCCTGCTTTTCTGCCATTAGCACTACAAAAACAACCTGGGTAGGATTTCATGTAAGTGTAGTACGTAAGAGCTTTAAGATAATTTTACACTTCCTATTACCTATTTGTAATGCCACTAGCATAGTAGGGCCACTGTGACGTAGTGGTTAGACTGCTCGCCACCCACCAAGGCGAACAAGATTCTATTTCCAGTGAGGTCGGATTGCCCCTGGGATTTTTCGCATGTCGGAATCATGCCGGACGATGCCGCTGGTCTCCCGTTTCCTACACCCCTTCATTCCGATGCTGCTCCATACTCACTTCTCTTCACCCTCATCAGCTCTGAAGACCTCGCTTTTATGATCCGCCCAAATCTCTTCACTCACTTGCTATTGTCGATAGCACAGCAGAGTTCAATTTAAACTCCCGATATTTCTCGTCCCAAGCTGATGCACATGCATAAGATGATATTTGTGCTGAGGCGATCGGAGGACCTCATAAATAAAATGTTAATGGAAAGCTTCATATGTGGGAAGACACAACCTGAACGATAGAGTACATACACGAAAAATCGCTTAATTTATTCCGAAGTATGTGCTTATCGGTTATAATGAAGACTCGCTAAGTTAAAAATTTGCGTTACAGTTGAGACATTATGTTGGGATGGTTAGTGATTTTGAAACTCACCTGTGTGACAGCTCTAACAGATATGGTGATAGTTTCGTTGACTTGAAAGTACATTAAATAAGGCGGTACTGAAAGAAAAAAAAAACAGAATCGGCGCACAGAACAGAACATATTAAAATGGTACCAGTGCCCAACTTCGAAGAATCAGTGCACAGAAAAATACTTTGTGGCAACCACAAAATATTATATTGGTTCCCCCCTACCAAACTTTTTGTGTCCAAGGAAAGCTTTTTGTAGCCACCACAAAATAAATGATTATCAGCCACAAAAATTTTTTGGTGTCAACTAAATATTTCGTGTCCACCACAAAAAGTTTAGAGGGTGAATACCAACTGAACATTCTATGGTCAGAAAAACATTTTTACAGTGCGAACAAACTGTTTCGAGCAGGGAATGGGTGTTGCTCTTGATTTTAGCCACTTTATGAGATTTCCAAAGCTCGCCTTGGCTCTGTATTCAACCAAGTAGATCTTAAATAAAATACTTGTTAGAGTCAGCTACTCATATTGAACCACGGGAATTTAAAAAGAGGGAATTACCATCAAGATCCTTAAGCGAAGTCATACATGACCTAGCTTTTCTAATAGACTATATTTAACAAGCCAACCCCTTAGTCTAGCAATCATGCGAATACTGCACAAGAAAATTAATGTAAGCTATCCGATATATTTCTGTACCCATTCCCATTTCATTTTTCCCCAGCCCTTGGTCGCAAACGGCCAAACTTCGACGAGGAGCGAAATCGAGAATGGAGTTTGTATCAACTGGTCGCATTCGTTGAAGCCACAGCGTGTCTGATTCACGTTCGGTAGGTCGCGGGATCGACTCCGGCCGACAGCAATGTGACGCTTTTCCTCAGTTTTCAGACTGCATTCCACGTGAAAGTCAGTACATTTCCTTGATGTGAATCTCCCCAATTCCTCACCCAATATATTAAACTCGTGAACATCTTGCCACAAAAGAAAAGAGTTAACTCTACAGGACTATCCTGGACTCCAATTGCAAACTTTGCGAGATGATTCGCTATGGTAAATGAGACAACATGATACGACCTGCGAACAAACGCGATTATCGAGAGAGAGAAAGAGAGAGAGCAAGAGAGAGAGAGAGAGAGAGAGAGAGAGAGAGAGAGAGAGAGAGAGAGAGAGAGAGAGAGAGAGAGAGACCCCCCTTGAAAATATTGTGAATGATGATGGGGTTACGGTTACAACTTCGTTCGACTTGCATTCCTTTTGCTAAGTACTATGCACACCTCGCCGTTCTGTCGACATTACATGCCTTCGTTCACAGCAGCCTGCGCGCGTTTATGACAGGCAGCAAAAGACCGTACTGGTTGCATACCTAGCAGGCAACCTACGATACCCTTCCAAACGTTGCATGTTTTCTCGAGAGCAGTTCGTCTGAAAGATTTATAACATGTTGCAGTTTTGTGTCCCTTTAATGTGCACACGTTTATTATGTCACAACAATCGATTCTCACGGATTGCACGCTTTTGTTGCTTAATGGCTTGTAAAGGCTGTTCATAGTAAACTGAGCACTTCTGAAAGCCCTGCTTAAGATCTTCTTGTATGCACGTTGTGTATTCTTACGACATACGTAAAATTAACACTGGCGTGGGCCTCATAACTTTATTCATACGTCGGTTAAGTGAAACTGTGAAATTATTAGAAGAGAAAATATTTTACAAATCTGCTAAACTTCTCACATAAATGCATAAAAAAACAGAAAACGAAATAAATAATTTAAGTTATCACAAATGGTTACCAAACACTTTTTATTCGATGTTAATATATAGATCTAATTTCTCTCTATCGTTACCTAATTTATATGGCGCATGACAGTCAGTGCAGCCGTTAAAATATATGCAGGCAGGGGCAGTGACTTTTTCTAACGCTGATTTCAGAAGTGCTAACTTTATCGTAAACACCCTTTACCCATAAATTCTTAATGAGGTGCGATGCTATTGAACGCCAAACTTTTACAGAAAATGGAAATAAAATCACACTAACACTATTCTCGTACGTGTTATTTAACCTCTCGCAGTTCCCGAAATTTTTTCAAACTGATTAGTTTAATTAATAATTTTCAAGTGTTTATTTACCCTTAATAATCACGTAAGGCCATACGCCGTATAACGTTTTCTACGTCCTTTTCCGTATTGAATCGTATCAATAAAAATGTTTGTAGTTGAGGGTATCTCTACATGATCTGTTTCAGTACTTTGCCAGCGCCCTATGTTCCATCTCGCGAATTGTTCTTTGAACGTGTAGACTGAGGTAGTGGCCAAATAAGTTGACTTAATTTAATGTATGCCCATTCCACTTTGTTAAAAGAACGGGTAGCACCTTGTAGTACAACGAAAATTTCGAAAAAAGTAATAATATAAACTGCGGCAAACAATATGGATATCTGCGTTTAAAAAAAATGGCGAAATTTCAACACTACTTATGGGAGTATATGTGTGCAAATACGTAAGGGTTGTTCACGATAAAGTGATCACTTTGAAACCAACATTAGAGAAATGTCACTGCCCCTGATTGCATATATTTTAACAGACGCCCCGAGTGACATGCGCCCAGTAAAGTTGGTAACGCTGGATGGGAAGTAGTTCCATATCTTAACATCAAATAAAAAGTGTTAGGAAGCCATTTGTGATAGGTTATATTATTTCTTTCATTTTCTGTTTTTTTTTTTAATGCATCGAAGTGTAAAAATGCACGGATTTGTAAAGTATTTATTTTATTAATAATTTCATAGTTTTATTTGACCGGCTCATGAATTAAGTAACAATGCCCACGGTAATTTTAATTTTGCATAAGGCGGAAAAATACACAACGTGCATGCAAGAAGATCTTAAACTGGGCTTTCAAAAGTGCTCATTTTACCACGAATAGCCTATAATTACATACAAGGGCTAGATGTCGCAGTTTCGGTGCTACCATCGAGGACAATAACGCACGGACTCGGGCGACTAAACCTCGCTTCTACTGACATTCCGTAAACTGAAGAACGATTGGTCATCTTATATAGAGCAAGCAAGCTTCTAGCCGCTGAGCTTCGTTGTTAGGATAATTCTAGCCGGAACATTTTTAATTTGCTAAGCTTATTACAGTTTTATAAAGCAAAACATCAAAAGGAGAGGTACTCCACGAAAGGAGATGTTTAAAATGGGAAAACTGCAATTGAAAATGTCAGTGCCAATGAAAATTACTTTGTGTAGTTCTTAAATAAAACTGAAAAAATCAAAAAATTGTTATTTTGTTTCAAGACATTACCAATGAGGTAACTTAGTGTTACATGAAGGAAACAAAATAAAATAACCAGGAACAAGAAATTTAATTCGCTCTCTCAGATGACATTTTCCGAACGCATTGCATCACTATTACGCCTTAGCTGTAACGATCACTGGCGACTGGTTAGCCAATAAAAGGAGATGTGCTTGGAAAATGCGATCTGTAAGGCATCATCACTTGGTTGTTACCTACTGGACCATTATTTGATCGCCATCAAGAGTTTATTTCAACGCAGCGTTTAACATCGCAGAGGCAATAAAAGTCCGTATTCCAGCGAAATCAATAGAATTATGAGCTCAACCGCTAAGGAAAACGGGGGGGATTATCAAGTCCATATAAACCCTGGATGGGTTGCGAATACCTTTTAGAGCCAACTACGAGGTGCTTGTAGAACGTGTGAAACTACAGGTACGCTATACACTCAGTTACAAAAAAAATCGCACTACTCCCACGCTTTTTTATTTCCTGCGAGGACGTAACAACGTCTCGGGCGTCTGGAGGCGTTGTCTCTTCTCCTTACGTCGGGGGGCCTCCCGACGCCCCGGCAAAAGTTTCAAATTTATGGCGGGGCCATTAGGGGGAAGTTGCAGTGCATGATGGGAACGATAAAAAACCCCCCGGGCCGCGCGGCGCCTCCATTTTGTCCGTCCGGTTATCCGTCTCGCGCCTTAATGGCGGGGCATTTCGCTAAGTATCGGACAAGATACGGGGAAGATTTGCTCCGACTTCATCCCCTCCCCCCCTTGCCATGCGATCATTCACCCTCTGGAAGACGCCACCGCCGCAGTCGGAACTTGGGCTATTAGCCAGAAACTCGCCACGACGCATCGTGTTACGACCGTCCAGCTCGCGTTTAGCGCAGGCCTTTAACTAAAACAAGCGGCCCGCCAGACGACTCGCTTCGCCACTCGTTCCGCCGATAAACCACCTCCTTAATAAATACTATACCCGCTGTAAAAAAAACCCACAGCTTTACGCCACGCGAAATAAACGCTCGCGGGGTCATACGTACTGCCAGGACAATAAAGGCTGTTCACGATAAAGTGAGCCCTTTACAAAAAAACCTTAGAAAAAATAACTGCTCCTTCCTGCATATATTTTAACGGACGCATTGAGAGACATGCGCCCAGTAAAGTTGGTAACGATGGAGGGAAAGTTGTTCCATATCTTAACGTTGAATAAAAATTGTTAGGTAACAATTTGTGATAACTTAAATTATTTCTTTAGCTTTCTCTTTATTTTAATGCGCCGAAGTGTGAAAATTAACAGGTTTGAAAATATTTACTTTCCTAATTATTTCACAGTTTCACTTGACCGACATATGAATAAAGGGATGAGACGCAAGGCAATGTTAACTTTACATAAGGCGGAAGAATACACAACTTGCATACAAGTAGATCTTAAGCAGGGCTCTCAAAAGGGCTCATTTTACCATGAACAGCTTATATCACCAAACACATCTCAGAAGCCTTTATTGTAGTTCGTTCACGTTACTGAAGTCACAGTGATCCAGACAGTTTTTGAAAATACCAACTCCACAAGGGATGAGGATTTTCAGATAAGGTTATGCTCTATAAAATGTTTATATTCTCTGAGGGTTTATCTGCAAATCGTTTGTTTTGCAACCAAAGCTTCATTGGTTCTATTCCCTATCTCTTTCGCTACAGTGTTAAGGTAGGTCGTGTCAGTCTGCAAGCCATCGTGTTAAGAGATCTGGTTGACTTTTAGCGTTGCTGGTTACAAGTGCAGCCGTGTGTTCTTGCAGGATGATCTCGGTCATTCCATACATGATGAAACCGTTATCACTTGTTCACAATAAGAAACGCAAGGAACTCGGTGCTCAGTAAAAGGTTATTGTACTTTTTCGCGTAAAGCTTGGAATCTTGTAAACTTAATTTCCGAAAAACTTCCATTAGGTACTACAGGAAAATTTTACAATTTTTTAAAATTGATTAATTTTTCTTTATTTGTTAGGAATAAATGAAATAAAAAACTGCGAAGCAAGACATATAGAACTACATTTGTTATCCTGTGTTGTGACATCTCCTTTTCAGAAAAATACTGAAAAAAATGTGCTTATTAAGCAAGAAAGCGTTTTAAAATGGTAAAATTATGTATTTGTAATAGACAAAATGTATACTTTTTAAAACTTACTAAGCAGGAAAACTTCATAATAGCAAACATCTTTCGAGGGTTTTGCGTACTTTTAACGCTTGGTATAAGTTTTCAGTTTTCAGAGACCCCTAAGTTAAGCGGATTAATTTCAAACGGCAATCCACATTATTCTGTCAGCCATTTAGAGACTATTTGTAACACCGTAAAATTCATATTATTGTTCGCACACGAATTGTACTTCTGATAGTTCACAACTACCCTAAGATTCCAATTGACTGATTTTGTTAGTTTTTTTACAATCCAGCAGTTTACAAGACTGTTTATGTTCCAGTGCCAAATACTTTCACTGTGTAGAGAGAGCCTGGTTCGCATATTCACTCCCACCCACATTCAACGGTCAAGCCATATTCATTGGGAAATGTGGGATTTCAAGTGGCTTATATCAATTGTGGTCAATACTCAATGAATATTTTCTAGTGACCAGAAAACTGATTATTGATAAATAAAAAATCAAAACTGTTTTGTGTCAATAATTAATACCGTATAGCTATGTGTTCAGAGAGAAAGAAAAAAAAACTGGAAGCTTAGATTTATATAAGATACTTCGCGGTGACTTCAAAGAAAATTTTCCCATTGCTCTCAGCATATTACAACTATGGTGGACGAAACCTTCGATGAAGAACTATTAAGTGTACCGCAGTATATGTATTGTTGACGGCACACTAATAATCACATTGTGGGGTTGTGAGTTGTGGTGTAGTGGTCGCACATCCAAAAACCCTTCTCTTAACACTTTGTAGACTATGCTCGAGTGTAACTAATTTGAGAATTTCTTAATTGTTCAGAACAAAATTCGCATGGACGTGCAGTCTTTGTTCGGCTAGTGTTTAACATAACGTCACAAGAACACTACAGCGCAGTAACGATGATATTGCTAACGATAAAATCTCGTTTTTTATAGCCACTCCAAAGGGACATGATTGATAGTAAAACTTTTTACACGATAAAGAACAATTGATTGGGTCAATATCAGCTCGGCTCTTTATTGGTTGATGACCGGTCAATAATGAACGCTGTGTAGTACATGGTAGGATCCGTTATGGTATGGACCAATAGGACGATGGTGAGTTCTAACACATGCACCAACATAAATGGTATTCTTGCAGTAGTGGGTATAGGTGACTCATTCCTAATTTATTTTAAGTGCCAGTCAATTTGTGCGGATCTCAATGCGTTAAACAGCAAACCAGACCCATTTCTCGGAGAAATTAAACCAGAATTTTTTCAGGTGGGAAACGTGGCGGACGTTGATATTTGAGAGTGAATTTTCTCGAGAAGCTCACTTTTCTCCCCACCGTTATATCCCATCGCAACTCTATCTTCACCTTGTTTCATCCCCATCGGTATTAAAACACTTCAGCTGTAAATCGCCGCCTAAACTCTCTCGTGCTCACTCACTGTAATCCATTCACAGTTACTTCACACATTTCTGAAGCCCTGCTAAAGTTCTATTTCCACGATATTCCTCCGCCTCGTGCAAACTTAGCTTAACTAAGTCCACAAAATTACACCACAGGATATCGCATCGAATTCATACGCACTCAGTTGTAATATAATTTTGTATGAGAACTGTTTCTTACTAGGTGCTACCAACACACATGTTTTCTCACTGTTTTTACTCATATTTACTATAGATAAATTATTGTAATGTATGAAATTAATATAGGAAAAACTTCAAATAAACCAAAAAGAAGCAGTTTTATGTTAACATAGGTGTAAAACGGCGGTAATAAATTGCGTATTTAGGAAATAACTAAACACGTCATACATCGGGTGATTTTTCAAAGGTTTGATTAAAAAAATAAAAGGTCAAAGGTCAAGGTCAAATGTCACTGGTCCTGAATCACTGGTCCCGGTCACCTGGTTCCAAGGTCACTGGAGTCGCTGATCCCTCTCGCCTGTTCCGGGAAAATTTAGGATTTTCTGAGGATCCTTAATTTTTTAATAGTTTTAATAATTTTAATATTTTTTTTTTTTTTTGGAATTTCTGTAGAATTTGTTAGAATATTTGGAATTTCTTGCCGATTTTTTAAAAAAATTTTTAAGGCTTTTCAGTGTTTTTTGGGGTCAAAAGTTCTCGAGGGAAAAGTCAAGATCAAGGTCCAAGGTCATATAGGTCAGGGTTAAAAGGTCAATGACATCCAAGATTGCGGTTGGGTGACGTAACAACATGGTGGCTCCTCCGGCTCTTTGATCCTGTGCCAGATGCCGATGGCCGTCAAGGAACATTTCCCTACTACTGACTATAGTAACCGTATCTCGCGCTAGCGAAATAGGGACTATGTGAGCTGGAAGCGCCCTTGCAACCACAGGGCTTCATAGGTCTACTAGTTCACTAACTGACAACTATTATGTGAATCATAATACGCTAATGACACGAGAATATGAAAGGTAATACTTGTATACTCACACAGAATAGAATTTTTTTCTCGAGAGCCATTTCCTTGGGAGCGCAACGTATGACAATGTACGATTTTCTAGGACTACGGTCCCCAGTCCACGGAGTTATCACAATTAGCAGTTAAACTATAAACATATTTATTTTTTACGCTAATATAAATTTTTCATTTTACTTTCAGAATTGGATTCTTTGGGAAAAAACATTACTTGTCAACCTGTATCCCTATACGGTAAACGGTTTAATTTCACGATATTTTACGTTGGAGCCTAATCATGGTTACAATCTGATGTCATTTAAGAGTCCTTGAGATCTGCAAAAAAAAAACCAAACAGTTACGGTTGCCACTGTTTTCTTTAGTGGGATTTGGAGGAGCGAGTGGGCGAAGAGATTTGGGTGGGCTCTTAACATCGAGGTCTTAAGAATCGATGAGGGTGATTGAAGTGAATATGGAGCGGTGCCAAATCTGATCACCGAGTTCAAACTTCATCATCTTACGCGAGAACATGGACGCATTACCAAATACACTAATAACAGCAGTATTATCTTACTTCCCTTCATTAACAGGATAAGTCTTCCAACATTTGAGTTTGAGACTTCCTGAAGAAACACAATTCCAACCAACCACTACCTGCCTTAGCAGTTATTACTTGAAAACCAAAACGGTACAAACACGACAACAAAATATAACTCTCTTCTACATCAACCTTAGTGAAAAACGAAATATTACGGTACACCTTCTTAGGATAATACCTAGACACACGAGTCTGACGAGGAATACTTAGAGTATCTCGGGCGGCAGCGTATATACCTAGTACTACTGTCTGCTGCCGCGTTTAGAATATGTTGCAGGTATACAGTGTATTTAGAGATAACGTTTTCATGTTGGGGACAAGGGTCGAGTAAGCGTCGAAATATCGTAGCGCGCTGTGCTGTTATCTTTGCGCTAAGCATCCTGTCTTTCTTTTATGTGATCTATGGTTCTTGTCTTATCAGTTCCGCATGTATATAAAGGTTGTAACCTGCTGGTGTAATTCATTTCGCTCCGGTTCGTTAGAGAAGACACATCGTTACGATGCCTCATCAGACTCGTGTGTCTAGGTATTATCCTAAGAAGGTGTACCGTAATATTTTGTCTTTCAGTAAAGATGTCAATAAGGACGATAGGTCCTGGACCGTTAAGGTTGTTGCTGTAGAAGAGAGTTATATTTTATTGTCGTTTTTGTACCGTTTTGGTCATCAAGAAATAACTTCTAAAGCAGATAGTAGTTTGTTGGAATTGTGTTCCTCCAGGAAGTCTCATACTCAAAAGGAGCCTGCGCCTAAGGAAATCAGTGATATTGATCCTCGTGATATAATATGTTGGAAGACTTATCATGTTCATGAAGGGAAGTCAGATAATACTGCTGTTATTAGTGTATTTGGTAATGCAACCATGTTCTCGCGTAAGATGATGAAGTTTGAACTCGGTGGTCAGATTTGGTTGTATCGCAAGTTGGTTGGTACTACTGATGACATGCGTATTCTTGGTCATGCGGAACTGTATTTTAATCCATAATAAATCTCTTTTGTCGTAATAATCGGTCTATGTCCGAGTGAACACGGTTCACATTGGTGGGAGGCAAGCAGGCTCAGCCACTGCGGCCCCCGATTTGTGAAGAATAATGAGATCTGAGGCGGTGGTAAAGTAGTGTTAGGTGACTTGTTTTTGGTACGGAGGCTGTGTGCTGGAATCTGCGATATGGCGCGTGGCGAGATGTTGTGTTCATTCAAATAAAATCCAGTAAACTTATGAAATTGGACTTCTTATTTTGCCTACGTATCTTAAGTGTGACGTACAAGCCACGAGGTTATAGCTTATAATTCTGAGAAAGCCATGGATATTTAATTGTAATTTTAAAACGAAATTTATGTTGATATAGTAAGTAAGCCCCTCCCCTCCCGCACCAGTTAGCTTAACGGTATAAAAACTCGTGTGTGCTAGTTAGGCGTAACAATAAAATTTTTTTAAGAGTGATGTTGAAGAATCAAGGATTTACTGTTAGTTTCAACAAGCAACGGTCTCTGCTTATGAAATAACGCTTCGAAACTATTGTCACATATCTTTTACTCATTCGGCAGAAAATCTTAGGTAAAGAACATTTCAACCTAATGAACACGTCTCCAAATGTCTCTGTTTTAATTCATAAATGAAATTGCATTGTGTTAGATACACATTACTACAATTTTAGTACTTCTTAACAATTTACCATCAAATAATGTTGGCAAATTAATCTTGAATTTGCTTGAAAATGTTTCTTAACTAAGCGTATTAAATGTAACTATTTTATTTTAAAAAATATTTCCAAATCAAGATGCCGCTGCAATGGTTCCGTATAGTTCACTACAGGAACAAATGTAACAAAAGTAATTTACTTTCACTTCTTCGCTAAATTTAAACTTAAGCTTTCATGTATGTTTCCTGCATTGTGAAATTTAATGCCCCTGAATTCTTAACATCATTTTGCAATGTACACTTTAAATAGCATTTATGCTGAAACCTCTTCGATAGGAATATATATAATAATTATTATTTTCATAGCTTTATTTCTTTTCCACCAAGTGTTAGCAATATAACAATTTTGTGAACTTGGAAACAGCCCTTTTTTCATTCACGATTCTGATTGGCAAAGACCGCGTGAAAGATATTTTAGAACCAGCCCAATATTGAAAATGTTTAGTGAAAACAAGAGCCATCCAACTTCTACAGACATATGGCGGCGGTAATGTAGTTTTGGTGACGTCAGAACCATAGAACTTTCTTTAACCAACTTTATTTGAAATAGTTTGACGTGATGGTGTGACACGGGCTTTCGCGACGCAGCAGCGTTATGATGGCGTCTCTTACGCAATAATCGTTAAGTAACATCAACTCTTAAGAATAGTCCTGGAGTTAGTAGCAGGTGCGCAGAGGGAAAGAAAACAATCTGTTCCGAGTTAGAAGTGCTGATGCCTAATATAAACTCTAAGAAATTATTCGGAAATTCACCATACCGATGTATAAGCTTAGTGAGAAAGCAGGGGTGGTCATGTTTTTCCTTATACAGTCATTGTAGCGTTCCTACATTTGCTCAGGAAATAGTCAAATGCATAGGGAAGTTCTCAACTTGCTGCTAAACATTCCTATATTTGCAGTTTGGCGTATGGTATTATTAGCAATGTGTAGGTTAAAAACTTCCATTAGAGTTTAGGAAGTAAATTTTTACTGTGTAATACGCGAGAAACACTAGGTTAGGCGCACAAAAGCGGAGTACATGCAGCGTAGATATTATTATGATGGCGTGGGCAGGTCTTAGCTAACAGTCCGTTTGAACACACTCTTATACGTACGAGTGCAACCAGGCCAGCGGGGGAAACAAATTGCAACACTACACCGTAAAGAAATTGCAATTTTTACTCAGAAATTTTTTGCAATTTTACAAATGCCTGTAACAGTACAGATTTATCTTGTAAAACTTTTCGAATGTAAAATTCCAATATACCTTAAGAAATGTGTGTACTATACTGACCCGTTTCCAGGAGCTTCAGAAAAATTGGCGGACACTTAACAACGTAAAACCGTATACAGCTGTTTGTGCAAAAATTATGGATGATATAAAGTGTATCTGCGTACAAAAATATATTGCGAGTTTGAATAACGTAAAATACTTAATAAAAATCACATAGTCATAATAAAACGTGGCCGTATTATTCAATAACTTTTAATGTTTCCTAGGTACACAGACTTCTTAAATCAGCTTTCAATACCTCGTTGTTAAGATACATCCAAATCTCTTAACTCAACAACCGAAATCTTAAAATAAAGAACTGTACCTATTCTTCGCAACCAAATAACTTCATTTATATATTGTAGGTACTTGTGCTATATTTACTCTAAGAATAATTACGAAATTTTCAGAGTTGATTTGGTCTTGTGGTTAAGAGTGGCAGCTTAAACACGAAGGGTTTGGGTTCTAGTCCCAGTGCTGTCAAAGTGTAACTTTCTTTTCGTAAATTATATTTTGAAAACATTCTATTTAGTTATTCCCTGTTATTAATTAATCACATTTGTTTTCTAGAAGAATAAAAATAATTTAAACTTCTTAATAATGCCAGTTGTAATACTAGACTATCATTTGTAATATTACAAATAAATATTTTGCATATTTAACAAGAAAACTCTTTGAAGTTTTACAAACTATTTTCTTGGAAACTGGTTTTCCAAGAATTTGTCTTGTAAAAGTACAAAAAAAAATTTTAACTGAGAGGTTCTATTGCTTCAGCCGTTCTAAGCACTTCAAAACAAAATAAATAAAATAAATTATTTTGAACAAAATAAGATTATTTCAATTAGCTACAATCGTATCAACATGCGGTAAAATTACTTGAAGGCACAGTAGGCCTATATCAGTATAAATATAAAATATATAATGAGGGGATATACTTACGTAATAAAAGCGCAGGAAAATAATTGACATGTCACAAAACTAAAATTTAAATTAAAAGAGTGATGGGACCTTCTTGCAGTCAGTACATAAGCGTTTCAGTGTGTTGTCTGTCGAGTAAAGAACTAACATAACAATTTAATTTAATAACGTTCTCTTGACGTCAGGGGTCCTAACGCGCGCTCGCTCAATCGAGTCTACAAACAGTTTCTAATCCTGTTAACTATCGAAAGTAGTTGTTTCTCACAATTCTGATGACACGGGTAGATAATCGAATCGCGATCGCAGAGTAGTATACACACTTCACTACTAGTTATCCGTTGCAACTCCTTCATGACAATTAAATTTTCTTCAGGGATTACTCCGCAGGAAGTAAATTTAATAAGTGAACCGTCTTCAACAAATCCAGTCTCAGTTGAGTTGTGGCGGAATGTTAAATATATGTGGTCCTAAATTCAGAGTTCAAAGTTAATAATATATTTATTTACCTAAACCTAGTTGCAGTATTTCAAAACAGACTATAGAGGTAGATCACATCTAAAAATTCATTCACCGAACTCTTTTTCGTACAGTTCAAAATAATCTTTAGAACGTCTTATGGGCCAGTGTTATAAGTAAGGCGAGAAACAACTATGTCATCTATAATTATTAGTACCCTAAACTGCAAACGCATCCTTTATTTGTTTAAAATTGAAATTTGTCATTAAAATTAAATATTTTTACAATTATTTTGGCTCAATTTGGTTATATTTATTCCACGCAATATTTTGTGATAACTGCGTATGATTTAATTTCACATTTTTCTGGAATTACATAACGACGCGATGCATTACAAATATAAAATAATTTAAGTACTAAAAAAATACGCTTGGCTACACAAAATGTGTTAATATCTGGTGGCGAGACCAATAAAACACGAGTTGTACAGCCACAAAGAAATGGGGACATTTAGGTGGTCGCCTGTAAACAGTCTGCCAATCTAACAAAGCTCTGTTGTTTAAACTGCACGCTCGCGGTCATGCAATCATATCCTTGCCATCCGCTCCCCCTCACCCCTCGCCTCGTTGTCAGAGTGCGGCGTAAAATTAAACTGCATCGTAAAAACTACGCTCTATTTCAAGGTGGGTTGTTGAATATGTATGACGGAAGGGCGAGACATTTACATTTTCTCCCTTGCGTATTTTCTCGTTAGTTTGCGCTTCTACTGTGACAAGAAACTGCGTGTTTCTTAAAACCACAGAGATATGTATCTCCCCCTTTGTAGTTTATAAATTAAGTGTGCAGGCAAAACCTATTTTAGAAAAATCGTTAGTTTACCGACAAACGATTTTTTTTTAACCAACAGAGCTTTCCGTACTTTTTCTGCTACTGAAGGTATCTCTCGTAAATAAACGATGTACGATTATCAGTGTTTTTGCGTTTGCTCAAACGGCACTACAAACTATAATCTGTTCACAGTAAAAGGAGCACTTTTGGATCCCTGGTTACTTTTTCCATTCAGTCATTTTTTATCCTTGACCAATTTTTTAAAAATAAATATTGACATGTAAGTAATAAACACAGTGTGCATACTCCAACGTACTCAGAAGCTAACGTCTAAAGTTAAATAAAAAAATATTTTTGACTATTATTCCAAATGAGAGGGCTTTCAAAAGTCTTCACTTTATAGCGAATAACCTATGACTGATATTATTATATGCTTTACGACTATACAGAAAAAGAAACTTATTACCGCTTGGCGTCTGTCCCAGTCTATCTGCACTGGTCTTACTTCTTCACGCAGGAAACACGTGGACTAGTTTTCAACAGCACCCCACTGGCTACATTTGCACGTTCATAGAAATGTTGGCCTTCAATATTGGGTATCACATTTATCGCAGTAGCATATGTTGGTAGGACATTTTTCACGCACGAACAATTCAAATGCAATTAACAGATGTAGAACAGAAGAAATAACATTCGAAAATTTACGGTACACGTCAGGTACTAATCCATATCATATTTAGTTTCCAATAGATATCACCGCACAAAGTTTTGTGCAGTTAGATTTTGCTAAAAAAATTTTATTCTGGCAGGTTTCTAAATTAACCACGTATTTATATTTATATCAGCAATATCATTCTATACCAACATAAAACTAACCACGTTATAACATTAACCAATATCATAACACCACATTACAATAAAATAAAACATTCATAGCCATTTATTACTGCAATGAACTTCCGTCGAGCAATTAAATAATACTTCAACAGGTGAATTATAGATTTCAGTTAGAGGCCAAGAACTTATTATGGCCTAGATTATAAGTTGATAATTTCTTATATAACTAAACTAAATAAAGTCGGCCAAGATGATAAAAATGTTCCATTATATTTCAAGTATCCTAGAATTATACATATAAAAGGCTTAGTGAAATATTATAATTAAGTTGCTGTTGTAATGTTACAGTATTAGTGCCCACGCTGATTTTGAAAGAAAGGCCCGAGAAGGGTGTAAATTCAGCCCATTGCTTTGTTTATCTTCCTTAAAATGATTTTGAAAGAAAGGCCCGAGAAGGGTGTAAATTCAGCCCATTGCTTTGTTTATCTTCCTTAAGATGATTTTGAAAGAAAGTCTCGAGAAGGGTGTAAATTCAGCCCATTGCTTTGTTTATCTTCCTTAAGATGATTTTGAAAGAAAGGCCCGAGAAGTGTGTAAATTCAGCCCATTGCTTTGTTTATCTTCCTTAAGATGATTTTGAAAGAAAGGCCCGAGAAGGGTGTAAGTTCAGAAGGGTATAACCGCGCCTTGTGACTAACCTGCCAGGCGGCAGCTGAACCAATAGAAATATCTTTCACAGTATTCGATAGCCAATCAGACGTAAGGCCAACGCACCCAGTGAACGGTTGAGTATTGTTATAGGCTCTTCACCCTACCCACCCTATTTTTTAAACTCAAACCTTTGAAAAATCACCACGTATATTTTGTATTTGGTTGCTTCCTACATATGTCATGTACAGGCGTTTTACTCTTCTGTTATAATCCATTCGCAGTTACTTCACACTTTTCTGAAGCCCTGCTAAAGTTCTACTTCCAGGATATTCCACCGCCTCGTGCAAACTAAGCTTAACTAAGTCTAGTAAATTACACCAAAGGACAACGCACCGAATTCGTGCGCACTCAGTTGTAATAATATTTTGTATGAACACTATTTCTTCCTAGGTGCTATCAACACACATGTTTACTCAGTGTTTTTATAAATATTTTACTATTAATAAAATATTGGCAACACTTAAATTTAACGAAAAACAGGATACCTTCATGTTAGTAGGGGTATAAAACGATTGTGATACATGGCAAATTTAGAAAGTAACTATAGCCGTCCTAAGTGGGGTAATTTTTCAAAGGTTTGATTTAAAAAGTGTGAAGAAACCGTGAATAGACTATAACATTACTGTATCATTTTGTTGGTTTCATTGAACTATTACTTACATCTAATCTATAAGCAAAAATATTTAATCTGTAATGAACATGAATAAGAACCGAGAGCTGATAGGGCCTATGTGCTTTCGTAATGCCCAGTAAGAAATAGTTACCGTGCATATACGCTGTTCAGGCTCAAATGAACACTTCTGAAAGCCCTGCTCGGACGTTGTGTATCCTTCCACCGTATGGAAAATTAACATTGCCTTGGGCCTTATCACTTTATTTACGTGTCGGTCAGGTGAAACTGTGCAATTATAAGAAAAATAAACACTCCGCTGCACAAAAAAACAGGAAGCGAAATAAATAATTTAATTTATTACAGATGGTTACCTAACATATTTTTTTCCCAACGTTAAGAATTTGAACTACTTTCCAATCATCACTGCCAACTTTACTGGGCGCGTGTCATTCAGTGCGCCCGTCACACTATATGCAGGCAAGGGCAGTGACTTTTTTCTAAGGTTGATTTCAACAGTGCTCACTTTATCGTGAACAGACTTTAATATCAATTAAACTGAGTGCACATGGTTAGAGCATGTTGCTGCTTTGATGTGATTTTCTAGACTTTGTTAACCTTTATTTGCACGAGGTGGAGGAGGGATAGCTAGAGAGCAGAACTTTAGCAGGGCTTCACGAAAGTTGGAAATAACCATGTATGAACTATAGGCCTACACACAAAGTACACGCGACGCAATTGGCCTAATTCCTTAACATGGGGGACATATGGCACGTCTAAAGGTTTCAGACTTTGGCGTTAGCAGGATATTTTCTCGTATTTTGCAGTAGTGGCGATTAATTGGTGTTACATGCTGCTCACGGTAAAATGAGCACTTTTGAAAGTCGTGCTTAAGATATACTTGTACAAACGTTGTGTATTCCACCGCCTTATGTAAAATTAACATTGTTATGGTCCTCATTTCTTTATTCGTGCGTCGGTCAAATGAAACTGTGAAATTATTAAGAAAGTGAATACTTTACGAATCTACTCATTTTTGCATTTCGATGCATTAAAAAACCGGAAAGTGAAAGAATAATATTAAGTTATCACAAACATTTACCTAACACTTTTTATTCAACGTTAAAATATGGAACTACTTTCCATTCATTGTTACCAACTTTACTGGACGAATGTCACTCGTCGCGCCCATTAAAATATATGCATGCAGGAGCAATGACATTACTCTAAGGTTCATTTCAAAAGTGCTCACTTTATGGTGAAAAGCCTTTAGACGTACGTTGATTCATTTCTCCGCACATCGCCGTCAGTCAACAATTTTCCTGGTTCTCGAGGAACGAACACCTACGACGTGACGTCTATATCTATAGTCCATTCATAGTTACTTCCAACTTTTCTGAAGCCCAACATAGGATATAATTTCGGGTTATTCCTCCGCGTTAGGCAAACAGAGCTTGAAACTAAGCGTAGAAAATGACACCAAGAAGATAATGCACTCCATCTGTGCACACTCTCACTCTAAATCTGAAACAGTGAGAATTGAGATAAATCAGTGAAAAATAGTGAAAATTGAGCGACTGCTAATCAGTGCCAGATAAGTAATAGATATGATGATATTGTTTCACTGATTTATTTGCGATTCCCACTGAATGTCGAGAATTCCACTGCCATATGTCGCTTGTTGCCAGTTAATTTTCTTGATTCGGCAGTCGGCAGTGTAGCTTAGCAAATTACTTTCAGTCCATATTACTTCACTGATTGAGCTTAGAGTGCAGTTCGATGATATCTTTGCACAGCTACTTACTAGGCGTTGCCAGCACACCTGTTATCTCTCTGTTTATATTCATTTTATTGCGACGCCCTTCTCCAGGAACGTGGCAGGGGAGGTGTAACCACAGCCTAGCAACTCACAACAGAAACGTCAGAAATACAGCTTTTAGAAGAAACACGAATTGTAAAGATTCCCGACACCACCACACAAGGACACACATGAATTCTCTGGTAAAAATATGTGGATAATAATTTTCTTTTACTTCTTTCAAAAGTTTAACAATAGCATGCGCAAACGTTTCATTAAAACATTCCTTCATTATTCATATAGTGAGATAGTTTTTCCCTATCACATTATGTTTACACCAAGCATTAATATTTAAATATCTAACATTTGATCCAATAAAATCCATGGGCTTAAAATCAATATAACCACCATATTTTATAAATTCCCTACTTAAAGTGTACACTGTATATTTATAAGTATAAAAAGATACTATGAAATATATTTTTGAATCACAATATTTCCTGGCAGACTAGATTATAAGTGTCTATATATTCAAGGAAAAATTGAAAATCTCAACTATTTATAAAACACATTTCATCCATAATTTCTGAAGAACTTTAATTTGAAGGAAAAATGCTGCTAGAAAAATATTATGTTACCACAGTCAAAACTGAGTTAAGCGGAAGTTTTTTCTCTCAAAAGATATTAAGGAATTATCTAACTCCTTCTTTTGTTTTCTTTTATTTGCCGTGAGTTTTAAAAACATTTTAAAAACAATTCTAACATGGCTTGTGACTGTTTCCACTTTTATTTTTATATGTTCTGAGAGATTTGCTTTAAAAATCTCAAAAGAGTGACAAAGTTGTCACAAATGATCTCAAAATTAATTACATTATTTTTAAAACTTTCAAAAGTGACACACCTGATAACAGAAAATCTCTTTTAACGACTGCATAATAAAAACATTATTTAGATCTTCTTAAAAAATACCAGTAGTTTTTGACCGCAGACAATTTCTATCATTCTTTTCAAAAGAATAATTATTTTGGTGGGGGCAACCGCCATTTACCCTATTCTGACCATAAGGGTCCTATGTTATTGCATTTCTGTTATAGGCTATTCACGATAATGTGAGCACTTTCGAAATTATTTTTCGAAAAAAATTACTGCCCATGCCTACATATACTTGAACGGGCTCATTTAGTGACATGCGTCCGGTAAAGTTGGTAACGATAGATGGAAATTGAGTCCACACCTTAACTTCGAATAAAAAGTGTTAGGTAACTATTTATGATAATTTATATTATTTATTCGGTTTCTGGTTTTTTAATGTATCAGATGTGTAAAAATTAGTAAACTTATAAAAAGTTTACTTTTCTAATAATTACAGAGATTTACTTGACCGAAGCATGAATAGATTGATGAGTCCCATGGCAATGTTAATTTTACATACGCCGCAAGAATACACAACTTGCATACAAGTAGATCTTAAGTAGGGCTTTCAAAAGTGCTCATTTGATCGCGAGCAGTGTATACAAACATGTTGGCAAGGGACCTAACTCATGCAGGAAGTCCAGGAAGAAGCTTGTCCTGCCCTCGCAACTACCTTCGGGCTTATTTGTATCACAATATCGGGCGGTTGGCCACGCAATGAAAGAAACACTTCACAAACTGGCCAATCAAGTCCGCCGATCTATCCATAATATTAGACAACATCCAATGCTAGTCTCTTCTTCGGGCTTCACTTCCTGCCGCGTCCACCCACTTCCGCAGTGATGCCACAGCAGCGCTGCTTCGCCTACAGGTGACCATCTTCAGTAGCCAGCAGGTTTTCAACCGGGACGGACGTTTGTCGCTCAGCAGCACGGATACCATGTGACTTTGCCTTGTCGACACAAGGATATCAGCCCAGAACGACCAGATGTTACGCGATTTCAAGTAAGTGTTGCGTGGATGGGTAAATTGAGTTACTTTTTTAGAATATTTTTTTCAGTAGAATTCTAGTCGGCGACGAGGGAAATAAACAGACGACGCGCGGTGATTTTCCGTGGGACGCTACACTTGCCCACATGGACCGGTGAAAGGAGGTGGGTAGGAACGATGTAATGTGAAAGCCGGTCTCATTATTTATAAATTAAGTATTATAAATTATAAATAAAACGTGAGGAAATGTTAAATTTAACCAAAAGAGTTCATTAGTGTGCTAACAGAAGCATAAAATATAAAACTTTTATGATACATTGAAAATTTAGGAAAGAAGCAAACACACAATTCCGTTGTTTTTCGCTGCCCGGTGTTTTCTTCGCATGGGAAAGCGATGAGAGCTGGAGGTCAAGTTTGTAATGTTAGACGATGCGATCTGACTATCACAAACGACGACGCCGCCCACGCTGATGAATTGATCGCAGCTCGCGCACAACTGACAGTGAGAGGCTCACATTTCTCTATTTATCACACAGGAATGTCGTTGTCATCACCAGTACTTCTCCCAGAACAACTTGGACTGCCGAGAACGTTCCAAGCGGCGCCTACCTCAACTATAAATACCACATGCGGCCCTCCGAGGAGTTAGTGTAGGAGCCGAGAGTTTGGCGTCTCGTGCGACCTTAAGCGACAGTTGAGCGATTCCGAGGCGGCGAGGGACGAATGCAGCGATCTGCTATAGTTAGAGCCGCGAGTATTTCGCGAATTCATTCGGAGGCGAGGTAGACTCCAAACACTTGTTCCTTTCTCCTACTGTGTGATTGGACGACAGTCCTTTAGACACCGCGTTTAACTGCGAGCCAGTAATAAGCAGGAAGCAGTAGTGTGAGTGAGTATTTAACAGTCCTGTACAGAGGTCTCGCTTTATAACAGCAACCAATAAGCAGACGATAATGTCTCGAGTGTATAGAGGGCTAGCTTGCTGACAGCTCAATCCGCGAATTAATCGCGGCTCTAGCTATAGTGCGTCGGCGAGCTTGTGTACAGTGAAGAGTGGGACTGATCTGCGGGACTGTGGACTGTATGCGCGAGTGAACAGACATTCGGGGCGATGGAAATAGGCAGTTTTATCTAAATGTGTTGAAATAACTGAAGTAGTTTAAGGGACATTGGCAAGAGTAGAGACTGCGATAAAGATTTTAATTGAAATGGAGAGTAATTATATATTGCACTCAATAATAATAGTAAGAGTAGGACTCTCAGACTGGCAAATAACAGATGTCTGACTGTTTATAGCAATGAGAATTAATATAATTATTGGATTTAGTTATTTTATTTTTATTAATACCTCCATCGCTCACGAACTCTGATACGTCCCTCAGGCATTCTTGTAACCATACACTGGTGTTTTTTTTTCTCCAAAAGTTTGTTTTAAACAGTGTTGAGAGTGGGATGGACCCCACGTCCATGGTCAAGAAGCGAGGGAGATACGGGCGACACTAACACGCACGTCTAGTGCCTCATCGCTCTTACGCGCAAGACGTGCAGTGTTTCCGTCGTAACGCTGTACTGTGCAAATTAGATCTTTAACAGTGGGGTTTTATTACACGCGATGAAAGACCACAGAAAAAAAAGAGTATAGATATATATATATATATTTAAAAATCTTTTCTAACAAAAAGTCGTATTTGCAGAACATTTATTTACCTAGATACGAGTATTCGAGCAAACAACAATTAAGAAAAAAAAATAAACTGGGGGTGATCCCACTCTTAAGGGAAATGGTGCACGCAAACCGTATATTTATATATATTTTCGTCGTAACTGATTTCACAAAGGATTTTTAAAATCTTTGGCTTGACAAGATGTAAATAACAATTTTGAGCACCTTCTTACATTGTTACGATTTCACTGTGTTCGTTATTATCGGAGCACTGATTGAAGATAACAAAGCAAAAAATATTTATTTTCTTCCATCAGTGTCCCGAAAATAATGACGGAAGTGATTATCGAACAACGTAAAAAGACTTTGAAAATTATTATCTGCGTCTTGTCGAGCCAAAAATTTCGACTGATCCTTTGGAAAATGACTTATCCTTTATATAGAAAATCGGGTAAGTATACTGCTGCCATGCACCATTCCCCTTAAGATACCGCGAACAGTCAATGGCAGCAGTTTCTCGGGACGGCGTGGTGGCTTGATTGAAAAATTCCTGGGCGAGGAGCCGAAGAGCTGGCCTCGCTGTCTCCAGCGCCTGAGTTATGCGGCTAGCGACACAAGGGCCGTATTTCATAGAAGCCCTCGGCGTGCGGGGATATCCTCCCTCACCGGGAACAGATGGTCGCCCGCTCCATCAATCGCCTCTGCGCCCCCGGGCCTCTGCGTCCTGCCGAAGAGCGGCGCACTGCATGCCGGGTGCAGGGCGCGATCCGCACGTAAATCACGGGCCCGCGCCCTCTGTTGCCATATAGGGGAAATCAAAAACTGATACTATGCGCCTTGAAATTCTGGTACTTCCTATACAATTCCGGTACTCTCTCTCTCTCTCTCTCTCTCTCTCTCTCTCTCTCTCTCTCTCTCTCTCTCTCTCTCTAATAACAAAATATCCCAACACCCCCGGGAAAAAGTCACTGCAATTGCATTACAGTATTTAAGTCCCAAATAAAATTAACGTAATTTTAAAACAACAGTTATTTTATAATATAGCAACTATATTATATACTAGCTGTTCCTGCGACTTTGTGCGCGTGGACTTTATAGTTTGTTTACATATTTTAAAAATAGAAATAGAAAATTTAAATAAGGCGTGAATAGTGCCAATCAAAATTTATACATAATAATTTCTATAATCAAAATTAAAGAATTCATTTTTAAGTTTTAAATATTAATCAAATAGAATTTACAAATGTATTTTTAATTTTATATGGCAATAGCTAGCGACAGGTGTTTTTCGCGAAAATATTTATGGCAATACTAGACTTCAATATTCTACGTCCACATCCACAACTTCCTTTGGTTACTAGCTGCGTGTCTACGCCAGAAGACATGTTCCTATTTGACTGGGTCAATCTTCATAACGTACTCCGGAACTGAACGTCCATGATTCGTGGACAGACACTCGAGGCACGAGACATTTAAAATCACCCAACCACGAAAGGGCATATGAACAAAAATGTTTTGGAGTACAACTGGTCTTGAAATATTTTCGCGAAAAACATCTGTGTCTAGTAATAGCTGATCCCGGCGAACGTTGTTCCGCCTGCTGTGTGCTGTGTGCTTCTTGACTTTGTGTTCGTGCCTCCTCAGTTTGTGCAGAGCGTGTTCACGTCCTATTTCGAATTCTCAATGCGTCCTCTCTATTACGTCTGGTACGTCGACCAATGTTTGACCGCGATATTGTTGGAATTTTTCTCTTTTAGATCAACAAACATTTACTCCAAGAATGAGCAAAATCGGACCATAGATATAGAAGTTAGACTCCAGCGTCACCTATCGGAATGAAACATAACTAAAAACCTTACTCGCCACCTCAATAGCATATGGTGTGAATATGGTCTCAATTGGTCCAGTGGTCTGTCAGTGATGGTACGGTTTAGTCACGCACAATGGATTTTATATGTTGAGATATGTATTAATTTTTTTAAGGATGCTCAGAGATTACATACCGGTATTCATTTTGCAAAATGAAATTTTTATTTCACTTTAAGTACATTTAGTCAGAAACTAAAAAAATACGAAAATAATTTTATATTACTTTTATGGCCATGTAATTTTATTTAACATTATGTTTTTTCTACAAACTACAAGCACAATATACCATACATCATCATATGCAGTTGTGATTTACAATTGTGTTTATTTTAGTTTACAAAATAATTTAAATTAACAGTTACTTTTGCTTCATCAATAAATTTTAGTAAACTTTTTGTGACCAAAAAAATTCTGGTGTATAAGTATACTAGGATGAGAAAAGTATAGAACCTGGTACCAAGGGAGGAAATCTGGTACAAATACCAGAATTCTGGTACGTCTGGCAACACTGTGGAGCGCGCTGCATGCCGGGTGCAGGGGGCGACCCGACCCGCACGTAAATCACGGACCCACGCCGCCACGCCGCGGAGAGTGTGTTCTTCTCCGACGAGAGAGTGTGTTGTTTTCTCCGGTGTCCCGCCGTCGCAGCCGCTCGCTACCGTCGCAACCCAACATTTCAATTGTTAATTGGGCCGCTACCGGCTACGGGAGGGCCCCAGCACCTCCGCCATGAATAATTCATCGGGCGAGGAATCTCTGCGCTGCGCTTGCCCGCCGCTTGCCACTGTGCGCTCGCTTCCACCTTGTTCAAGCTTGGTGCACATGTACGCCGAACAGACAGAGGGGGCAAACTAGAACTGCCAATCAGAAGCCTTCCTCGGTTTTCGCGCGAGTAGCGAAGAAACCGAGTACGGTTTCTGATGGTACAGACACGGAAACTCCGCGAATTCATTTGATGACAAGCTATACTTAAAAAATATGTACATTTAACTTTCTTTTCAGTTGGATCGCAGATTGTTAGCCACGCCCTAGATGAATTTGAGCCAATAATTAATCAGCAAGAAAAACCCGACCGAATCCCATGATACCTGGCCTGATGTTTAACCTGATCACCAACCAATGAACAACTTCCTGAGGCTCGAGTGCATAAATTAATGTAGAGTCCAGCTTGCTCCCAAATGAATCCGCGAAATTTCCATGTGTCTGCTGATTGGCTGTTATAGTTTTCCGCTCTGTTCGGCGTGATCGGTAGAAGCAGGTGTTCTTCGCGGATAGATTCCAATACCAGCTGTACTCCAAAACACTTTTGTTCATGTGCTTTTTCGTGGTTGGATGATTGTAAATGTCACGTACCTCAAGAGTGTGTCCACGTATCATGGACGTTCAGTTTCGGAGTACCTTATTGCGATTAGCCCAGTCAAATAATAACACGTCTTATGAAATAGAATCGCAGCCAATGACCAAAGGAAGTCGTGGTTGGGGACGTAGGATACTGAAGACTAGCAAGGCCATAAATATTTTTGTGAGAAACACGTGTCAATAGTGATCGGCATTCATGTGAACCAGGCATAACCTGGGTGTTTTTCAAGCCTTTGAGTATAGAGGGTGTAGAGATTAAGCCGCTCTTAACATGGAGGTCTTGAGCGCCGATGAGGGTGAAGCGAGGTGAGTGTGGAGCAGCGCCGGAAAGAAATTGCAGGGGAAACGGGAGATCCCCGAGAAAACCCGTTGATCAGCGGCATCGTTCGGCACGTTTCCCACATGCGAGAATCTGGGAGCGACTCCGCCGGGCATTGAACCCTGTTCACCTAGGTAGAAGGCGACCAGTCTGACCACTACACCACCGTGGCCCAACGCTTTACTCAAATCTTGACGAGGCAAACAGGACTATTTAACAGAATTGTTTAATTTTCTGCAGTTTCAGTTATATCAATATTTTTCCAGGTGATACAGCAATTATTAAATAATTTGGGAACCTTTGAACACAGCTACATTTGTGAAACTAACCCCGCCAAGAAAAGAACAAGGATTTCTAATTACTGCCAACATGTTTCCTGTGCCTTGTCAAGTTCGGCTTGTAAATATCGAATCTGAAAATTAGGCTACGGAAGAACACACACAAATCCAAAGTGATACATTCCGCTTAACGAGGTCTCTAGCGCCTGAGGTGGCTGCATCTCATGCAGGCAGAGTTTCTGAGGATGCGCCATGAAATGTGTTTATTAGTGTACCGTCACCAATCCAAACCCTGCGGTACACTAGGAAAGTCTTTACGGAATGTTTACCGCTTATGGTTATGATAAAGTGAGAGCAACGGTAAAAAATATTTTACTTTTCTACAAAATAAGAGAATTCACTCTGCCGCTTTATTTTTGTGATAAACACGTATGTTATTTGGTAGTGACTACTAAAATATTTTCGCGTATTAATAAAAAATTGTATTTAATTTTCAACTGTCACTTTGTACACTACAAAATAATTTATGTTGGCTACAAAAATTATACGCAACTTGAAATATGCATATTTCCCCCATGAATGGCTGAACCGTCGAAAAGGAGAGGGTGTATGTGCGTACGAGGAGCTCTCTACACACAGAAAGAATTTGGTACCTGAAAATGAAATAGTGTTGTAGAATTACTATCTTGTGTAAACTAACAAGATCACATTTTGAAAACTTATAGGGCCTAGTGAACTATCACGTATAGTGATTGTGTGTTAACAATGATAAAAAATTTTGTGTTGTTACAAATGTTCACTAAATAAGTGGCGGAATAATCTCAATTTGCATGTATAATAACTCCGCCCATTTCAAGGGTCATGTATGTTTTACAAGTTATACCAAGATTGAAAAGAATAACATTTTACATACAGGTCGAGCATTTTCAATTAATTAAGCGGTTCTTTCTAGAGTAAAGAAAATGTACCAACACAGGACAACGAGTCTATACAAATGTTAATAGCGTGGAAGAGAAGTACCAAGTTTTAATTTATTATAATTTTTCCGTTACAGAGATAAATCTATTTTTAATAATATTTTTAATCCGTACCACAAAATGTTGAATAAAAAACAATATTTTCTAAGCTATGTTAGATTTACACACATACTAGTTTTGTCATACAAAAATGGGATAGGCCTAAGTAAATCTTTTCGGTATGGAATTATTATTTTTTTGATAACGCTTACAAGAAAAAAATTGGTGGAACACATTTTATATTCTGCCGCTCCACGCCCTCTTATCTTATATTTTCAACGGCACACACACACACACACACACACACACACACACACACACACACACACACACACACATATATATATATATATATATATATATATATATATATATATATATATATATATATATATATATATATGTTTGATGGTAGACTACGGAAAGAATAATAGTATGACAAAAATAGCGCAACTTGCCTGCGGTTTTTGGTTTTATTGCAGAGTAACCAGTTATTTGATTTATTTTTTCTGCAATGAAACTACGTCAGCTGATTATCTAGTGTGGCCTATAGGTGCTGTTGGAACCACCGAATATCTGGAAGCATTTTGCACTTTGTAGGCAGTGCTGTCTCACGGTAGCACAGAAGGTGACACTAGAGCGCACATCACTTATCGCATGCTATGAAATGCACAAAGTCACTCGTCAGTTGAAATGTTATTGCTACTAACAACACGTAAATAAGCATTCGTGAGTTCTAAATTTCAGGGATACTAACACCAGCACATCAACTAATTTGCGAGAATTCGTGATTATGTTAGAAAAGTCTTACGTACATTTTCCATCAGTGACTTGCTGCGTATGAAAATGTAATATCCTAAGGGAAAATAGGGAAATAAATTATTCCATAAGGAGGCAAATGAAATTTGTAAATAAAATTTGCAAGTACATTGTATTGAGTTTTTGCTTGTTGCAGTTCTAATATTATCTTCTGGAATATATCATGAACTTGAAAATAAGAATTTCCTGCTGGGCAAATGTTTCAAGCACATTTCTGCCATACTGAAATATCCTTAGGTAATACTTCTAAACAATTGCCATATTAAAAGCGTTTGATATACCGGGGCCTAATTTTCCTTCACATAGTTATAGAGAATAAAACGTATAGGCTGTTCACGGTAAAGTGAGCACTTTTTAAGGCCATTCCAACAAGTATTAACCACTAATAAATAAATCTTATTGCAGCCTCAGGCATTCAATCTTGAGGGTGGTGAAATGTATGCACTGTGCTTATTGGTAACATTGCAATTTATATTAAAAAGCAGCAGGAAGATGGATATTGGATGAAAGGAAAAATTTAGAATGGCCTTAACAAGTGCTCACTTTACCGTGAACATCCTATAGTTACATGTTTCTAAGTATTACATAAATTAATTTTTTGGTCAATATATCTTTAATCATCTATTGATTAGGTAGGTATGCAACACTTTCAAAACTCAATACCCTGCATTTTGAAATATTTAAAATACATTTGTTGTGGCAATGTTTTGGCTACCTATGTTATCACCTGGTTCAAATATAAAAAAATTAAATACTGGGCCTATTGTTCATTTTGTTTATTAATAGCTTTATTTAAAGTATTACGGAGCGATTATTGCACACATTGCTGTGGGACGAATGCTAAAGGTTTCCCCAGGGGGAAAAAATAGTATATATACAAATATATATATATTTTTTTTGTACATTAAATAGCTTTTCGTATTAATGTGAAATAATGGTCTGAAAAATAATACTACGATGCAGAACAATGGTTTTTAAAAAGATTATAAAAAGAATCAGAGCATTTGAGATGCCTATTTTTTGTGGAAATATCAAAATTAAGCCAAAATAAAATGTTACACCAAATCTCAAAATAATTGTTCATGGTATATGAATGTATAAAGACTATTTCTTGGAATGTTACGTGGTTTGAACATATTTAGATTTTAACATTTAAGATAAAATCTGAAATTAAAATAGCTTACCGCAGGGGAAGTAAGTGTCGGAGTTTCAAACAAATTGTTACATGCCACTACCGTAACTTCAAGAAACTCTTCAGGAGAAACCGAACTTTGTGTTATATATATATATATATATATATATATATATATATATATATATATATATATATATATATATATATATAAATTCATACTAATCAATATTTTAAAATAAAAGCTCATATTTATGTTAAAACATAATCAGTTTTCTTTTAAAAATATTTTCATATTTCTTATTAAGTTACTATCTAAATATTATCACGAAACCATGAAATATACACACGATTTATAAAAAACAGTTGGCTCTGTACAAGCCTTAATTTGAGGCTAGACAGGCAGAAATGGCTGGATGGAGGGTTCGATGTGCTGATAGGAGAGTAGGCTGATAGTCCACTGGAAGCGACTACGAGCGACTACAGGAGCAAGCGATTACAGGCGACTTGAATCAAGCGACGACGCGCGACTTTGCTCGTCCGCTGTAGGCGACTACGAGCGATGGTCCAGTTTGCAATCGGTGAGTGCAGGCGATGGAAAAGGAATCAAAACACTGCTATACAGAGTGAGTAAAATGAACGCTGAAGATTTATTTTACTTGTCGGACAGTCCCTACCTGACGAGGTGTCGGATGCAAACCCGAAAATCAGGACGTCGGTGTTGGGTGAAGCCAATGTTAGGCAGAAGGGCAACAATGGGAGAATTTCATCACCTGCACGACGGTTTGGTGAATGACGCCCAAATGTTCTTTGATTGTTACCGGATGAGGCAAGAGATGTTTCACTACATTTTGAACGGCATAGAGGCAACCATTGCGAAAACGTCGTTTTTCAGGGAAACAATAACATCTCAGGAACGTCTCGCCGTGACACTAAGGTAAGTGAAAGCAACTATCGTAAAATTCTTTATTTTAATGTAATAAGTAAAATAAACACTATGTAAAACGTAAAAAAAAAGCGCACTGTCCCTAAGCACATCATGGAAAGTACTGCTGATGATGTTTATGAATTATGTTCATTTCTGAAAAGTGTCATGCTAACCACTTAATAGTTGCAACTCCAACATTTCACTTTAACACTGTGTTTTCTATGAGGGACCTGTAAAGTTACAAAAGAACTGTCGTAAGCCCACATCAGCTTATCCACAGCCCAGTTAAACAGTCTCGTCGGTTGAGTTTGTTTAAGCTGTTGATTCAATGGTCCAGGACGACGGTGATGGTGTGAATGCATTTGAAGATTGCACGCGCAGATTAGTTTCACGTAGTTCGTCTTCGTAAATGAAAATTTGCTGGAGCTTGTTTCGTACTATCAGTTTTCGATTGTCAGGAACATTCTTCATATATGGAAGGAGGCTTAACAAGGATTTGAAATCGCTGTCGTCCTTTATGGGTTTAGTTCCAGACAATAACTTCAACTTCGCTTTCTCAATTGCAAGAAATTGCTCCGTGCTGTAGTCATTATCACTATCGGTGTTTTTTTGCACTTATGCTGCTTGCGTGTTGTTGTTGGAGGTCCCATTGTCGGAGGTTCATTATACGAACTACTACATGACTGTGTTTCACTAGGATTCGTGTTAGGTGGTTAAGAAGTATCTAAATGGTCTTCTTCACGGGAGGGTGAAACAGGCCCGTCTTCGGAGTTGTCACCTTCCGGCAAAACACGTTTTTGTAGAGATGTAATATTTCCCTTCAGGTATATAGGTTCTATTATGTTGGAAAGGAACGTCATTTGGGGGAGAAAAAAAAAAGGGCCACGAAGAGGAAAATGCGTCCGGGGCTTCATCACCAGACTTGTACACCTTTCTGTATTCTTGCCGGAAAATATCACGCAAACCCTTCAATTTCTTCTTAACATCCGCCACTGAAAAAGAAAATAACACTTTTAGTGCTGTAAAAAATAGGCCTTGGAAGAACAAACAATAACCATTTTGTAAGAATAGATACTGAAATCCACATGTTGTGTTAGTAATTAAAGTTACATATGCTGTGAGTTTAAATAACTGATTTTACAATTTACCAGTCTTCTGGCTCTAAAATATATATATTTTTTTCAATGTTTTGTTGCAGGTACTTGGCCACCGGGTCTTCCTTCGAGACAGGGTATTCGTTTAGAATATCTGACTTAACAGTTGGAAGAATTATCCAGGAAACATCTAAGGCAATTTGGGGAAAATTTGCCACTATACATATGCCATTCCCCTCAAATGATGAACAACTGGACTCCATTGTAGAACGGTTTTGGAGTAAGTGGAAATCCCCTAATTGTGTAGGCTGCATCGACGGTAAACACGTGCGCATACGAAACCCGGAACACTCTGGCAGCATGTACACAAATTTTGAACAGTATTTCTCTATAGTGTTGCAAGGCGTTGCTGGTCCAGATTACAAATTTATTGCCATTGATGTGGGTAAGTAGAGTGACGGTGGGATTTTTTCTCATTTCAAACTTGCCACTCGCCTTGAAAGAGGTGGACTTCGCAATAAAAGAGTTGCAGCATTGCCTGGATCGAATATTAAAGTTCCACGTGTTCTTTTGGGTGATGAAGCGTATCCACTTAAAACATACCTCATGAGACCATTTCCTGCACCACAACTTGGGCCATCACAAACGATATTTAATATGCGGCTTTCCAAAACACGGCAAGTTATTGATTGTACGGTTGGTATCATTACCAGAGAGTGCTTCAAACATGTATTGAGATGAACCCCGATTTCGCCGACACGATTATGAAATGTATATGTTTGTTGCATAATATTGTCATCGATAAAGAAGGTGAGCACCATGCTGCGTCATCAAATAACCAACCGCAAACTGAAACCAGTGATCTGCCCCTTCGATATGCTTCACGAGGAGAAAACAGGAGTGTTACGGCATCTTATGTGATCAGAGACAAATTTATAGCTTATGTTTGTGAACACGAACCAAATGCTTGAAAATGTGTTGATAATTGTTTGTATTACTACAGAAACTTCACATGCCATTACCCATAGTTTCCGCTATACATCACGAGAATGATAACGACAGTCTTTCATGTTTCACAAAGGTTCTTTTACACAAACTGCACTGATCAATTTTTCACTATCCATTGTATCCATGAGGACGATTGCGGTTGCAGCAATCGCGCTGTACTAGCGACTACGAGCGGAGAATCCAATTTCAGGCGGATAAGTCGCTTATCGCTCGTAGTCGCCTATAGTCGCGTGGAATGGTCGCTTGCAATGGACGCTGTTGCATTACAAGCTTCGTATTCGGATTGGTCGCGTGTAGTAGCTCGTAGTCGCTTCCAGTGGATGATCAGCCTAAGGTTTAGCGATGACTGTACAGTAATTTGTTAGTGGCAGTACGTAATGAGTTGCTGCCCTTCAAGAACCTTGCACGAGACGGGGTTAGAAATCTCCAATCATATGGCATCGTTAACTTCGACAGGCTCTTACTCGTGTAAGTACAGACTGACAATGCATCGTTTTTAAGGCTGTTCAACAGCACAGTTTTCTTACTGCATTTTAAACTTCATTTATAATATCATGGTATAATATCCATGACTATTTGACGAAAATACTGAATCGTTTTAAACATAACATTCATCATGTTTTGTAGCAACAAATATGAAGATTTTGCCGTAAGAAAGCGGAATAAATACTTCCTGTCATTTGCTTTGAAAATATTAGTTCTCCCCTATTTGTACAAACACACATATATAAAACTCTATAGGTCTCAATATTGTTACGCGCTACAGCTCGCACCAGCCGTGAGCTATCGTTATGCGCGATCCAGCTTTGTGGGGTAGGGATCACCTCGACCCTCCCCTCTACCAGGCAGACACGCTCGCTGCCTCGTCGCCATACCCCCACCGGACAGTCGGAGGAATGACAGATAGCCGTGACGTAACTGGCGTCACAACCCTCCTCCTCCCCCCCTGCTGGAGAAGCTGACAAGTGTAGATGATATGGAAGAATATTATGGGATTTAGGATCCTCGGCGCAACGTGGCATTTAGAGAAATTTCTGGGCGATTGCCTATGACCCTATACATATTGCAGTGGTCCAACGGCCGGCAGTCTTTTGCGGAGGCCATCTGGCTGAGTGCGGTGGGTGAAATCGAGTGTGGAAGACGACGGGGGCCCGCGAGAGACGCCAGACGAGGTTTTTGTGGCTTGAATGGTCAAGAGGGCGTGATGCCCACGAATTAAGGCTTACTGTTCATGAAGGCGCTCGGATAACTCTACATTGTAAAAACAATTGAGGTAAAATTCCCTTACATGTAAGAGAGCTAATTACCTCTACATGTAAGGTAACATTATCTCTTAAATGTAGAGTAAATTTACCTAACAAGTACGGTATTATTCCCTAATAGTACGGCAAAAGAACCTGACATAAGTGGGGGAAAAATCGCATACAAGTAAGGGAAAATTAACTACATTGTATAATAAAATAATATTTCAAAATACACCGGAGAAATATTATTGTTAATTATTTTATTACCAATATCCGCTGACTAATAGTACCCGAAACCTCAACACTAAAATACTCGAAACTTGGGTGGGTGGGCGCGAACCACGGTCCTCTATCACGATAGGACAATACGCTATCTACAACACCACCACGATAGTGTAACGTCAGTGAATATCAGCGTGTTAAAAGATTGTTTCTTACACCCGTCTCCCACCTAGCTGTTGAGAATGCTGGAGAGATGCATGCGTCTTAAAGTAATTTTCGCATCGATGAATGAGATTTTCCACTACCATCTACGTGAATTTTACTCCAGAATGCGGTGATTTTACCTTACTTTTAAGGAGAACTATGTTTCACTCACAAGTTTGCGAATATTACATTACACTTTTCAGGTAATTTTCCCATTATTTTTTACATTGTAGATCATTTGCGGACTGGTGGGACCTGGACTAAACTGAGCTGGTACTGAATAACATGTGGTACGGACTTTAACTGTCAGATATGGACATATAATTTGCAAAATAACTGATTAGGATTTGATACACTGTCTATTGAGACTAATTTTCAATGATTCAAGTACGTCAATTCCTTTGAGGTAATTGTAAATTGTATTGATTGAAGTCATTAATTGTAAACAGCAAGTGATATCAATTTATTGTGAGATGTTGAGTCGAGAGAATTCTGCTTGTAGTTATGGTAAATAAAATTAAGAAATCATAATAAACTCTTGTATTTAATTAAGACCTCCATCGCTTAATGAACTTGGTTTAGTCCACTGACTTCGAAAGAAAATTGTAACTATATATTCACGATTTTATATTGTACCATAACGAAAAATACGTAATATGTTTAAAATGTATAATATTATTTTTTTACTACCGAAGGCCAATAAAACGCACAGTTGTTGCTTTGCAACAAAATGGCCACGCTTCGCCGCACCTGCCAGCCACCACTGAAGGCCATATCACAAGATGCGTCTGTCCGAACCGTTCGTCCGGGTTGTTAGTCCATGTAGATTTCTGATCACGACGAGCCTCGCGTGCTACGACTGAGGTTTTATTGATGGATTTAGTTATTATAACAGGTCACCATTTTTGTCCGTTTTGACATTGCTTTGGCGTATATTACACTGCTTGTAATTGACATTATGTGTACATTGCCTTAGCTACACTGCATCACTTAACAAACCGCCCATCAGTTCATCTCGAAACATCTTAACAAATCTGTTAGCTACTGCACAAGAAATGTACGATTTCGCACGTTTGATCTCTTCTGTGTATGAACGTAGCCTCTCATAGGTCTCGGCGTTGATGCCGCCAGTTTCTGACGATGTAGTTCGTCCTATCGGACCACGAAAGATAAAGTTTGGCCAGCTTCAGTCGGCCAGCACCTCACCCTAAGTCTGCGCCATCAACCTCTGACGTCACAGGTCGCGTGAACCAATCAAATGCTGTATCGGTATCGGTGAGAGTACGGTCAGCTGGGACCATGCGAACCACAGACTAAAGATGAGGTATACCGCTCATTTGTCTTCTGCGCATGTACCCAATATTGACCTACCCCAAAGGAACACAACTGTCAAAGTCGCATGGTCAACAAACGTGAACGTGTTCGTTTGTATCTTAATTTTCTAATGACAAGCACTATTATATAAATAAGATATACCTTTAACAGTTTGAACTTAATGAAAGTGCAATACGAATTCATTACCGAAAGTATAAAAACATCTCAAAACACTTGTTTACCAAACAGTGTTCTGACATCAAATACAATCCACGCTCCGACCTCCTGTGATGCAGTCGGTTGGTTGGTGCGCCGCTGGTCTGCGGTGCAGGAGGCTCTGGGTTCGAATCCCGGGTAAGGTATGTTTGTAAGCCGTCCCCTGATAACCTTCAGGTATAACACCTGGGGACGTTAATAAGCCCATTCCAATCCACGCCGCTTTTGCTAGACGTATTGGCAGAAAAACAGTTTAACGTTGGGTCATAGAGATTGGTTGTGCGCAGCCAGCGAGATCGCTCCACCTTATCTTTAAGCCTATGATACTCACAGCGACGCGTAGGAGGAGTAGGTAAAAGTGGTGAACTGTGCTGTTCCGGCAGATGCTGACGGGGAAGACGTGGGTGGCAACAGCAAGAGACGGCGCTCGAGGACCAACTTCAACAGCTGGCAGCTGGAGGAGCTGGAGAGAGCCTTCCTCGCCAGCCACTACCCGGACGTCTTCATGCGCGAGGCGCTCGCCATGAGGCTCGACCTCAAGGAGTCCCGCGTCGCGGTCAGTATCTACCCTACTTACTTTCACACCTAACAGTCGTGATAGTAACTTATCTATAGGCCTTTCACGGTTGATTGAGCACTTTGGAAAATAACCTTTGAAAAAAGTCACTGCCTTACCTGCATGTATTTTAACAGGCACACCGACGGACGTACACCCTGTAAAGTTGGCAATGACGGAGGGGAAATGGTTTTTAAATTTAAGATGGCACGCTTTTAGAAATTATCGTACAAATTCCGAAAGTTATGGCAAGCCCGTACCATAATAACGGTATGCGAAAATTGGTCAGTACATTTGTGTACCATAATTATGGTTTATACGAACCCACTTATATGTTGAATTAAAAGTGTTAAGTAATAATTTATTAATACTAAAATAATTAATTTTTTCCTTCTTTTTTTTTAAAATTTGCATCAGTGTAAGAATTAACGCGTTTGCAAAATGTGTACCTTTATAACAATTTCCCCTTTTTCACTTGATCGACGAAGAAATAAAGTAATCCGACCCATGGCAAAGTTAATTTTATACATAGTGAAAGTATACACGATCTACTATTCTACTCTTCTTTTGTATCCTTCTGTCACATTATTACGGAGCGTGAACGCGTCATTAATAACATCGTCGCCTGAACACACCCTTTCACTTAATTAGAAACCAGTTACTGTTGGCTCTCATTAGGTTATCGTAATTATAATAACTTTGCTGCCCCGAAAGTTCAGTGTACCATGTATTGTAATGTCAAGTTGTTACAATATATCCCCGATATAAATTCTAAATGTCAGTATAATAATTCCTCCCCCAGTGCTATACCATCATGAGTTAACAGCAACCATAATTAATCATCTCATAGGTAAACAGCTTTCATAGCTCAGTATTGAACTACGCTTCTACCCTTACATGTATGAAGTGACGTAAAATATAAATTTCATAACACAAAGTGAAATTAACATTGTAGACTAATTGGCCTAGCGAATTTATTCATGCTCCAGTCACGTTAATACAGTGGAATTCTTGGGAATGTAAATGTCTTACTAATAAGTCAATTCGTAATATAATATGGATATAAAGCAGAATCGCCAGCTTAACTTGCCAGAAGTCGAAATTCGTCAGGTCTTATTGACATTTTAGTTATTTCGCATTGAAAACTTAACTCGGAGCTTGCGTACCAGAATGTGTGCCAGCATGTATGCATTTTCCAAAAGCTAATTTGAAAAGAATTCACTTAACCGTGAACACAAATTAAGTAACAAAAATATGCAGAATTGTTTATATTCAACAAATAAATAAAATTCAAAACCATTTGGTGTCAATAACAAATGAATCTGAAAGTTACTATAGTCCATTCACGACTGGAACAGACTTATGTGAATCAACGTTTGAAAAAACACCCTTGCCATTAGCTGCATGTATAGCTAGTAAAAAATGTGGTGGGTGAGGGTACAGTACCCGTGCTTGCCACATTATTTTTTATTTTTTACTAGCTATACATGCAGCTAATGGATACGATGTTTTTTTTCAAACGTTGATTTCATAAGTTTGTTCCAGTTGTGAATGGACTATAGCTCTTGTTTTTTTTTTTGTAATGTTTATTTCACCTCAATTCTATAAGTGGGTTAGTATTTTATTTTGTTGTCTTTTTCAAAAATTGAGGTGTTTTAAGATATGAGTATGAAAAAACTCGAGTGAACTATTTTTTTGAATGAAATATAATTAGATGTACTGTCTACGAATTCACCTTGATACAAATACAAACTAACACAATTTTACCATCTAGTGCTCCTAGCCTTGTATTTATAGACACTTTTGCGAAGGAGATACGAGTCACATTCGGAACTTATATTTTTTTTTGGGGGGAAGCGAGATCATTAAACGACTAGTGTATTTTTTCGTGAGACGAATACAGTTTCAATCAGTCTCAAATTGATGAGAGGCATTGACTTCCTCTAAACGACTCGCATCCCATTAACTTCTCCTAGTACTTGTAAAAATGGCACACTCCTTTCCATATCGTTTCGATAATTTACATGTAACGGACTGACGAATACAACCTTTTTTTTAATAGTGATGATATAAAGTTTTTGACGTAGAGAAATGAATGAGTGAAGTGAAGAGTTTTGGACGGCACTTAATACTGCGGTATTGAGAGACGATGAGAGTGATCGAGGTGAGGATGGAGCAGCGCCGTAATGAAAGGGCGGGGGGAAATGGGAGATCCCCAAGAAACCTCACTGATCAACGGCAACGTCCAGCACGATTCCCACATGCGAAAATCCGGAGTGACCCGGCCGGGGATTGAACCCTGATCGCCTTGGTGGGAGACGAGCAGGCTAACTACCATGAACTTGGAACTGCATTACGAAGTCGAAAAGAAACGAGGTTATATTCTGTTTATCCAAATTATGAGCATGCATAATCGTTGAAGAGGAAAGAATAAATGATCATTTAAGCAAGCTTCTAAGAATGCTGTGTAATAGTCGACTTTCTATCGGTGCTCTAAGCTGAACGCTGTTCTCTGTATTATGTACAACCGTATTCTTTATAACGAGTTACCGCAAGCGACTAAGGGGATAGTGCTTCACGTTATGGTCATCCAAATCTTTCAATGTCTCTTATTCATATCCTTTTGCATGCCAGCAGTGAAAATATGTACTTTCGTTTATGAACAACTGCAGAGATTTAAAATTAATTTTAACTAGTTTGAGGGATTCATAGAAAGCGTGTTTAATTTATCGGTTTTCGAGCCATAAGACGTATTTGTCTTATGGATTAGTTAAAGTTAATAATAATGGAATGATAATTATAAGTTTATTAAGTAGGTTGATTGGGAGTGAAATATAAATAACTTTATAATAGTGGCTAAAGTCACAATTGATGGCGCCAACAGTCAGACTATAATAGGAACTGAAAATATATTTAATTTGGTTTCATGTCGCAATAGAGTTACGTAATAGCAAAGAATATATGAATTCCGGACGGCTACCATGTATCGACCTTAAGGTTAACAACTTTTTATTTAACTGGTTAAGTCTCTATGTTTTTCGCACTCTAGAGGAACGTATTTCATGCGGTCGAAGAGCGTATGGGAAATGTCGCATATTGTTGATGGCTTAACGGGATATTCTGGATACCGATTTTGCAAAAATTAAAACGGTACAGAATATTTGTATTTTGTCAGGGAGGTATGTCCGTCGTTTAGCATTAAACATCTTAAAACGTAGGGTAAACTCCTGTTTAACTGGACGCTGTCAAGTATAACAAAATCTCGGTGTTACGCCTGATAGGTACGTATTGCTGTGACCTGTTCTGTCGTCGAACCAGGACACGCAAGGAAGGGGGAATGTTCGTAACCAGAGGATAAAGCACTCTATCAGATTCACTATAATTTATTACAAATACTAGATCTACAACCAGACATACATATAGCCCTTGGCTATTACAACCAATGTTACTCGTCTCATTAAATGACTTTATTACCAGACCAAGCAGGGGCAGCGGTGGCGCAGTGGTGGCGCAGTGGCTAGCGCACTCGCCTCCCACCACGGCGATCCGGGCTCGATCCCCGGCGGGTTCGCTCCTGGATTTTCGCATGTGCGAATCGTGCTGGACGATGCCGCTCGCCGGCGGGCTTTATCAGGGTATTCCCGCTTCCCCCGCCCTTTCATTCCAGCGCCGCTCCATCCTAGGGACTCACTTCATGTCATGTTCAGGGACGACGGGCACCTACGGGTCCCAGCTGGAAAGCCCGTCATTCGGAGGGTGTTGCCTCGCCCTGGGTCCACCCCCCATACGCATTTATTTACCAAACCAAGTGACGGCAATTAAATCCCTTTACAATAACAACAGCTAAAGAGTGCTCTTGGCTGGATGAGCCTTAATTATTTAATCCGAGGACCCTAATCCGGCAAGACCTATGGCGCCCTGCTGAGATTATAATTACCCTTTTAATATTGTTGTCGTGTAGAGAGCCTCTCGACAGTGGCAGAGTGCAGAGTCGACGTCGTGACCACGGCCCTTTGGTCCACCTCTCGCTGGTCCCTCCGGAGCAAGATGGCCGCCGTCTCCACTTTATATACTACCCCACCTAGCCTCATCAGCAGGGAGAGAGTTTTCTAAACAATGGGGCTGGCTCGTCGTGGCTGCACCTTTCCAAGTGCCGAGCGTGGCTTGCCAGCCCCAGCTAACATGGTTTGCACCAGTATGTTGTAATGTACAATGGATTTGTGTTTGAGATATTAAGAAAGTTGTTGTTTTATACTGAGAAACTTGTAAGCTAAACACCTGTTTGGAGAACACATGTCAGTGTAATATATGGACTCTGACATCACACTTTATCAAGGGTCTGCCAACCACGGAGCCATTCACAAGCGTTGAGAAAGAAAGGGCACTTGTAAAGATGGTGAAAATATGAGTAAATCACTAATCGTAGGCAGCCATTAGACTATAAACTATTTTTTTTCCCTGCCGTGGATCGTAAAGTCTATGAGTCAGAGTGGAACCATTTAGGAACTCCGACACTGGTCTCATTGGTGGAACACTCGTCAGCTGTACCAGTAGTAGAAATAATCATGGCCGCTGTGCCCGACGAGATTAATGTGATGTTATTAACAATGGATTTCGGTGATGAGGGGAGTCATTTGTAAAAAATTATAGCATGTATAATTTAATTCATGTGAAAATAATTGAATACAATCCCATCCTTACTCGTTTAATATCATCGACAGAAAAGCAATACTACATTTTCTTGGTTAGAATTACTATTTATCATCGCTATTTTCGGTCACCTGCTGTTGTTGGGACTGTTGAGACTGTCTCAGCAGGAATGTAGCCTCTAGTCCCAATACATCTGTCTTCAGTAACTCCTCAGCAGCATCAGTAAATAAAGAGACACTCGTTAGTAATATCAGCTGCTGACAGTTAAGAAAGTAATGCAGCTTATGTGGACGCCTTCCAGATAGATACACAAAATGGCTTGCACACATTGAACTGTAAGTTGAGAATATTACATTTATTTAAATATCTGGTGTCCTTATATCTCATCAACATCAACGAACCGGGGGCAGACTTTGAGAATAACTGGAGTGAGTAATTAACCTAAAAGAAGTTAACTAATTTAGTTTCAATATCGTCCTGAATTAGTGAACACCGACAATCTAACGAAGCGGCATGCTTCAAAGTAATATCTATACATGCTGCCGACCTTTAGGCACCTAGTTCGTAAATCAGAGAGGTTATCATAAAACTCTCGGGAACCGTGAAAAGTTAATGTTTTTCGGGCGTTTTTTTTCACTGGCAGTTCGTGTCATGATTCTTTTAGGGGGCTGGGTTCTCGTTTAGACAAACGTCACATTTTTGGAGGTTACTCAGAAATATTTTCTTACTTGCAGGTAATGTTCTAGTTCATTATTTCTGGATTCAAAGGCAATCACCTTAAAATGATATTATCAAAGTGTTGCACAGTTGTGGAGTAGAAAAGAAATTTGAATATAAAAATAGTTATGTTGTTTCTACTAGGCACCGGAACTTATTTTCTCCCTTTCGTAATAAAGCGTCTATTAATATTTAAGTAAAATTTCTTAATTACGGCATTATCAGTATGTACAGCGTACTTATCGAACGGAATATGCACAGACTGCTGTTAGGCACGCCATTTGATACATATTTCACTCAATAAAGTGGGTGTTACAAGTATCCCGTGCTAGGGTCTAATAAGATCTGGCTTTGCATTTGATGGATTACATTTTCATCCATACGAAAGTTGTGCAAGGTCGTGTATGATAAATATTGTGTTGATGTTAATCTAGTGGTTAAAATCTTAGGAGAAAGTTCAATATTATTCTTTAGTAAAGACGAAGAAATTAACATAGTGGTTGTTCTGAAAACATTAGATTTAAGTAGACATAAAATTATTATCAAGATAAAGCAAAAGTTAGTTTAAGAAATATATTGAGCAACAGTAAATACCTAAATTACATTAAATTTAAATGTTTTTAAAATAACATGCGTAACTTCGAAGACTGTGCCATCTGACTACGGGAAGATTCTTGCTGTCTTCTAGGAGATCACGCTTGTATACTCTATGTATAAAACTGGAATCATTTATGTCGTTAATACTATAGAAAATTCAAAAGTAAGCAAGAAGTAGGTATAGTTTCTTTTTCTTTTTTTAATATAAACCGCTTTCTCACAAATTTATTGTGTTGCAATGGTTGGGAGGTGAACCGTTTAAAAATCAGGCAGAAATATTATTTCCAACATGTAGCTTAAAGTGACTGTTGGAAGTGTCATTCGCCTTCGAAAATCGGAAAATAGCAAGTATTTAATTTTAAAAAAAATCGGGAATTATTAGAGATGAACGAAAAACAATTCGCAAAATATATCAACAAACGCACATGATCAACCTCTGAAAGTGTAGTCATAAATAACACCCCCCCCCCCCCCCAAACAGAAATGAACTAGTGCTTCGCTACTCCCTTCATTGCAGTAAATTTTGTAGCCTAACTCTATGTATGTGCTAAAATTACTAGACAGGTCACTGATTACCAAACCCAAAAGCGTAAAGAGGCCATTTTTGCAATAACACTCAAACCCGATCTGTTTGCGAGAAAAACTGTCCCCAAAAATAGGATGGCCGCCAAACACCTTGCAGGTAGGCAACCAGACGTTCTCGTGTGGTGAAGGTGTTGCTAGCTGAACTACCAGTGATGCACACATCTGCGAGCAAAATAATATGCGCGTGCGTCATGAGCAACCACAAGCCGGCAGTAGGAACTACGTAGCCCGTATTAATTCTTATACTGCACTGTTATGTAGTCAGCATAGGCAAGTATATGTCTACAGAGCTTGCGGACATGTTTTGATTTATTGTGAAGCCAAGTGCCGTTGCATTTTAGGTGCACGATTGTATAAGCAACGTTAAGGCACACACTGAAAAATTTTAGCATTTTTACAAGAAAAGTCCTTGGAAACCCAGTTTTCAAGCAAATCCTTTGTAAAACTACAAAAAGGGTTTTCTTGTAAAATCTGCAAAACATTTGTCTGTAATATTACAAATAATAACCTTGTATTACAATTGACATTATTGAGAAGTGTACATAAAATTATTTTTCTTCAAGAAAACAAATGTGATAAATTAATAAGAAAGAATAATTAAAAAAAAACATATTTCAATTTACGAAAAAATAAATCACACACTGCCAGCACGAGAACTAGAAGCCACGCCCCTTGTGACATTAACCGGTACCATTATCCACAAGACCAACTGGACTTACGAGCTTCAAGCATATTTTTGCACTATAAAAATACCTACAACATATCAATGAAGTTATTTTGTTAAGAAGAATAAGTACATTTATTTCATTTTAAGAGTTCTGTTGTTCAGTTAAGAGATTAGGATGGCTCTTAACAACGAGGTATTGAAAATCGATTGAATAGTTATGTGTAGTTAGGAAACATTAACAGTTTATAAATAACACGGTCACATTTCATTATGATTATCTGAGTTGTTCTAAATGTTTTACGTTATTCAAACTTGCAATACATTTTTTTTTCTGCACGCAGCTACACTTTACATCACATATAGTTTTTGCACAGACACCTATATACGGTTTTACCACGGCCCTCGTAGTTTTACAAACGAGTAGTTTTACGAGAGAAATATTTTCACTGTAACAAGTATTTGTAATATTACAAATAATTTCTCAGTAGAAATTACAAATTATTTTTTACAGTGTACTCAGGGCTGGATTTCCTTTGTAGCCGCCTGTAGGATCATAAAAATGTGCCCTCCAGTAAAACTGTTTTATTTTTCCTACCTCATATTTATTTGTTATTTTAAGATCCATGGAGAGCATACGAGGTGCGACATTTTAATTTGAACCAAGGTGTAAATGTATTGTTAATAAATCACAACATTAAAAAAAATAATGACAACTAGAACTACAAATATTATGAAAATGATTTCAATGAAAACACTGACATGGTATCATTCAATAGTAAGGACAACATTTAGAAATTTAATTTGCTTTCCATGAAAGAAAAAAACTTTAACTTCAGTCTAGTAAGATAACTCATGTCTTATCTGAAGCTCTTCTTTCTAGCCTTGCTTTGGGCAAAGAATTTAATAATAACCTCGAAGTCCAGATCCCGCAGCATCTGTCCCTCGATATTCAGCAATGCCACGACCGATAACCTGTCTTCTCCCATGGTCGACCTCAGGTAATATTTCACACGTCGTAGAGTAGAGAAAGAGCGTTCTCCTAAACAGTTTGTTACTGGAGCACTGAGAATCATTCTGAGTGCTATGTTTACATCGGGATAGACTTCAACAAATCCTTCTTAGTTTAAAAATCTACTTAATTTTGTTAGGTTGACATTTCTCTCGTCGTCAGGTGTTTGTGGCTTCACATGCACTCTAAGGTGCAATGAATCTTCTACAATGGATACTTCAAGATCACTATTGCAGTAAGAGGCCAATTAACGTGCAGCTGAAGAAACCCGTGCTGGTTCATATATGCTGAGATGTTCTAAAAAGCCAAACCTCTCTTGAAGCTCATTGCAACGTGCACTTCGTATTTGCAGTTCTGATGTTAGTGTATACAGAAGAATTACATTATATGTACCAACACGAAAATTATCTGACCCAGTCTTAATAGTTATTTCTCCCGCCCTAGTCTCATCAGGCCTCAGAGAGCGCTTCTTTTTCCTCCCTTCGTCAAATTTGTAAATTTATATTCTGCTCAACGACTTCGCAAGGCATTCGTAGTGGTCAATAATTTCTGTTTCTCTTAAATTTGTTACGAAGCCAGACAGCGAATTGTACATTTTCACAACTTGCCCCAAATCTATGTTTACTGACTGCAGCTTGGCACTAAAAGCATTAAACCTACGTAGGATTGCAGTCCAGAAGACTACCATAAATGCAGTTTCTAGTATATTTAATTTTTGTCTCAATGAAGATGCCTCATTCCACGTTTGAGGTTTTTCTGAACTATAACTTTCTAAAGTCTGCAAGTTCTCAAATAATCCACTCCAATTTCTCTCTAGTGCATAGCATGCATCATAAATGATACTGCTTCAGTACAAGATACCGCAGCACATGAACCCACGAGATTAAGAGAGCGTGCTGCACATGGCACATAGTCAGCAAAGGGACAAAGTTCCTTCACCCTTGCTTGTATGCCTGTATATGCTCCAGACGTATTCGATGCATTGTCATATGACTGGCCCCTGCAGTTATTTATGTTCGACTCATATTTGCTCAAAACAGTAAAAACAGCATTAGCTATTTCTTCTGACTTATGTTCTTCATTTGATAAAAAACAAATGAACCGTTCAACTGGTTCCCAACTCCATCCTTCTTAATATAGCGTATAATAAATGTTAGTTGATCAGCGTGTGAAATATCTGGAATGGAATCGACACTTATACCAAAGTATTTAGCTTCTTTCTCTTCTTTCACTATTTCATCCCTTACTTTTTCAGCCAGCAAAATAATCACTTCTTCATAAATGGTCTTGGAAAGATACGATGTATGTCCCGAACCCCTGTCGCTATGTTTTCTTATATGTTCTGCCATGAATGGATCAAACTCTGAAAGAAACTTTAGCGACCCTAGAAAATTTCCTTTGCTTTTACTGCCTGCGTGTTCATCACTACTACGAAATGGTAACTCTCTAATAGCCAAATACTCTACTGCTGCGATGATACTTTTCAAAACATTTTTGTAGTAGTAGCATTCATGCTCAACCTGTGCAACGAGCCTGTTAACAATTCGTGCTTTAGTGTTTCCTCTCAGTTTAAGTGTAGCAATGCTGTGGTGCCCGAGTGGTCAAGGACTGAGCACAAACAGTCAATAAGCAATAATCAAAGTCAATTTAACACTTTTAATTAAATCAAACACTGAAACTGTTACACTTTTAATTATACATTTACTTACTTGGCAATGTGGCGGAAGACGACATGGGAATTGTTAATAAAAAGTAAAATAATAACGACAATGGAAGCAATAACATGATATAACCGCGATGGTGAAGGGGAGTGGATTCTCAGCGCAGTTCAGGCGAGTCGCCCCAGGCGGTGATGCGCAGTCTCTGATGTCCTCTGCTGAAGACTCCCTTCTTAAGACCATGCATGGCATAATAAAGCAATATGAGTGTTTTGGGGAGAAGTCTCCCCCCACCAAGAAGTCGCGCATGAGCAGTCTCTCACCAATGAGAAGTCATGGCGAGAAGAGTCGCCAACCAATGAGAGAGCAAGTTTAGGGCGTCAACCAATGAACTGGAACTTTGCACACGGCCCCAAAGTGTGGTATCGAAATCATGTGACGGGAAAATAGCGCGTGATACAGCGCGTGATTCCAGGAGTCATGGGACGAAAATATCGTGAAAAACAGGACGTATTTCCCGTCAAAAGTGGTTAGGAATCGCAGTAACGTGGTGCTGAAATCACCGTAGGCAGTACTAGAGCGGATACAGCTTCCTGTCGCAGGCATCGCAGAACCTGATAAGTTGTGAAAATACTTCACTAAAATGTTTTCTCTCTGAACTGGAAAGCTTGCAGAGTGCCCACGGCCCTACATCACTCTCTCTTTTAGAAAAGTTTTGTTCGGGCTGAGCAAAATTTTAGAAAGATATGTGGCTGAAGCTATATGTGAGTTGGTCATCAAAGTGAAGCTGGTTAAAGTATGGAATCTGAGAGTGTAACTGCTATATCAGAAACAACAGGATTGGATTCGCCAGCAACGGAAATTCAGGTTTCCGGTCGACCAACTAACAGCCATCGGCGTAGCAACGATGTTTAAACAGGAGTCTTCTTTCTTGAAGCTTTATGAAATTGCTTCCATACTCGCCTTCAAATGAATCATTAAAGTTAATAAAAGGGAATGAGTTAATTGCTATTCAATCAAATAACTTTAAAATTAACTGAACTCAAAATGGGGAGTACAATGTTACCTTCCTCATTATTTAAGTTAGCCTTTTTAATTTTCCAAAGTGCAGCTGAAACAAATCTGGTACACAATATACACATTCGACAATATTTAAAATCAATACTTATTATAAATATTTGGTAAAGCTCTGTCTTGCATACCAAGATTATTAAATAGTTCGATCATCATTTATCTGTAATGATCATGGTGTAATTGAACAAAGAAATATTATTTTGTGGAATATATATGTTCATAACACAGCATATCTTGTGTTCATTGATTAATCTTAGAACAGTTAAAAATTTTTCCATACCTGAGTTAAATTATCTTTAAAAAAAATCAATCAATCATTGCATTACAATCAAACAATTGAATAAACACATTGGGACACTTTATTTATTGCTCTGTGGAATATCGGATTCCTAGTGTAATATTGCTTGCTGTGGCACATTTCCAAAATTCCGCGCACTATACTCTGCTTTTCACTGACTCTACTTTAATTTTTGCCTCTGGTCATCAACATCTAATCACTTCGACGTATAATGGAATTCTTAAAGCAAGTAGTGGCTGTCAACCTCGATGTCGGCTGCGGGGCTGGAACTATGCTCGAAACAGCGCACATCTCCATGGCATCTGCTTGATCCTCGGGAAGTTGGGCAGGATCTGTGGTCTCAGCTACCTTCCGACGTGGGAGGCAGGCGCGTGAACACCTGGTCAGTGTCTCACATAGGCGCCGTTTCAGGAACCATATGACGAGTACCAGACATCCCATCATAACGAACCCCACCAAGTAGTGACTCAGAGCCTTGATATGTTTTAAATCATGAATGTCCGACATGAGATGATTCAACTCTACATCTTCCTCTGTATTTAGCTCTGACAGACTAATATTGAAGTCAGTTTTCATGGATGCAACGAACACTTGTTCACTATTTGTTAATAAGGACTGAACTTGAGAGAACTTGACGTCATTCATTTGTAATTTATATGTGTTACCTTGTTACTGTGTGGTAACAAATGAATTCTCTCATTAATTATCAGACAACTGCTTACCTGGGACATCACTCCCTGCGCCGAGATCCACTCCTCCACCACGCGTGCTTCACTCTTTTCGTAAGGACACATTTCAGTAACTTTCGTCTTTCCCGGTACTGAATAAATCCAACTATCGCCACCTACTTATCTAATAAACACTGGTACGAATGAGTAACATAGAACTTCTCTTTTACACATTTTATAATCGTAACCAGGTTGTAACAATATTACATTCACTAGACAATTCGGAACCTTTATGGAAAATGTCGGGACGTTAGCTGGACAAACTATATTATTCCCGCCTTTACATTGACTCGTGTCTTCATCAGACATTAACGCATAAAACTGCCTTTTCTCTAACAGCGCGATATAAGGTGCATCTAACACTATCTGATTGTATCTCTCTAAATTTCTCTCAAACACGGGAAAAGGGCGAGCTCTATAAATTGTGAAATACCTATTCGCGGATCTCAAAGGAAACTCAATTATCAACTGTATACTATCAATTGTAGCAAGTGTATGTACCGTCGTTACTTCATAATAATTGTAAACATGATATAAATCAGTTCCTGCTATCAAAGTCTTATCCGCGGGTAATATAAGAGCAATATCTCGAATAATTTCTGACAAATTTCCTGGAGTCAATAACGAAGTGGGTAACCTACCAGTCGCTATGATATCCAATGCTACTTTTATTTTTATTACCTCTTGTTTATAATACCGAAGAGTTAATTCTAATTCTCTCAGCAAACTGCTTTATTTAAATGCTTCCCCTAAATTGCTAATTGTTAATCTGTAATTTCTTTCAATCAATGAGGCTGTTAAAGTACTCCAAGCAGTCATGTGGTTCAAAGTTTTTATTACTTTCGCTAACTCTTTCGCTAAAATGCCTACGTCCTTCGAGTTTTTCTCTACTTTGGCATTCATCCCTTTCACGAAAGTTAATTGTTTCTTTACTATATAAATCAATTTTTCTTGTCTCGTCCCCAACTAGTGACTTGGTGAATACGGACATAATCATCATTCCTAAGTGTACCAAATAAAAATTTCAGAATACTTCCACCTGCATCTATCAAACCTCTCTTTTCGCGAGACGATTTTATGGGTAATATCAAAGTTAATTAATTTACTTCCTCTTCTAATTCTGCTATTAGTCTATCAAGAACATCTATCTCTGAACGTGGTTTTTCGATCTCTTGGTTCCCAGAAAACTTCATCCCTTTAATTATGTTCAGTTGGTTCCAAAATTCCTGATTAATACTTTTAAATTTTCTTATGGGTATGTCTAGTACCATTATTCATCTGTCTCCTGTTAATACGACGTCCATTTCCAGGGCCAGAGTCACGCCAGCGCCTATGGTGTGTTCTGCAATGCAAACCAATATACTTCTTATTCAGTTTTTCGCATTGAACTCGTAATTATCATCAAGTTCTAGGTTATATTATACTCTGAGGCTACGCATCACTGATTCCTGCTTCCTCCTCTTCCACAGAGGGGTTTCTTACATTTGAACCCAAATTATACCTGACACTAGGTTCACCTACCTTCTCACGAATTTTCCTTTTAGATTACGCGACGGTTCCCAAACGTCGTCAGTTTCTACATTATCATAACACTCACTATCATCGAGGGCGCTGTCGCTCCTAGGGCATTCAACACATATTTCCTCTACTGGACCTATTTATGCTAACTCTGTTATGCTTGCTAAAATTGGGCGTGACTTCGAGCCTATATTTTCTTCAATATTTTCCTCATATAATTCTTTATCACTTTCACTATCGCAAAATTTCTCAACTGTTTTTACGTCATCAATAATCCGTCGGGCTTTTTCCCTACACATTGTGTCTCGGCCTAGACACGAACTCCTTGGCTCTATTGCATTTTTAGACAACTTTAATCTATCACTGTGCACAATAACTTTTCTCTTGTCTAATAATACTTCAAATGTGACTGAGCTCAGTTTTCTCAAAATTTTATGAGGTCCAGACCATAACTTGTAAAACTTAGATACTCTACCTTTGTTAACACTTGGCGTGTGTAGATACACATAATTACCTACCTCAATATCTGGTGATTTTGACTTCTTGTCATAATACTCTTTTTGTCTCTCAAAAGTTACCTTATTCCTTTCGCTAGCTACTCCATGTTCTTCTTTTAACATATTACTCAAAATTTCTACGTCTTCCTTGGCTGTCATGCCTCCCTCTAACACATTAGGCTGACTACTCAACTCACCTAAAGGGGCTAACCTAACTTCTTTCCCATACAGCAAATAATGTGGGCTATAACCTGTCACTGAATGTGGGACCGTCCTATATGCATGCACTGCATATGGGAAATATTCTTCCCAATTACTACCGTATTCACCTACGTAATGAGATATCATGTCCGCTAGGGTTCGATGAAGTCTCTCAACACGTCCGTTACATTGTGGTCTGAAAGGGGTCGTCTGTAACTTCTTAATTTTTAACACTTTGCACGTCTCTAACATCAACCTAGACACAAAATTTCTCCCTTGATCTGTCAGCAGGCTTTGAGGACAACTATGACTTAAAATAATCTGCTGTACAAAATATGTCGCTACTGTCTCTGCAGTTTGATCGGGAATTGGTATCGCTTCACAGTACCTTGTGAAATAATCAATAAATGTCAACACATATTTATTACCTTTCTCACTCATTGGTAAGGGACCTAAAATATCTAGAGATACCAACTGAAATAGGGAATTTACTTGCGGTAATGAATCTAACGGTGCTCTCGTCATTTTCATACTTTTTCTCCTAAGACAATCATCGCACCTGACAATATATTCATCTACATCTTTATTCAATGTTGGCCACCAGTACAAATATTTGAGGAGGTTTTGAGTTCGCTTCACGGCTTGGTGAGCAGAAAATGGAGTGACATGGTGATGACTAATTACTCTGGTCACGAGCGACTTTGGAACAACTACTAAAAATTTATCTTCGTCACGTTTGTATAGGATGCCCTCCCTATCAATAAAGAAATTTCCCTTATCTGCCTTATTAATTATACTTAGACATGCTTCGCCTTCCCTGTTCTTTCTTAATTATTTCACTAGTTAAATCTTCTGATTTTATCGTATTTACCATTTGCTACAAACAATATGCATTCGCGTGTTTCTTGCCTGGTTTATGAACTTCTTCAAAACCAAACTCTGCTAAGCCAAATGCCCATCGAGTGAGTCTTGAACTAGGGTCTTTCAAATTCAATAAACATCTCAATGCAACATGGTCAGTAATAACGGTAAATCTACGCCCGTACAAATATGCTCTGAACTGTTTTGTGGCAAAAACTAAATCGCACAATTATTTTTCTGTTGTACTGTAATTCATTTCTGCTGAGTTTAATTGTCTACTAGCATAGGCGATTGGTTTCTTGTGTCCGTTCCTCATCTGAGATAGGACAGCGCTTATGGCATAATTACTAGCATCCGTACTCACAATAAATGGTTGTGAAATATCTGAATATACAATAATCGGATATTAAATTAATTTTGCTCGTAACATTTTAAAAGCTTCCTCTTGTTCTGCTCCCCAATTGAATGGTTCATCTTTATTTGTTAATTTCTTCAATACTCTTGCAATGTCTGCGAAATTCGGTACACATTTCCTATAATACTGAAATAAACCTACCACTGAGCGAACTTCTGTCACATTTTTAGGTCTGGGGAATTCTTGGATTGCTTGTAGATTTTTCTGATTTGGTTCTACGCCTTTTGAACTTACAACATGCCCTAAGTATTCTACACTATCTTGTACAAACGAACACTTACTAGGTTGGATTCGCAAATTAGCTTCCTCTAGTGTTTCCAATACTTTACTCATGCGCTCGGCATGTTCTCTCACAGTACTACAAAATAGTATAATGTCATCAAGGTATACTAAACACTGATCAAATAGCAAACCTGTTAGAACATAATTCTCAGTTAACCTCTCAAATGTAGCTGGGCCATTACGCAGTCAAAACGGGAGTCTATTAAATTCATATTTCCCCATGAATGTAGCAAAACTCGTTTTCTCCCTACCACTTTCTTCTAACTCAATTTGGAAGTAGCCGCTCGCTAAGTCCAATGTTGAAAAATATTTCGACCTGTGCAAGGAATCTAACGTCTCCGTGACATTCGGAATTGGATAAGGATCCTGCTTCGTAACTATATTTAACTGACGGAAATCTATACAAAACCTCATCTTAAAAGAACAGTCTTTATTTTTCTGTTTCACCATCACTACGGGAAACTGCCAAGGTGATTTACTCTCTGAAAAATACTTTTATTTAACATGTCATTCATTTGCTCTGCAATTACTGGTTTCAATGCATGCGGTACTCTAAATGGATTCTGCTGTTTTGGTCTGGCCTCTCCTGTATCTGTCTTATGTTTCAATAAATTTGTGCACCCGAAATTAGAACTACTTTCCACTTGAAATATATACGCAAACTTCATTAACACTGGGAACATTATATTAAAATCACTCTTACTCAAATGTTTCAATTTATCTCTAACAATTTTCTCTATCTCTATAAATTCATATTTTGGTAGTTCTGGTAACTTTTTACCCTTCTGCTTCACTGATTCACTATTATTTGCCAGGCGAGTTTCAAAACTCTGATTACCTTGAGTCACTAAACAATTTGGCACATTTAATATTTTATTCTCTCCATTCGATGATTTACACGTATTTTCCATGCGAGTTTCACAACTCTGACTACCTTGAGTCTGTACATAATTCGGCTCATTTATTCTCATTTTACGTGATCTATCTAATAACTGTACCGATTTTTCATTTACGCACGTATTTTCAAAGTTAACTTCTCTGTTTCTACTACTTATTACATTACTCTGACATCTCAAACTATCTCTACACTTCAACTTTTATCACGACAATTACTACAACAATTCAAACTTTTACCACACATAAATTTTTTATCACATATCAAACATTTATGACAGGACTCGGGGTTTTCATTTGGAATCGGAACTGCTTCTGCTCGACTTACACTATCTCGGCGGATTTTGGGGACATTCTGTCCTGTTCCGTGAGCTTGCTAACTAATTCACTCACTTTATAGCTAACACGACTTGAGGGGATTACTGCTTCGGAACCTGGGAGCGAACACTTTATATCTTTGTTTCTAGGGACATCTGCGAGGATATTCTCCTGTGGTTCTACTTGTGGCGACAGTAAATCACTGTGTTCCTCTCCAAGACTTATAAAACTTCTCTCGGATATTCGGGGTATGCTATTTACACATAGTACTCCAGCAACGACACTGACAGGTGTGGAAAATCCTATTACCGTAACCTTTGGCACGACGAGCGTCTCATTAGTAATGTTCACTATTTTTGTCACAGCCCTTACTGATTTTACTAACGCTCTGTGAGGTTTCCTTGAACCCTCGACTTGACCTACCCTGTCAGTAGTCCTCTCGACATGACCACCTACTTCACATGTCGCTCCTGCATCTTCCGCGCGACTAGGACACCATGTTCTCTTGCCCCTCTGACGTGATCGCGATGAGGAACGAAACACTGGGACGCATCCCTTTGACCCTAAACAAAGGGGATAACACAATGGTCACTCCCCCTCATAAGTGCCTTCTTTTCAACTGCACAGGTACCCTGATAGTCGTTCACCCCGTCCTCCAGATTCGTCTCACTGAATCTATTACATGTCCCTATAGAGTTTCTAGCCGTACCGCTCCTACAATACACCTCGTTCTCTGGGAGGCTCTTACCGGTAAGAACTAAGTTGCATATCGCCCTTGCCACGCGGATGCCCGGTACATTCGTCAATGTCGGTTCGATAAGAAGCAATTTCGAGTCAGCGTCCCAACCCGTCGTAACGAACCTTTTTCGCCAATCCATTTTTTTACTAATGAAATAACAGCCAAATATTTAACTTGAGCTGGTACTTGAGCTTGTGCTAGTATCGCGTGGGCTAGTTGACGATGTATTTCCTCCTCTATGTCAACCAGAAAAGTGCTACTACAAACTTATAAAATTTTATTCGTTCAATTTCGAAAGAGAAATCCAAGTCTTACGATCGTGAGTCCTTTTCTTCGGAGTATCGTAATGATTGCTACTACTTGTAGGTTTAGTTTCATGAATCGTGTTCAAATTTTCTCTCTTAGGAACGGCAATATGATCCGAACGTGAAGAACTAATAGACGCTTGCTCGCGTTTTACGTTCGCGTATTGCGAAGTCGAAGGCTCTGTGTTCGCAACTACGTCAAGCCTTTCTATTTAGAATTCTGGATAAACAAGATCTCGTGGTATGAACCTCTTCACTATACGAATTTCAATTTCCAACACTACCCATCCAGAAGAATTTTCGTACTCGCATACTTTATATGCGGGAGTCGGAAAAGATCGCTTTGGTTTTCCCTTGAAAGCTATTTCCAGTCCTGAACCTGTAGTTAATGCATTCAACTTAGCACGAAATGACTCTACTTGAGACAAGTCAAAAGATGCGTCCTTTGAAAAAATGTCTGTATCAATTTATATGAATATTCTTTTAAAACCCTTCAACGCCTCAGTACTACTAGTTTATACTATGTAAATTGTCAAAACTGTAAACTCAACTACTTTCCCTTCTTGCCTCTGAAAAAATAATAAGCGTCTTAGCATAACGCTTCAGTGCTTTTGCAAAATACAGCAGAGAAGTGGAGCTGAATCCAGATAATTTCTGCAATATTCAACTGTAACCCAAGTGTGCGGTGTTATATCTTCCAAATCTACGTCACAATAAACATTACCAGTTACTCTGTTATTCATAGGTCCGTGGACATACTCAACATTAAAACGATATGATTTCCTACAGTACACGTGTTCGTTATAATCCTGCAAATCTCCTCTTTCACGAACTATCGTATTATATTCGTCAACTGAAATGCGCACGATCCTAAACGCTTCAGGGCATGTTAAAAAGTCCCACTCATCAACACTGCTCAGCTCAATTACTACTTCACGATTCGCATTCATAACAACATATCGTGTGAATAAAATAAAACAACCCAATTTGAATTCGTCGGAGGAAAACCTAATACTGTTTTCAACGACCTAACACTTATCGCCTATCACCTACAACCTATATATACCTATAACCCTTCGAAGTGGGTTCAGTTACAGCCGTCTGCAGTAACTATCCAAAACGCTGCCACCAGTTTATGGTGCCCAAGCGGTCTAGGGCTGAGCACAAACACTCAATAAGAAATAATCTAAGTCAATTTAACACTTTTAATTAAATCAAACACTGAAATTGTTACACTTTTAATTATACATTTACTTACTTGGCGATGTGGCGGGAGACGACATGGGAATTGTCAATAAAAAGTAAAATAATAACGACAATGGAAACAATAACATGATATAACTGCGGTGGTGAAGGAGAGTGGAGTCTCAGCGCAGCTCAGGCGAGTCGCCCCAGGCGGTGATGTGCAGCCTCTGGCGTCCTCTGCTGAAGTCTCCCATCTTCAGGCCATGCATGGCATAATAAGGCAACATGAGTGTAGTGGGGAGAAGTCTTCCTCCCCCAAGAAGTCGCGCATGAGCAGTCTCTCACCAATGAGAAGTCATGGCGAGAAGAGTCGCCAACCAATAAGAGAGCAAGGTTAGGACGTCAGCCAATGAACTGGAACTTGGCACACAGCCCCAAAGTGTGGTATCGAAATCATGTGACGGGAAAATAGCGCGTGATACAGCGCGTGATTCCAGGGGTCATGGGACGAAAATATCGTGAAAAACAGGACGTATTTCCCGTCAAAAGTGGTTAGCAATCGCAGTCACGTGGTTCTGAAATCACCGCAGGCAGTACTAGAGCGGATACAGTTTCCTGTCGCAGGCATCGCAGAACCTGATAAGTTGTGAAAATACTTCACTAAAATGTTCTCTCTCTGAACTGGAAAGCTTGCGGAGTGCCCGCGGCACTACAGTGCTATTTAGTTTAAGTGTAGCAATGCTATTTTTTATGCTGAGGTGAATTCTCATGGTCTTGTACTCTTTTAGAAGAATTTTTTCAGTCATTAAACCCAGAAGTAAACATACCATTTTCCCCACCAAATAGTAAGCAAATTGCACAAAAAACACATCCCTTTGATGGCGAGTATACTAGCCAATGCCGAACTTGTGTGTCCCCATTATGCAGTTTTCGAGAAAAAATATGCCCTGAAACATGCCTTTATTTATCAGGGTACTTAATGTTTCGAAGCACTGAAGTCTGCATCTATGTTTTGTTCGATTCCATGAACAGCCACAATAGTCTCGTAGCTCCTCATTAATTTCCCACTGGGCTGGATCTGTACTGGGTTCAAAAACAAGCTTCTTAGGATTGCTAGTTGCATTTGGGTCCATCAAATTTGTACAGGTCGCTTCAGCATGAATATGTAGACGGATACAGCCACTGCTCAGTGAATTATTGGTACTTGATGTTCGATTCACTGTTCTTGAGCAGAAAATAATTTTTCTGGGAATGACGAAACACATGCATCGGTAACCTCTAAGTCATCACTATCAAAGGAAGGACGATTTATAGAAGAACTGATGCTGTTGGTAGCATTATCACTTGCAGCCATGGCGTCGGCGACATTTTCATCCTGTCGCTTATCACTGTTACATACAAAAAAATAAGAAATCTTAAAAGATCTGCTTTAAAAGAGCACCACTCCTTTCTTCTTCAACTTTTTTTAATTTTTTGTATTGAGCACCATGAGTCTTGCTCTTTGGGTACTCATTTTGTTCACGATTTACAGCCAGCTAAATTTGCAACACTTAAACACGCGGATGCACACGTGCCTATTTTACACTTATAAGCTCGGACATGTTCTTAGTCTGACCGAACATAAATAAATAACATTGTTACGAAACGCGAGTATGATGTTGCCCGCGCCGCGCCACCCGCATCACATCAGCACTACTAGTGCCAACTGGCAACTACACCATTTCAAAAACAGAGAATAATGGTATTGAATCATACTGCCCTTATCACATGGTCAATCCTCTCACCCGAGGGTGGTGAAGGTTCCAATTACCCCCCCCCCCCCCCCCGCGCATGAACAATCAATGTGATAGAACTGCGGCAGAAACTGTTAGGATGGGAGTTTTGTGAAATTAAATGCAAAGGATAATTTATAAAGCGAATTCCCATGTGAACATAAAGGTTGAAAATGGAAACAATGTGTACCAAATATGCGCTGTGCGCAGCTTATTATCTAGAGTGTATCGTGTAACCGAATTTTACGGTGATAGCGTAGTAACACAGCTGTCTTCAGCATCAATGATGACAATTTAAGGCAGACATGTCTTTCTCCATGCTGCCCCTGGGAAAAGTGCCGCTCTAGGCACGTTTGGCGACGTGGTCCAGCCCGTCACAGTTTGAATAAAGAAAAACCTGTGTGTTGGGCAAAAAAATTAGGCTGTCAACTTAATATTTTGTTGAATCAACTGTATATATTTGTTTGGCCACTCAATTGATTGCCTTCGTTCGAAAATCCAGCTCGAGAATTTGTTTGTATTTTTTGTGACAATTAGGATGGTAACCGTGTTTGTTAGTGCATCTATCGATGTTTAACAATCGTATATACACATGAATAAAACAATGCAACAAGAAACTGACAAGTAAAGCTGTAAAACGTGAAGTATTTGTTTGCACACGTTGCCTAATATTTGCAATAAATATTCAATTAGGAATTTTCGGTTTCGTCAGTTTTCACATTATCTCGGATTATTAAGGCGTAGCGCTCGGATGCAGGTGATCTGGGTACGAAACTTGGTAGATCTTGTAAAACGTTTTATAACGGCCCAAACTGCTTAATGCACGTGTAGCCAAACAAATCTTCAGTTGCACCAACCAAAGCTTACAGTTTGGGACAACCAGATGAGAACAACAAAATAATTTGGTTTCACTAACAAAATATTTCATTGCTCCTATACAAACGAATAATTTGGTTGCACCAAACAAATCTTGTTTGATTCAGCATAAATTTTTTCTCAGTGTAGTCTACAAGACGCCAGCGGATACGGCAGAGAACTCCGTGACGAGGATAACAGCTGCCGGCGATATAATCTGAACTCATCCCACCTCGTTTCAGAGAGTGCGACAGTCGATTTTAAGGCCTTGGAGTGCATGCCTCAACGTAGGTGGACGCCACTTTAAGTACGTGTTGCAAAGTGTCTCACGAACTAGTAAGTGAAGCAATGGCGTAAGATGAAATGGACAATCACAAGTAAACACGTGTAACTTTGAATAAATAAGACGACAGTTAGGCGCACAGGATACTTACCGATACGCTGCCCACCTCCTAAATATTGGATGACCACTCTTAACAGTGGGGACCTTTTTTTTTTTTTTTGCAAACAGAGCTGTTAAAAGTATTACTAGGCTGCTTTTACGTATATCTGGACATTGCAATTTATAGTCCTCGCAGTTTATCACACACTCAGAGCTAAAACATTTACTGCGATGTGAGAGTGGCATCACCTGTTTTGTTCCTGGCTAGGGATATTATTTAAGATTACCTTTTTTTCAGAGGTTGATTATACGCCTCGCTGATACATTGTGCGAAATTCTGGCTTTTTTTTTTACTAAGTTTTCGCCATGTGCCCCTTCCGAGGGAGAATAACTCCCCTAATGATTTCTTCAGGCCACGAGTCGTTCATATTTTTGTTATCAAATTTTTCATACATAATCAACTCTCAACTGTTGCTTACGAAAACACGCTGCACGTATAATTTAAAGAATAATTGTATGTGGTTCGTAATACTGGTTTTAAAAAAATCAATCGTTATTTCTTTTTGATTGCCAACCCTTTCCGTTTAGCTGTTTGCTAGTGCAGGGAAGTGGTTTACATACCAATCCGAACTTGACTGGAGTCCTACGCAGACTTGCTCAGTAAGGAGTTACGCTTCTATCCGGGGGGGAGGGGTCTATGCTCCAAATACAGCTCGACTACTCGTGTTTGAACATATTGGAATAATCATTTTCGCATATGTATTTTGCTTTCCGGAAACGGGCATGTTGCGATCGCCAAGATCACGCATACAAACGAGCAGTTGAGCTGAGAAGGATTGATTGTTAATTTGGTCGATAATCGAATGGCCTCCTTGACTTAAAAATATTAGTTTATGCGATAACTAGGTTATGAAGAGCGTTTATCAGCGCAAATAATAAATCCTAATATTTACATGATCGATAGTAAAGTGATCGAATGTACTTAACATGAAAATAAACAGCATGAAAATTAATTGCACATATCTACGGCTTAACTGCTCAGATAACAATATTATTTCCCCCATACTTTTTGTGATTGCGGTATCGCTGTGAGTGAGGTGACAAAATACGAATATAAAATTTTCATTTTTAAATTCTGAGCCAGTTAAGACTAATTACTTGTATTTATAAATAGCGTATAAATGCCCAACATATATGCAGCTATTCGAAATATAAGGTTATTTCTCATAATAGTCTGGCTAAATTCATTTAAGTGACATTTAATTTTCCGTGCGTACAATGAAGGTACGCGGTAAGCAATTACAAAATAGTACACCAAAGCTAAATGTAACTTCAATTATTTACATTAAAATTGCAGTGGGCTATAAATATTCAGAATACTATACTCATTCAGAAATCAGCACTTTAATATCGCGCTGTAGTCTAGTAATTTGTAGGCCTGAGTTGTACAAATAAAAACAGGCATATTACACGGTATCTAGTATTAACACGGAAAATTCAGTAACTTCGCCTACTGAGTTACCACAGACACGATATTTTCGAGGACTTAACACGTATGTAAAGCTAATAAGACGATGGTATTTTGAAGAATAATGAAAAATGTTGTTTACAATGATTTTGCCCTCCAGGTTTTGTGAGGATATATGCGAAGAATTCCATGCTCCTGTAAAGTTGAGTAAAGTGTTTCATTTCGAGGCCAATTTTTATTCCAAACCAACCATAAAATAATATCAGTGCTTGAAAAGTTGTTTTTCACAAGGCTTTATCGAATATGTATGCGACGTCAATACCAGCGTTTAAAGATTGCAAGAATATGAATTTTACAGTGCAACAGTCGTCCTAACTTGAAGATTCATGTGTCAAGTTATAGTTTCTGTAAATTATGAGGTATTTTAAAATCACTCTTACAAGTATGTTTACGAGCGTTTTCTTTATATTTTGAATCTACATAACGTGAAGAGGTATATATTTTTTTGTTTTAAATAAATAATGTTTTAACCTACTTCACAGTAAGCGTCCATGTAAAACTACGACAAGCAAATAAAAAGTTTATTAGAGTTCAAGTTTGTTTCAAAATATGTACGTTAACGAATACGCATTATTAGAAATATGTATTCTTCTTAAACAATTCTTTCAAGAATATGCAGCTGTGAAAATCTTTTTCTGTCCTCATTATTTTTTCGGTTGCTCGAATACGAGAGTCCCGATTCGGGTGCCCGGTACTAGACGAGTAGCGGTACAAGTGGCATCTGGGGAACTGTTGCAAGGTAAGCTAGCGTTAGCTCTATGCCGTACCCTGTTGCTTGCTAGTGTACACTCCCACCACTGAAATGTTGTTCGGCAGCTGACGTCACAGGACTCGTGTAACGGGGTCCCTTGCTGCTCGCTTGTGTGTGGTCAGCATCCCTAGGCTGCACGCTGGTTACTGGCTCCTGCTCCGTGCACCGAGAATGTACAGCAGTGAGCAAGCACCAGCTTACCTTGCAACATTTCTCCACACGCCTCTGAGCGAGACGTCAGTATATGACGCGCGTTTACGAAGACGTGGGACGTGTTCAAGCATATCAAAAGAGCATTCAGAACGGTAAGGCAGATAGGTTTGTATACGAATGAGAAGTCGAGCATAGGCCCTTTGAGCATTACCGTGTGGCGTACAGCACAAAATCATTGGTTTTAAAATTTAATTTTCAACTACAAACTTAAACTCAAATATTTGACTACAAACTGCACATGCATTTACTGGTTGTTCGGAGTTAGAACCCACAGCTTCAACGTACTGTAATATATTTACTCAATCATAACAGTATGCAGGTATAGTCTTAAGAGACCCGGCCATTGACGTCACTATTCCGCGCAGTTGTAAAAATACACATTCTCGTCTTCAAAAGTTAAAAACCTGCAACTTTATCGTGCACCACATCCAAATATCCAGAAAATATTACACCTAATACATGCAACAGAACCCACACCCGCTTCCCTCCCTAACATCGCTTGCATAGTACATGCGCATGTCTCGGATATTTCTTAAGAAGTAGTAAAGGAAAAATACATGTCAAATGATTGCATGCGGTCTCATTGTGATCTGGGCTTGATACCCGGCGAACCCCGAGTTCGGACTTCCACGTGTTGGAAACGTGGTGGACACTGCTGATGCAGATGAGTTTTATAGTTGCGCTCCTTGCATTCTATATTTGCTCCAATAAAGGGTATCTTTTCATATTACACCATATAGGGATGAGCGAAACTAGTTGAACTAAAAAAAAAAAAAAAAAAAGTGTTTATATATACTTTCATGCTTGGATGATTTTAATATCAGGTACCTCAAGTGTCTGTCCACGAATCATGGACGTTCAGTATCGGAGTACATTATTACGATTGGCCCAGTCAAATAAGAACACGTCTTCTGACGTAGACACGCAGCCAATAACCAACGGAAGTTCTTTTTGTGGACGTAGAATACTGAAAACTTAGGATTTTAAAAATTGAAATATGCTCTAAAATAAAGCTTATGTAGCTAACCATAGGTTATATAAAGGAATGAATTATAACTGCCTATAAAATTTCCTTCCGTAACAAATTCAGGATCAACAAATAAAAAATTGACAGACTTAATAATAAAACACTTTTATATCAGAACTATTGCCTTCATTACGTTTGTTAAAGAATTTTATTTTAAATAGCGAGATAGTTTCCGACATCGATAAAACTATTCTCAGCAATATGACAAGTATTCATATTTCTAATTGTTGACAATATACAAACACAAAAAATATCGATGTGTAACCTCAAGATCTTGCAATCGAGTGTTTTATGCTGCAGTGCCACGCACATGCACATCTTTCAGTTTGACCCAACAAACAACCAAGACATCAATTGATATTTAATGCGGAATATTCTTTGAGCCTTATAAATTTCTTACCGTCCCTTAAAAATTTTTCTTTAAGAAGTGTGTTTAATGCAGGGCAATATGAGGAGAACACAGTTTTAAGCATTTTCTATCAGACAGAAGAACTATGTATTTTAGATACAGTATACGCATGTTACTACTGGGGAAAATTTCCTTCTAAATTAATGTTACAAATCATTTTGATGAAGTAACGCGTTGGCTGCTATGTATTTAGAATTTAGTAATCTGCAGAAATTACGTTCTTAATGTTGCAGGACTACAACTTTCATAACAGCAAAATGATTCCCAAGTAAGAAATTTTTTTTAATTTGTAGTTCCCATGCTGTTGGAAGCTGCTAAAACTCTGTGCATACACGGATATTCGCAAATGTATCGGGCCTTATAAACTAACGAATGAGACTCATGTTAAATTTTGGGTGGTTAGGGATAGGCCTTGATTTTTATATCATGGCATTCTCGAAGGTCAATATAAAGTTATTTCGGTATCCGACATAGTTAACGCACACTATTTCAAACTACTTGGTATGAAACACGGATGTCACTATTTTGTTCGTAAAATTTTATTAAACGAAATTCAGTCTTGTCTTTCGATTTAGATTCGAGACAGGCTGTGTGCGGTGATAACCGGCTGAACTATACTACGCCTAACGAGAGGCGCGAGTAGCAGGGGCATGATGGTTTCAACCCACTTTTGATTAATCGGACTAACCCTTTGATATCAAAGTAATTGAAAGGGGCAATAAAAAGGGTTCAATTTTACTCCGATTCTGACCCGATCAAAAAATTCTCAATCCAATTTTAATTCGATTAGTAATTTCTTAATCCGATCCATATTTAAATATTCTTTTTGTGTATGGGCATACATTTTTTTTTTAATTTTTTTGGGAAGGGGGAGGGGGTAGCAGGAGCTCTGTACGATGTTGACAGCGTGGTGTCTGCAGCCGACTGACCAAAGTAGTGGGTTGCAATATGCTATATAGGTGTTCAGTTGAGTGCAAGAGTGGGCAAAGTGTCAATTCTCTTTTTTTCTAATTTTGTTGGGTTTTTAGGGATATTGGTGGTAGATAGGCGATTTTTTCGAATATTTTTAACAAACTAGAGATATTCAGAGTGTTCTACATATGAATAAATTACACACATCGAATAGCAAATTTCAAACGACTATGTGAATAATAAGTGAAATTATGTAAGTCTTAAACGTAACACGAATATCGAGCTTAGAAATATAATTTACATGGGAGAGAATTTAACCTACATGAATAACATCTGATGTTGACAAGTACAAACTCACTAAACGATATCCTGCTAGCCAGTATGAAATTACACAAGGTAGAGTCTTTAAACTAAATATATTTCAAATGAGTTCTACGTATGAACGAATAACATGAGAGATAAGTATAGCAAACAACTACGTTTTACTGTCTTTAAACGAAATCCAGCTAGTCAGTATGAATAAATAACACATTAACAAGTTCACTAGTACAAATTACACGATTCAGCATAGTGAATGATATCTTATGACAAAAAACTCTGAATAAGATTCAAACTATACACAATAGCGTACGTCTATTCCGATAAGTAAAATATATAGCGATAGAAAATCTAACCCAAATTATATTTAAATAAGTCCATTCAATGTATGAATGACTAGCACTTTCGTCGAGCTGTGAGTAGATACATTTAGTGCCGCTGATAAACAACTCCTAAATGAAGGAATTGTTTTAGTGTTTATAAAATTCACTGCACTTGCTAATACAAACTGTATTTTTTAATTACTAGGAATTTTTGTAGACCGATATCAGAATCGTGATTTAAAAATATTATCGCAATATTGACTTAACACATGAAAAATTTATATTTTCTGATAAATTAAAAAACATTTCACACTGTAGTATACGAATACTGTGAATGAGATCTGAACCCCAGAGAAATAATATCGCTTAACGCCAGATTGCTACCAGGAGCTGCCAGCGATTGTCAATTTTTTCGGCAATGTAGCAAGATGGCATCAGCTGCCTAATTGCATTCATATTAGGGGCAGCCAAATCTGTGGAAGGGGGTGCCCTTCCACTATTCAGAAACAGCCCGAGTCTAGAGGAACTTGCTTAGAGGGCAAGAATCCAGACCATCCTTTCCACCCTTACTCAAGAAGCTGTCTTTCTGCGAAAAGTGTGTTCTCCAAGGCCATGGCTATGCACCCCAACCCCTGCCCTTCACCGTGATGCTAGAGCACGCATTCTCCTGGCTGGAGAACTCTTCGATCCAAACACCCCACCCTTGCTGCCGATCCAAGCTCATGCAAGAGCCTGGTGTTTTCCCAGCGAATTAAAAATTTCAAAACGCCCGCCGATAAAATTTATTATCCCTGAAATAGTTTTTTTAATCTCTGAGATAATCCCCAGATTTAAAATTCCAACAAGTGTATATTTGATCAAGCAAACTATGATTTGCAAAATTATACAGAAATACAAGTTTATTTTGTTCACTAGTTAAAACTGATCTGTTTTTACAACTACTGAAACAATACATATATTTATTCGTTTAACAGACAAAAATTAGATTTTTCACATGTAGTTTTTCCTAGCCCAGAATTTTTAGAGAGTATTATATAGGTATATATAATATAAACTTACTAAAGATTATTTGGTAAAGGGAGTCGACTACAGTGATGTGTGTTTACAAAAGATACAGAAACGAGTCATTTTAAAACCTCATGGACAATACCAGCTGGCAGACAGCCGAGAATTGAGTGGGTGTGGGAGCTGGCGAAATTTAGATCTCGAGAGCTGATGATGGAAACATTCAGATTTGGAGAAGTGGTGGGAGATTTGCATGATGCAAAGTGGGCGGGAGAATGGGAAATCTAGTACACTATGCTGCCACTAGCGCCTGGGTGTGCCACCATACGGCCACTATAACCCTCCCACGCCTGCCTGCTTCCATCGAGCCAACAACCTTCCTCTCACGCGCAGAACCTAGTGCTCGCCTCCGTGCATATGCGACAGTGGGAGTGTGACTGGGCACTTCCCCTCCTACCCTGCCTCGCCAACAAATTTACTCATCGATGCACATCGCCCTCCCTATAGCTCACATTTGCTTTACGATTCAATGTATCCCAGAAGCTGGATGCCATCACCTGTCTTTCACAATTTTAAAGCAAGCGGACTACGTTTACAGTATTGCATTGCATTTTAAGTATAGTATTACAAATTTACATCTTAAGTACACTTTTTAAAAATTGTTGAATCTTACGCTCTCAAAGTAGTGTACACATTAAAAATTGTTTACACCGTCAAACAAATTTATGAATTTTACAATGTAAAAATCATTCACACTGTAAAACATTATATAAAATTTATACTAGAAAAATTTAATAACAATTTTCATATAAAATTCTAGCTTGGGGAATACTACTTTTGCTCTCTTAAAACTAATCAATAACTACGAACTGTATCCTTACAAGTCTATAAGTATAACCACCCACAAACAATTATGAAACCCAGAAATCTAATCCAAGAAACTAATTCCAGGAAATAATATCCAAATTCTAAGAAATATATCATGTTACCAAACATTCTAAATAACATTAAAATGGAATCACATCCCAAATACTTTTAAGTTGAAAAATTCTGCAAAAAAATATTTCAATTCTGGGAAATTACAACAACGAATTTAACAAATCACATCTTAAATATATTTAAGCTGTAAAATTCCACGAAATTTTTTCCTGGTTTGCAAGAAATGTGACATAAAAACAATCAAATAAAAAAAATTTAAAAGGAATCTATTGAAACGGAATACCTCCCAAACAATGAATTACAATACATACCAAATACACCCCATTAACACCTAAATGCGAAGATCCAATTAAACGAATCTATGACAATTACCATTTATTGAATTACATATAAAATGTAATGGATTATCATCTAAATGGGAATGATGTCATAATTAAAAGTATTTAATCGCACTGGATTGTCGCTTCAACATTAACCCAATGAAACAACAATCCAATCAAAAATGGGATTGATTACACAGTAAATTGTACAGCCATTCCCCATCCATAGGTTTATTAAATCAAATAACACATAAAATATAATTTAAAATACCTTATTTTGTATTATAAATTTACAATATTTTAAAGTCTTGATTCTTAACCCAGGAGTCATGAACTTTTGAGAATCCTCTCCATCAAACCAAGGACATAGCTTTCTTCCTTTTAATGATTTTATCAACCAAATATTAATATAGAGAACTGGCTTTTTACAGTTCAAGTTCGAAAAATCCTTCTTTTATTGGTTCTCCATCATATGTTTCTATGTAATACATTCTGGGTTGTGTTTGTCTAATTGAAATAATTTTAAATATTTCAAAAGACCAATTCACTGTAAATTCCTTCTCAAAGATCCATTTCTGCTTCGAGATACTTATAAATTCCCCAACTTTGACCTTTGGTTTTCTTTCTTCGACGAATATTACTTCTTATTATAAATAGTTTTCATTAAACTATTATCTCTAACTTCTTTCGGAGCCATCTGAATAGTTCTATATCTATAATTATAAAATTTAACTATTTCAGGCAAAACATCAACTCATTTGTAAGTCCCCCTCAGTGTAAAATGTTTATATGTTAACTGCTTAATCGATTTGTTGTAATGTTACACAACACTGGATTAAAGCTCCGAATATGTAGCATAGTTATTAATACCATATTCAGTCATTAGTTTCCAGAACACTGAAGAAAAAATTCGGTTCCTCTGTCTGTTTGGAGCAAATTTGGCTTTCTCTCTTCAAAATGTACTTCATTGCATCGGTAACCTGTTTCCCAGTTTTGTTTTTCAAATTTGTTCCCCAACCATATTTCGAATAAATGTCTGTTACAGTTAAAATATACATGTATCCCTTATTGTATTTTGAAAGCAATTTCATTTCACACAAATCAGCTTGAAGAAGATCATTTAACCATGAGTTATAACTCTTCTTTAAGGATATATTATCCTTGCAGGAGTGTGAGCAATTTTACTAAACTTAATTTGTAATATATCCGTCTTCTGTTAACTCTTCAATAGCTGTTTTAATCTATCGACTAATCCATTAGGATTGTTCCAATATACAGGTGAAAAGGGGTTGTCAATTTCATCTTTATATATTCCACTTCCGACTATATCTCCTATTAAATGTATTTTCGGATGATTTTCTTCTCCTGAACGAATGTACGCATTCGTTCGATGAATAAGTTTTTTACATTTCTTTAAAACGTTATAAGAATAACCATTTGGAAAATTTTTTAAACAATAATTCAAACAATCCTTAACTGACATCAATTTTGTAATCGCATATTTTAATTTTACTGTCATACAAAAACATAATCACAGAATCTCCTAGGAACCAGACATTATCACATCGATAAACAGCAAATGCTGTATCATGTGTAGATGAAGATTGTTTTAAAGCTGAATAACGTCATGTAAATGAGAAATGAGTTGCTTTTTACTCTTCTTTGTTAAAGCTTTTTCTTCCATTTAAATTTCCAAAGCTGTTTCATTAGGTGTATTCAACACAGAATGCAGTGTATCCATTCTACACATAACATGTATAAATATTTATTTGTTATAACATACCATTCCATACGAGCTTGTTTGCCTTGTAAATATTTTTCCTTCAAAGCAGATATAACTTTATGTTATTCCAAAGCAGAGGCCAACATGTCTTGATTATATTACATTAAATTTAATCTATTATTATATGAATTAATTCATTGCTTTTCTAATTGATGTTGTATTTCGATTACTTTGAGCTTTTAAAATCTTATCTACTTTACTTATAACATATAATTTTGTTTAAGTTTTAGCTTTCACGTCACTTATAACATAATTGATTCATATTTCCAAATCATTGTATTGTTTTCTCAAAAATTTTTGCATAACAGAACCATATCTTTCATTAATCAATTCATATCATATATATTGTGTTATTTGTTTAATTCATGTTTAAATTTGTTTTGTAATAGTAGTGTTTACCACTTCAATAATTATAACTCTTAAATTTTGTTGCATTTCTACAAGTTGTGTTGCAAAACCTATGTTTGTCATATCGTTAAAATCATTACTAAATCCATTTAAATGTTTTTTAATTATAAATTCATTACTCTGCAAAGCAGTGCTAATATAGCTTAAAATGTTTGAGATTATACTCATGTTTTTATAAACATCATTCTAATCAACTAACTTCATTAATTTCTCTTGAATATCATTTGATTTCGATTTATACATGTTTAGCGTAATAGTGTTTAAGTTTCCACATAATGTTTATTCATTGCATTGCTATCTTTCACAGTCATATCCATATAACGTATTATATGACCATTCAAATCACAATTCCCATCGCGATTTTTTGTTAAAAAGCTATTGTAATGATTGTGTTTTATACTGCTATGTCCAAACTTTAAAATACTCATTGTTCTTCACCTGGAAGTAAAAAATTGTCAAAATCAGACCTATATTAACCTTTATATAGTGGAACTGTTGGTATAATCACTAAAAAACAGTATTTTTCTTTCCAACAGAAAAAAACACATATCTGACATGTTGTTAATGTCATATCGCCTAAAACATAATCATTGTAAATATATTGCAGATTCATACTATCCATTTTAAATGCAATTACCATATTTGCATTATGTGTAAATTATATTTTGTTATACATGCATAACTTTGTGATAGATTTAAAAACAATCAACATTTGAATGTCGACCAAAACCGAATTATTGCTGTATTTCAACCTGCAATTCACACCAAACATCGTTTAAAATAAATACGGAATAGGGAAATGCTTCTTTCAGCGGCACTATATCTTATTTATTTGTAAAAGGAAAATATTGTATCCCTTCAATTAACGACAAAATGCTAGCTAAAAGTTGATATTACTCTTGTTGTATTGTTTTAGTAAACACATATATGTTTTCAAATTTAAGTCCATTCAGATGCTCCATCAATGACATAATAACACAAGTTTTCCACATGACGAAGGATTGCTTATCATACAATGTATATTTGATGGTAAAAGAATACCATGTTTCTGTTCAATTATGTTTTCTTTCGTATTTACAATTACCATTAGATGTACATTTTTTTTATAACCTTCATTTCCACACAATATTACGTAACATACTAACGTAAAACTATAAATGTAGGTCTATATATAGGCTCATGTTCAGTTGCAAAAAAATGGCTGAAACTAAATGTATCAAAGAAGGATGTGTTATATTGAATACATTGATTAATAAATTACTACTTGAATATAATTTACTGAAATACAATTATTGTGGAGCAGGTACTAAACTTGCAAAATGTTTGGCATGGAATGATCAAGGAATAAACTCTTTGGATAACTAAGGTAAAGTTTACAATCGAACAAACAATTAGAAAGAAGGACATAGAGCAGATACAATTTTAGCCAATAAAGCAGCAAATATATGGAAGAATCCATCTACATCTACAGGTGAAAAGCTTGGAGCTTGGGTTGTTGATAAAGTTATGTGCTCGAAGGTGAAGTCCAAATAGTCTTCCAAAATGTGCATTAACAAACAAAGATATTAATGTATTTGTAAAGAAACTGGATATCCCCTATTTCCAAGGTGTGTATATGAGAGACGATTTAGTAAAGAAACCAAATCTTCTTGAATATATGATTGTTAATTTTGATTTGAAACAAATCGAAGAAATGCATTAGGTTGCATTAATTAAAATGTATATCAGTCATTTTATTATGACAGTTTTGGCGATTTACATCCTTCAATTGAAATACATAAATATTAAAAAAACACACAATTTAGGTATAATTACAAAATGGAGCAATTATCAAATACAATTAATTGCGGACATTTATGTTTATGTTTTTTTGTTATAAATAGGGTATATAAGTAATTGTAATAGTAAAACATATTAGTAGTATGTTAATCATGTTGATATTAATTCGAAATTCGTCATAATTGCATACAGTATATTTTCCTCCATCACAGTTAGATGGAGAATGGAAAATAAGTCTAATAGAATTTGTTACTTACAACAAACAATCAAAACATTGATATGCATAACCAATCATTTATGGCTAATATAGGTGGAAAAAACCTACAAGATTGTGATACCAGTAGGATCTTATGAGTTGGATGATTGGATGATTTAGAAACATTCATTAAAGCAGAATTACCTGAAGATGTACATTTATGATTATGTGGAAATTCAAATACATTAACTAGTGCAATGTATACTAACATCGATAACGATTTCTCGGAAGACAATTCAATTGCAAATATGTTAGGTTTTGAACTGAGGGTATATCCATATAATCAATTACATGTATCATCAAAATATGTTAATATATTGATGGTAAATGTATCACATATAAATGTTAATATTGTAGGGTGTTCATATTTATATGGAAAACTGAGTAATATTATACTTGAAGTTACGTGTGCTGTAGCACCAGGATATAACATAATTAAAAAACATAATACATTGATATATCTTCCAGTAATAGTGTATCGCGTTGGTGAAATAGTTGTTACAATTCTTTATCAAGATGGTAAACTTATTAATTTTAGAAACAAAGAATTCACTGTTTGTTTACTTTTAAAAAAGGTATATTATCACCTGCATACCATTGTGCATTATAATCAAAATGGGTATTGTGTATTAGTAAATTCGGATGTAAAGCAGGCAGTTCTTTTAAGAACTGTTTCACTAAGAAAAGTATTTCGAAGAATGAAAGTATAAAGAGATGTAAATGCAAGCATAGAATTCTCACAAATAAGTTACCCGTGAAGTTAAGATGGGGCAAAGAATTGTATTTAAAAGAATTAGGATATAACGGAAGACAGACTTAATATGAAGAACTGATCAGCTATGAAAATGCATTCCCCAATATGGAAATACATGTGTATGAACCATTTCAAGGAGTTCTGTACATGTTTCATTCGGAAATAAGGATTTCAATACAAAATTATGATAATTACAAACTACCATCGAAATCAAGTTTAAGGGTAGAGAAAGAAATAAAAAGACAGTCGGTGCAAGTAATCCAGCAACAAAAAATAGTAAAAAAAAGGAATACTAAATTTAATCGACAGAATTGCCTATCTGCTAAATGGAGTAGAAATCGATCAAACATGAGATGTTGGAATTACCTCCATGATAAAGATCTATCTCTCGGGAACTGTAAACAATATTTATAAAGGGCTTATGGCTGGATAAAACAATTCTAGTGATTACTACCTACAAATAAACCCAGGTGGAAAATACGAAGTTGTTATACAGTTAAGTATGATTTTGGGCTTTGCTGAAGACTATAAACATGTACTATTAAATGCTAAACAAGAATTAATTATTCTATTCGACAATATGCATTTGAATGCTATATAATATACAGCTAATTATGAGGAAGGTTTGACATTTGAATAAAGCACTGTAGAATGGTTGATGCTGCTTATTGAAATTAACACTTGTGAATGTGTAAAGTTTTTAACATTTATCGAAAAAGGGAAGAATCTAGACATTGCATTCAAATCGCAAGCAAACAGGATGACAGAATCACCAATGGCATTATTTATTCACGAATTTAAATTATTGCAAATACACAAATTCCAGTAATTACGCAAGCTTAAACTCTTATAATTCACGAAAGATTGCAAGTTACAATGTAAGAGATAAGATGGTGAAAATAATGAATTGAGCCAGTAGATGCCGAACCATGGCTTCGACAAGACGTTTTGCAATGTTCAAGGATTTCAGTCTGCAGAAAAAAATTATCATTAAAGTATTAGCTATCACTGATATGGAAGAACATACAACTCTATTCAGCTTCAAATCATACTTTGACTGGAAATATCTACCTGCCAAATACAATTAAACAGATAGTTGGGTTACTAACATCACCATGGTTTAAAATGGGAGACCAGATGTATAGAGTATGAGAATATTAAAGATATTTGCAAACATTACCTAAATAATTGTGAAATATATGTAGGTGGAGTTGAGCAAAAATGCATTTTCGAATATGTGTATGATGGTAAAAATATATATATTAAAAAATAATAGAATTTCCCTCGTTCAAACAGTTATGTAAAACATATATATCTAATTCAATGTTTTTCTCTTCAGAGGAAAGCTCAAAATTAATGCTAACTTTGCCAATGATAACTTACTGGGGTGAAACAGACCTGATTATTCTCTTCCCGAATCACCTGTTGATATTAGTTAAGTCATATGCCATTATTTGGGATGAGAGAATTTAGTATAAAAAGTAATTGGTTGTATGTAATCGACTACTTCGTAAATATGGATCAACAAGACAACAAAATCACATCCTCCTTTACACAGAAATCAAAATGTATATTGAATATCAGCAAGTTATTAGCACATAGGAGTAAACCATTTAGAATTTGTTTTGGAAAGAAATAGGTTAAGCAACTTGTTTTTTCTAAAAGCTTGTATTTGTCTAATTGAAATAATTGTTTAATATGTTTTGTATCATCCTGTAGTCACTTGTGTATGTTTTGAAACAGCTTGTGTTTGTATATATTTTGTAAACAAATATGATGTAAAGTGATTCCCTTTCTTAAAATTTATTTACCCTTTTCCTTTTTAAAAGTGAACTTGTTTTGCCAAGAAAAATATTTCTCTCCCAGAGACTTTTGAGAGAAAAGTCCTGGAAGAAAATAGTCTAACCATTTTTCTATAAATAAGTAAATCATATATGATGTCAGGTAAGACTTGGTATGACCGTACTCATATAAACATAAAAGGAACAATGAAAAAAATACATAATTAATAAAATATAAATCCGTTAATGCATGTGGAAAAGGTAGATATGCTCAACTGTATAGATGTTTAAAATTAAATTAATCACGTGGAATTTTCCTATTAAACATTATTAACTTAGTAATTTTATACTCCTTCGAAATCTTATAATTATACCATTTGGCAATATATGAAAATGTTAAAAAACCATTACTTTTAGAGGTCTGATGTATTAGCAGTGTGACTGCTTCCTGTCTAGAGTCATAAACCTTCAAGATTAAATTTCAATGTTTTTTTCCAATACTACCAACTACAGAAACTGAGACTTCAGAGGTTGCAAACCATAGACCTAAAAACCCAGCAGAATGCATTTTGAATTAATTATACCCTAGAAACAACCTAGGTGCCTAGCTTTTCACAAAGAAACCACCTGGTGGGGCGGGTAATTCAGGTCAACAATTTTAACCATTAAGAATAGCAAGGTCAAAACATCTTACTAGCTGTTTGAAAACTCTCAAGCAATATATTGTGTCTTCTAATTGATAAAAATTAATATTTTCTTTGCAAGCACCATTACACATGGAAAAAAATATACACAAGACATACATTAAAAATTAACTAATATTTATGAAACAAGTTTTACTGCTCCATACTCACAGAGCTTTACAAAAAGTTAAATAAAAATGTCTTGTAAAATATAATTTTTTAATAATATTTAAATCATGATAGGATACATTATTGGAAAACTTTCTGTATATGGTTGGCGTAAATATGATTAACAATATACAAATTAAGAAAATGTGAACATATTTCCTAAAATTAGAATGTATAACATCTCGCAATTTAGATAAGATATATTGTGAATAAGAAAAATATTTCCTTTAAAAGAATAAATTAATCTTAGAGAAGCTTAAAAAGGGATTATACCATGGTTTTTTATGAATAATATTACTTCTTTTTCTATAAATTATATATTGTTTTATTAAATATGTTGATTTCTAAAACATTGCTAATTTCTTTAATGGATTATTAATATTTATTTATATGATATGATTCAGAAGTCATTTTATTGATAAACAAATGTTATTCATTTCTTCAAGACAGAAACTTATCAGAAAGGTTTATCTCCGAGGTTGGGGGTGCTGGTTTGAAGATATTTGAAAGTTGGGGGTATGGGAAGAGAGATGAATGGGTGTTTGAACTTCTGACTTCTGGTTGGACGGGAGAAATAAGGTTTCTCGAGCGTTTCACCGGGAAATTTGAAATTTTTTAAAATAGGTCTTCAGCCTCCATGCCCCTTCCACTTTTTCCAGTTGTTTGTCAGTTCGGTTCGCTTTGCGATGTTGCACTCATATGAAGATTACTTTCTTGGCTTATATAGACAAGATTTTAACAAAGCGCTTGATGATTTTAATTGGAAGTATTACAATAGACTAATTACTGTTCGGATGATTTAGTAAGCGGTTTCTTAACTCCTTTAAAGGACGAGGACTTTGCGTTCACATTGCAGTCAGTGATGGTGTCATAATCCCCATTTAAGAGAGCTTCCACATTGCCGTCAGCCACAGTGCCCACTTCTTCAAAGTTTTTAGCACCGTCCACCATGGTACCCTTGAGTACGAGAGTGTCCACAGCACCATCAACCACTGCATACACATCTTCCAAGTTTGCAGCACCGTTCGCCACAGTGCCAATGTCTACGAGAGTGCCCACGGCGCCATCAGCCACTGGGTCATTATATATTTTACTTATCAGAATAGATGTACGCTATTGTGTCTGGTTTAAATTGTATTGAGAGTTTTTTGTCGCAAGATTTCATTCACAATGTTGAATCATGTAATTTGTATGTGTAAACTTGTTAATGTGTTATTTATTCATACTTATTTGGTGGGTTTTGTTTAAAGACAGTAAAACGCAGTTCTTCATTATACTTATCTCTAGTGTAATTCATTCAACGTAGAACTCATTAGAAATATATTTCGTTTAAAGACTCAGCCTTGTGTAATTTCATACTGGCTAGCTGGATTTCGTTTTTGTCTGTTTGCACTTGTCGACATGAGATGTTATTCACGTAGTTAAAATTCTCTCTCATGTAAATTATATTTCTTAGGTCGAGGCATACTATATGTTTAAGACTCACATAATTGCACTTATTATTCATATAGTTATTTGAAATTTGCGATTCGATACATGTAATTTATTCATATGTAGAACACTCTGAATTTCTCTCCTGTGCTAAACATATTCGTAAAAATTGCACATCTACCACAAATATCCCTACAAACACATCAAAATTAGAAAAAAATACACTTAGCCCATTCTTGCACTCAACTCAACATGTATATGGCACATTGCAACCCACCACTCTGGTCATCGCCTCCAGGACACCACACGATCAACATAGTACAGAGCTCCATCTACCCCCTCCCCCACCCAAAAAGAAAGAAAGAAAAAAGTATACCCATAGACGAAAAAATATAAAAGAAATTGATTGGACTAAGAAATTTTTTATCGGATTAAAATCGGGTTAAGAATTTTTTGATCTCATTAAAATCAGATTAATATTTAACCGTTTTTATCAACCTTTTCAATTATTCTGATATCAAAGGATTAATCCGATTATTCAAAAGTGGGGTGAAACCATCACGCCCATACTACTGGTGCGCTATGTATATGACGTGCTATGACGAGTAAAAATTCTATCTATGCTGGCTTTCTAAAACATACTGGATTGCCTACGACGCATAGTGCGGGTAAGGGGAAAAGGAGATCTCTGGTTGCAATAAAGTGGTCAATAGTGTAAAGTCATCCAAACATATTCTGATAACAGTGATACAGTTAAACCATGTTATATTCTGCCGGGAATTAATATTTGCGGATAGTACTAATTTTTATATCTAATTAAATAACTTTATTTATGACAATATGTTAAAATTTTTAAAAATATTTTAGTTTCATAATTGTGTTCTTACTCCTAGTATACGCGTTCCTCATTAAAGTTTGATGTAATTTTCGAAGCAATTTTATCAAGATAACCTAAGAGACAAGGTACCATTATGCAATTAAACTCGGTAATTAATAAACCTCTAGGCCTATCATTCGCCTGACTCATAAATTACTGCGATTGTGCAAACGTAATTAAAGAGCAAAATGGGGAACCAATTATAAACCAAAAATATTAGTTAATTTTCTGGTAATCAAAAAAAATCCGGAATGTTTTTGTGAAAATTAGAAGCTTAAACAGGTTTCAATTCCCAGAGACTAAACTGGAAATCAGCCCAGTAATGCATTTCATGAGCCGTGAAATGCGTCAGGACATTAATGTGTTTACGCCTCGAGCATGACCTCGCACTAAGTGGATATTTTTTTAGTTGGTGAAATTTACGTAAAACAGGCTCGTTAGCGCAGGGTTCTTGTGAATAAAGTACTTGCGCTGAAACTCACGATCATGTTACATGATCTAAATTGAAAAATTGGAAACACACACAACCTACTCTCTGCCGCGAACACAACGATAACTTGCGAGTTAAGGCTCATTTAAACGAGCCAAGTTTAGTGGAGTCAAGTACTTGAAGATAACCGACTTTCCCAATAATACCCTCGTGTAAATGGTGCGGATAATAAAACTTTCGAGTACCCGGGAAATGAAAAGTAAGTTGGAGAAGAATCTGCTTTAGCGGTCGCTTGAAGACCCCATAACTCACCCTCCTCTGGTATTTTCCCCGTTTAAACTGCTCGTTTGAGCTCGTTTCCTTCAAACTCAACAGCAGCGGCAAATTCTGTGCTTGGTTTTCTCACCAGTTTACGCAGGCGATTCGTTATTTCCAGTAAGTTATATTTATTGTATAACGGCTGTGATCGAAACGAGTAAGTGTTGTGGAAACGACTCACAAAAGATCCTGTACATCTACGCGAAATAAGATGTACTGTAGAACACCAGGCTCTACGAGTACCCGAACAAACTGTTATAAGAGAACCTACTTTTAATAAACTTGTGAGTGAGAAGAGTGTTCTGGATGTACTGCCTTCGTGCAATTGAAATTAAAGTCAAGATCGCCTGTCTTCGAGTACGTGTCGCTACTAAACTTGGCCCGTGTAAACGAGCCTTTATGCGTCAGTCTCATTCCGCATTGACCTTGTGTCCGAAGTACGTGGAGTGTTGTTCATCGACTTCAAGACTGCGGCTTCGCAACCCTATAGCGACGCATGGATATAAATTACTCGTCGGTTTTAGATGCATGCGGAGAAATAAGTTGAATATAGGGAGTAACATTAATTCCAGCGGCGAAATACGTCTTATATGATCTGTTATGCTACAACAAAGATCCTCATAGCCGACATTCTTCACGATGGTGAGGTCATTGATGCCGTAAGTCCTTTCTGGTTAGGTCAATTTTGAGTTAAGCCCTTTTATAAAAATAGTCATATTTTCCGAACCATTGAAGCTAGAGTGACCAAAGTCATAACATACACATAATTTACGATGTAGATAAGAGCGATAGGGTCAAATATGAGTTATGTATTTTTATAAGCATAATTAGTCATAAATTCACCAAGTTCATACTCACCAAGTACATACTTATGAAGTGCATAATTACCAAGTAGATACTTACCAAGTGCATACTTACCAAGTTATTACACACCAAGTACATATTCATCAAGTACATACTTACCCACTTAATATTATTTTATTTTCGAATTTAACCAAATTTTATTTTTGAGTTGGATAGCTGCTAGGAATACATACTGTAATATTAATTTCGGATTTGGGTTCGATTCTTGCTCGGGGCATGTAATATTATTTTATTTCCGAATTCCACCAAATTTTATTTCATAGTTTGTTTGCTGCTAGGGATTCTTAATGTAATGTTAGTTTCGGATTTGGGTTCGATTCTTTCTCGGGGCATGTAATAATATTTTATTTCTGAATTATACCGAATTTTATTTATGAGATGGACACATGCTAACTGTAATTAATGTGATATTATTTGGGTTTTTTAAGTTCGAGTCTCGGTCAGAACACCTAATATTATTTTGTTGCCAAATTAAAAATATTTTTGCTTTGTAATCCAACTTAGAGAAATTATTTTAATGTTAGTTTTAGATTACCGAGTTCGATGCTTGGGCACAACGCTTATTATTATTATTTTTAAATTAATAAAATTATGTTTTTGGCTTGTAGTACTGCTTAGAACAATTAATGCAATGTTATTTTTGATTGCCGAGATCGATTCCCAAGCGACTCATTTAATATTTTTTTTTTAATTCTGGGAAATACATTCTTACATGTTGTCATTTTCGATGTCAACTGATGAACGTTGAGAATGGTGGAGGGGATATGCAGTTGTATGATGAAATCAGATAATGAAGTATTCATGTATATGACGTAATCGTGCATGTCCATAATTACATAAATATGAAATTCATATTTACTAGGTTTGCACGTTCGCTCACGTATAATTAACAACTAAAGAATCACCAAAGTAATATGTCCTCTCAGTAAGACAACAAGACTTCAACTGTCATATACCTCTTCATTTGTTTCAGAATTTATAATTATTATTGCTAGGGGTGGAAGGTATTACACATTTACCATGTTAGCATTCACTATACACACTTATCAAGTATGCACACTATACATAGAGAGAGACATATGTCCGCTCCCGAGGAACGATGGCTCACGACTGAAGCCTTATCGTAAACACGTTGTACATTGGATATTTTGAAGCGAGAACACTTTCGACTTTATTCCTGTCAGGTAAACGAACTCTAACAGGAAAAACAATTGTTTATGCAGCTTCAACATGTGCCAGTACCTACAGAAAGTATATTTCCAACGAATTGCTCTGATAAACCATTTCACCATGTAATAGTAAAACACACACACTTTCACCTATACCCATACACCCTACAGGGTTACCGATAATCTCAGTTGGTGTGCACTATGGCTCGGGGAGCCGACAGGATGGGAGCTCTAACGAACAGTGAGTGGATTGGCACAGAGATCGAGACTCGGACAGAGTATTTGAATTTTTTTTTCGTTCCTAATCTTCGAACTCTCATTTTCTAACCTTTAATATCTTCAACACTTTATTCCTTTCTACAGTTTAACCAGTCATACACTTTAATATTTTCAATATTATCGCGGACCTTAACATTTTTCTTGGAGTTGAATGGTTTCTCGGGGGTTTTGAATTGTAAGCTTTTTTTTTTCTAATGTTTAAATAATTTGATTGTTGATATATTTTTGCTTGATGTTGCTATAGCTCATTATGGTAAACTTTTTAACATACCCAAGCACACCCATAAATACACACATACATACACACACCTATCCACACCAATCAACACACACACATATCACAATATATACACACATACATGATTACACACACTTTCCCCTTTCCCCTGCAGAACCGCCAGATATTAAAGCATCATAGAATGGAGAGACAAAAGGATGGGAACTATAACAACACATAGGCAGAATGATATTGAATTAAAGTCCCATTCACGGTACTTACTTTTTATTTGCGCAATGATACAATTTAAACAGCCTCGTTACCATATGAAAAACAGCTCTCGATTAACACCATTAACATATTCCGAAGGGTACTTGTTGCTCATCTGCTTTTGACTGATTACTCACATAAGTTCGACCATCATCTTGGATTGATTTTATTTATAAAAGAAGGGGAAGTAATTAAAAAATAACTTATTTCGAGCTTGGAAGTCGTCAACTCGATATATTTTGAAACATTTAGTGTGAAATTACATTTCCATCTACAATTATAACAATCTTTCCATAACCCTTTCAATCTTCACCAAACTTTACCAAATATGAAAGGTTAGGCTTACATTGGGAGAGTTGAGCACTCAACCGTCAAGAGTAAAATATATGTAACCATACAACAGATAATGAATATTTAGCGAGACTATTTTCACACAATTTCTTTGTACATAGCAATTCAAGAACCATACAGGCTAAGAAAATTCTTTGAATAATGTATGAAATAAATTAACCAAATGTGTTGACATAATGAATATCCAAATGCAAGTAGTATGTATGTAATGAGCTAAAACCAACTACCCATCAACCGATTAAACACAATGAACAAGAATGGAATACCACTATAGATTTGAGAACTTTCGCCTTGCTTTATATTCCATCAAGAATACTTATAAGTACTATTTACATATTGATTAACTAATGTGATTAATTCCACTCTAACTACACATCTTACCATAACCAAAGTTAACTTCCGACTTACATATGTTTGATATTATTTATAACTTATATGCATATCATCTTATCATGCACTACACAACACACACTTAAACAATATAGGTGAGTGATTTATCTAGGAAGGCTACACAATCACAACCTGCATAACAGATATATGTAATTAAAGCATACCAATATAAACATTTTTTTAAAGTCACAAATTCAACACAAGCCTGCATGAAATTAATTCTCTACATATCAATCCTCAATCCTCAATTCTATATCCTACATCCTTACTCCCAATCCTCAATCCTCTATCCTCATTCATAATTCCTCATTTATCATTCTTCAGAGACATACATTTTACCACAAAAAATGTCTTATGCTTAAAAAAATAGGTGTTATGCTTTTAAAAAATATTGTCATTATGGATTTATTTTAAAAGAAAATTATTTTTGAATGCTAATCTTATTTCCCATGCATTTACCATTCACACAAGAAAATGCAGAAATTCACATTGAAGATAGCAAAGATAAAAAAAACTTTGCTTCAACTCCCATCGAAACCAAGTTTTTGTATTAGAATAGTTCGCATTGACAAAATTAAAAAATATATTTACTAAGATATTTCTAAGTCAACCATATCATTGATATTTACATTCTATGCTTCAAATCTCGATGGAGGTAATTAGGCATACATTGTTGTACTAAATGTTTGTTAAATATTAATTTAATGCCATATGAATAACACCCAAGTCATCAAATAGATTAGTTTAAAAAAAACAGATATCATGTGCACATCTCTAGAAAATCTCAGGAGAGGCTAGATCTCTCAAACACAAGTATGCCCAACCAAGTTGCAAAGGAGAGTAAGGCGAAGGCAACACTACTTCCAACATTGTCGCTAAAGGATGGATGCTGACGACAAGACATTAGTTCCCCACTAGCCAAACAGATCAAAAACACCTAATAAAACAGCCCACGAGGGTAAACATGAAACACATGCAAATAGCAACTTTACCATTTGCGATACAGAACAATTATTACAAGCTATCACAATACAGCAAAACATACATACATATATTCCAACTAACACCCATGCACACACGCGAAAATCATGCACACACCCATACACACACCCATGCACGCACCCATGTACAAACAGACTGAAGTAAATACCCAAACATTCATTGCTTGATACCACTTTGGATCCTCCTAAACACACCTAACATTTACATTTTCGTGAACATAGCAAATACAAGTAAGAAAATATATTTTAAAACAATCCCAGGGTAATTAAACAAATAAGAGTTATGATGCATTATTTTTTAAAAGTTATTTATACAAAAAACACTAAAAAAAAAACTATAACCATATACAGTTCACATACAAGAAATAAACAATTGCTATAACTTAGCTTGTTACCATGCAAAGGCTAGTACTTTTATTCAGAAGGATGTAAAGTTCGGACATTCTGCCAGCCCTTACCTATGCACACCCAAGATAATATATTTAGTAGAGAACATTTGCCATAAGAAAAAGTTATGTTAGAGCTATCTCAACTCCTACAAACCACTCATTTATAAACTTAATTTTAAAATCCGTAATATATTGCAATTGTTTGATGGATTAATTTATTTTCCAGACATTTATATAATTTTTTTTGTGCACGTCCCGATATGTCAATGCTTCATTCACAGAAACGAAGACTTCACACATATCACAATATTATTATTAATTAAATATGTTGACCAGCTTTTCCCCAATGCCCAATCATAATTTAATGTCATGTCAAACAACTATGTAGCCCAAACCTCCATATGTTCATCGAACATTGTTTAAATTATCTCATATTATTTTGATGTCGCTGTTAATAAAACAGACCAAAATCCATTCATGAATATTTTTCTAGACAAAACTATTCTAGCTGGTAATGTTACAAAATACCTGAACAGTACCTACTATCCATTCCATTACATCATATCGGTTATACCAAAACACTTATGCTCATACCACACAGAACAACAAAGCAATATATATGCATTCCTATGAACTAGTCCAGCGAATTTCTCCGATGAATCATTTCATCATGTAATAGCAAAACACACATACACAAACATTCAAGTGATACCATAACCCAAAGAGTTTACCTCAGTCAACTATCCAACCTTAATGAAATCTCATTCCAAGAGTCCGTATTACCAAACTAGCAATTCAAATATTCCAGCAGAAAAAAACATTCTAACTGCAATAATCGCAGATCATATCATACAACACCACCTATTTACACAGGACATATCATCATATAATAACAAACATACTACTGTACCATACTATCAGAACATACCAATTATCCAACCAAATATTACAAATTCTGACCAGCCACACTATTACACCAACCCATCCATTTGCAAAGACACATAACCAGCAAAATTAACATACCATACATGCAAGGTGTATTAAACCTCGATCCATTAATTATGACTACCACCCATCGACAAAAAAAAAAGGTTTAACTCATAATATTTGAGTTTATATCATACTCACTGCTAATAAAAAAAGGCCATGCATCCATTTCTACATATCTGCCAGACAAACATTATAACTTGTAATACCTCAAATACCTGAACAGAACATAACAACACTCAATATCTACAATCCATTACATTACATCATATCTGTTATACCAAGCGCTTTTCTTCATACCATCCATGACAACAAAACAACTATAAACATTACCATATCATCATCACCGTATCATCATATCATGTCATCATCACATTGTCATCATAATTATATCATATAATCACCCCACCATCATAAAATCATCACATCATCATATAATCATATCCTCAACACATCATCATCATCATGCAGACTTATACTTCAACTTGTCAGATACGATCTCAAACATCCAATATAGTGTCAAAGCAATCGCTACTGAAGGTGGATAACATATCCCATCTCACATTAATTAATATAAGTTTTTCATTACTTTATTCCCAGATGACTCTTTACTGGAAAAATAATTTTATCAAAAAGTCTTGTATGTCTGTTCTTTTAATTACTATTTAAATTGCCAGAGAAGTCCATCCCAATAGCTACACCAAACACATATATACATATATTTAATGTCCTTATATCCTCAGAGCTTACATTTATTTTGATTATATCAAGACATTGTATACAACAGGAAGGAAGAAAAAGTATATTGATGATAAAATGAATAAAAAGAATACTCATCCATACACTTTACCTTTATTTCACACATTTGTCAAAAATACATAGTTTTAATTTCATACACTCAAACATATCCTCTATTCAACAAAAGTATTTATGCTTTACTCTAATTTTATAGAACATTTTCCGGAGTAACAACTAAAGGTAGCCATATTCACATTTACAGCAATGCAGTTAACACATGTATAGGTCTTGTAACTAATGCCAAATTGGTCAGTTACTAACTTCATGTTGTATGGCGCTAAACCTAGTCGCGAATGTTACTACAATACATGTACTCGCTTCCCGATGATCGACAAACAGTACTTTTACACTTATTATTATGTCTATATAGGATATCACTACGAATAAACATGGCATCGCACTTATCACAGTAGAACGACTGGTAAGCTGTACTGAACAAACAATGACTATATTCATGTCCAGGTGCATGGCAACTTGTAGTACAATTATTTCCACAATAACTACATTGTTTCTGTAATACTTCTAAAGACTCTTCATAGACCCTTGCTCACGGTGTTACAGATGGTAAGTCTTCAACCAGGGTGTTCGGGATTTGACTCCAGACAAATATAAAATATTCTGATTGTAGTACAGCCGACTGTGCTTGCAATATGAGTCTTGAAGTGACTGGGAGCATACGGAATATCAATGACGGATTCTCCTTAATTGTCTTTATATAAAATCACTATAACTCACATAAATTACAACACTTTACAATAAATACTTTACAATAAATGGGAGAGTAATTATGTTTTACTTCTAATGAATTATGTTAAAGTCACGTTTATTAATTACCAACTAAAGTCTCTTAGTCGTAATGCTTGGAACCATTTCACCTTAATTCTTGTTGCCGAAGGCTGCATCTCTGCGAAATATCGGCAGCGGCAGTCCTTGGTAGACCCCTCTCATGGCCCTTCCTGGGAGGATGGCCACTGGCTGACCTCTGACGGCGTCTCATGCGTCTGGCTGGTGAATGGCCCCGCGACGAACTTCGCACTGGCCTATATTCGCCTGTGTTTGAAACAGCTGCCATATTGTTTACTCTCTACAGTTTGTCGCAATCCCTGGTGTCCTGCTTCCCCGCTGAATGTAGTTTCACGCGAGCATTAATTAAGGGCTCACTCAGATCACTACATTACCCTCCTACTTCAAGTGAGCTGGTCCCCAGCTCTGGGACTGATGTTTGGTGAAGTTGTAGTTCCCGCTGACCTCATGGTGTTTGTCTGTTTCCTGACAGCGGAAAAATGGTAAGATTGAAGCCTTCTTCAATAAAGATAGGAAACGAGGTTAGGAAGAAGTGACAAAGCAAGGAATTTTGTTAGGGAGCTGCCTTATCTTCTTTCTTGCATGTAATGGCATTATAATTTGTACGTGAGGCCTGCCAGTTGTGTTTACTATGGCAGCCTGCACTTGCTTTAAATGGCTCGGCCGAGCCCATGGCCGTTGACTTGGCTAACAGTAAGTGGTGTACAATCTTCCTCTAGGTTGGCGGCAACACAATCGAAATGCGATCGCGAACGCGTGCAGCCTGCTTAATGCCCTACCTACTTAAGTGGATTGTGATTAAGAAAATATTAAAATTAATCATCTCATTAAGAAAGCGTGACTATGTGAAAATGCAACAAAATTTACATAATTTTTTAACTTAAGCATTTTCAAAGAGGAAAATATCCCCTGGAACAATAGGTTATACTGTTTAAACATGACATATTTAATATTTAATGTAGTGATGAAAATTTTTGTTTGACAATGTTAATTAATTTTCACCTGAAAAGGAATTATACATAATGTGCACTTCTATATATATAATTATATATATATATATAACTGCTTAACCTAGTTCCTTAGTTTAGAAATATCATTAGCGAGCTAGTTTGTAAGGTTATGGGAAGGATGTGCATGATGAAACATAGTATATCCTATTACTTTAGTTATGTACTTGTATAAAAAAACATTTAAATAATTTTTAACCCAGCTATGTTTCGTTACATACGATGGGTGTCACTGGGATGTTTACCACACTTATATATATAATTGATTAACTATAAAGAATGTATTATTCTCTTATTGCACTATGCAACCGCATATTATGTTAAAAAGTGGCATCTGAAATATATTTTCTCTCTGTTGCAACATATTCCTTTACTTAAATGACTTGTATAGCATGAACTATATATATATATATATTTTTTTTTTAATATCTCGATCCCTAGCCAGTGTAAATCTGACTGAATATAATAAACAATTTGTGATGATGTTTTATTTAACGTGTTAAATAAAAAGTACAAAAAGGTTTCTCAACCTACTTTGACGGCATTATATTATCAGCAATAATATTTTTTTTTTTTGCAAATAAGTATTCAACGTAAAATTATTTCAATTTGTTACTTGAAATGAACTTTTGTACATTTAATCTTATGGTGCGAACATTGGCTGCACCTAATTTAATATTTTCAATCATGTTGTGATACTGACACAACTTGAGCTTTCTTTAAAATAATTATAACAATAATAAATTATATAAAATATTTAATTTTAACATAGAATACTTAGTGTCCTGCTTCCATCTTATCGTGTGTGTGTGTGTGAATAGTGTCTGAGTACTGTGTGTTTGTGTATACATCCCGGTCGGGCTGTGTGTAATAGTGTGGTGCGATGAAAAATGGTGCAGCATTACCTTGTGGTGGCAAATTATTTACTTGCGGTGCCGGATAAGTCCGTAACTTGAGTAGGGAAATGAGTGGCGACTATGGATGATTGATGGAGGGCGGTGTGGCAGCTAACGAAGTACCTGTGCAGCATGGACTCTGCTGTGTTGCAGAATGCCTGCGTAACTGTGACTTCTCGTGGCCGCACGAGAGACTACCATTTGGCGCGTGTAAAAGCTATGGCGCTTTAATATTATAAACTGCTTTCACATATGTACGCACACACTAATACGATCTACATACACCTTAATGCTTAATATTTAATATTTAAAATTGTTTTCTTTTCTTCCATCAGTGCTCCGAGCATAATGACGGCAGCGAATATCTAACAACGTAAGAAGATGCTAAAAGTTGATATTTACGTCTTGACGAGCCAAAAATTCTGAAAAATCCGTTGTTAAACAATTTATGACAAAAATTATATAAATATAATGCTTTAATGTACCAATGACCTTAGGAGCCGCCCAATAAACTCAACTCAACTCGTTATGGATCAGCATCTGATTAAGAACTAAAGAAGTTGAAAATTATTGATGTATCGAAGTGACAATATTATATCAACGATATAACTATATAAATCGTCGATAAATTCGAAAGATATATATATATATATATATATATATATATATATATATAATATATATATATATATATATATATATATACGAGGTATCAGAAATAAATATTTTAAAATGATTTTTAATAAGCTCAGTTTTGAATAGAAACATCGAATAAAAAATTACTATGTTTACTTTGGCAACGTGCACCAAAACAGACGCAACATCTCTCTATAGTGCTTCTCGTCCTCAATATGTAACATTTGAAGCAATTTTAAATTTATCAAATCGTTTAACACAAAAAATATCGAACTCCGATGTTCCAAAGTTCTATATTATTCTATTGATATATGTTTTCGTAAAACAATTCTTTTATAAATAACCAATATAAATAAAATCAATATTTTTTTTGAAAGCAACATCCCTATTAAGAATGACCGCTCGTCATACCAACTGCGTATACAGTGATCGTAAGCAGAACTATAATGTACGCTATGTGACCAGTCTTACATCTGCGTCGCAATGTTGCCCGGCCAAAAGGCCATATAACACGATACCAGATTCTGTAAAAACCTTGTACAAGGTTCGCCGTAGCGGCCGTTATACCGGCTAGTACGCCACCCGTCACGACATTCCCCGCGTTGCACGGCCAGATTTCATACCAGGCTTGGCTATAGGACACATCCAATTTTTCGTGGCAGGCTATATACCAGCTTTCGTACCTGGCCAATCACATCGCAGTTTCAGAGCGTAGGACGCTCTCCGTGGCTACTACGTGAAACGAGTTGACGAAGAATCCAAAAGGCCTCCTCCATCCTGATTATACACCCGTGAGGGTGAAACTATATGAAATAGATTGAAAATTCAACTAAGACGAATAATATTGGCGATTACAACTTTTAATTACCGTTTAAAAAAACTGTTTCAAATACTTAAAACGTTATCTACACTATAAAAATACAAATAAATCAAGTTTATATATATCGTATTAAACAGAACGAAAATATATGTGAACTGGTGGTGCAGTGGTCGATGACCTCCGTGGAGCATTTGATTGCGTGCCTGCTTATAGCGCGGGGTTTACGGGTTCGAATCCTGGGTAAACATGGGTGTATATGTGTGTACGTCCGGCTGTATCCTCCTGCGTTAGGTATACGCTTAACCCACACTGTCAAACTTCAAACGGCAACCACACACGTCAAAAGCGTCAACCACGATCTGTCAAATGGCACAATAACAAAAAAAAAAAAGTAGTAAAGTTACGCTGCTCGTATAACAGTGAAATTTTTGGGCGTGAGTTCGAAACTCTGTTGGACATTAGTTTTTTTTAATAACATATAACATGCGAATAATAATTTGTTACGCAAAGAAAAAACTACATTTTGCAAACGGTTAATAATTTTGCGTAAAAATTATAAATAACAGTCTCGTACTTTCGTGGCTTCATCATCACTTTCAAGAAAATGAATACTACTACACCAGTAAGCAATAAATTAATATAAAACCCAACAGTAACACAGTAATATTGAGATGTGCTAGCTGGTTTTTTATGGGGCTAAGCAAGCTGCTTACTTATAGCAGGTTCTACGAATTGGGTTCATATTAACTGTTCGAACAACACACTGCGTACTCGTTGAGTGTGTCAAATGCTGGTATAGGCTATTCACGGTAAAATGAGCACTTTTGAAAGCCCTGCTTAAGATCTACTTGCACGCACGTTTTGTGTTCTTCCGCCTTATGTAAGATTAACATTGTCGTGGGCTTCATCTCTTTATTCGTGTGTCGGTCAAGTGAAACTGTGTAATTATTAGAAAAGTACATATTTTACAAATATGCTAATTTTTACTCTTCACTGCATTAAAAAAATGTTTAAGGGAAATAAATAATTTCAATTATCAGAAAAAGTTACGTAACACTTTTTATTTGACATTAAGATACGGAACTACTTCCCATTCATCGTTACCAACTTAACTAGGCGCATGTCACTCAGGGCGTCCGTTAGAATATATGCAGGTAGGGGCAGTGACTTTTTTTCTAAAGTTGATTTCATAAGGCCTCACTTTATCGTGAACAGGCTTTACGCGAACTGCTGTCGTATAATATGAATCTTTCATGGCGGCTCATACAACGGCTGGTATACCGGCTCGTGCGCCAGGACTTGTCGAAGCTCGTACAAGAACCAAGTACGCCAGCAGGTATCGTGTAATATCGGCTTAAGCAGTCCGTGTAGCACAAGCTGACCCTCTGTTGGGAGACCACGCCCCCTTGCTTGTAATCGCCTCCTCGCACTTGACCCATCAGCGGATGCCCTGCATCTCCGAGGAGCTAGAAGGGGCCGCCGCCCAGTGATGGCTCCCCCGAGGAGCCTCCGCCCCTCGCACAAGCATCAGGAACATCTTGCCGGGGTTAACCGCGCCATCCCGCATCCTCCCCGAGGGCTGCCCCCGCCAACTTACACAATAAAAAAAAACCCAAGGCCGGTGGAGGAGGAGGAGGCATCTCCAGCCACGACCTCGGAGGGATAGCGCCGGCCCTGCCTCCCGCACGCTATTACACACTCCGGACAAAACACTTGTCTTCAGCGCGCCACTGCCGGCCCCCAGCGGGCTGTTGTATACCGGCTCCTTACTAAAGACTGTTCACGATAAAGTGAGCACTTTAGAAATTAACCTTAGAAAAATGTCACTGCTCGTGCATGGATATTTTAATGGGCATACTGTGTGACATTCGCCAGTAAAGTTGGTAACGATAGGTAGAAAGTAGTTCCATATCTTAACGCTGGATAAAAAGTGTAAGGTAACCATTTGTGATCATTAAAATTTATTTATTTCGCATTCTGTTTTTTTTTTAATGCATCGAAGTGTAAATGAGCTGATTTTTTAAAGTATTTACCTACTTAATAATTTCACAGTATCATTTGACCGATGCCTGAATAAAGTGATGAGGCCCATGGCAATGTTAATTTTACATAAGACAGAAGAATACACAACCTGTATACTAGTAGATTTTAAGCAGGGCTTTCAATAGTGTTCACTTTACCGTGAACAACCTATAATGCCGGAATTACATAGCCCCGACGAGCACAGCACGATACCACACAAACCGCAACCACAACAATTTTTAATGTGACTGCTCGAATTTACAGCCCGACAGTTTACTGACGCGACACAACGAGTAGAATTTTTCGGAGCCAATTAGAAGGCGCTGACTAACAAAGGTCTTTTCAAAGGCGGGGGTTGGACGGGAAATTTGTAATACATTATGTTGACAAAGTTTTATAGCTAGCACATACGAAGGTAAAATTATTTTTTATAACAGTTAAATACAAAAATTCCATAATTTGTTTTCTTTTTAGCTACGTATTAACCAATGTAGGGAAATCTTATCATACAATGTCATTTTACAATGTTGCACACTCTGTACGTCGTGCAGCACGACACGACGAAGAACAGAAATAATTTCTAATCCAAAACTGCTGGTCGTACGACAGAACTGTCGGGCTTACGTCAGATCTATATTGTATTTCATTTGTTGTTTAGTTTGAAGTGTAGTGTCGTGCTTGCGGTGTCGTGCTGGTCGGGGCTGTGTGAATCCGGCATTACACTTTCTTTGTCAAAACCGCAGCCATAACCTTCTGGTTCAGGAGGAACCTCAGTCAAACTTTCCCTAAATACTTTCATACATGAATTCGAGTTCTACCCGATTCATCTTTAGTACACAAAACTCTGCATAGACTATAAGAATACTTGCGGTATTTCTAGTTTAGGCCATATGTCTTGGCACTGGATATTTTTAGTTAAGTAAAACACCAGAACTTTTAAATATTTCCTCCCAATTTTTTGTTCATGGATACAGATTTATTTTTATTTTTAAGAAGAAAATCTTTTTTATTGATATTTTCGTTGTCTATGTTCATTAGCCGAAGCTCCCGAGGACGTAAGATTGGAAAAAGGAACACTTGCTGAGAAATAAAATTACTAACATGCTTTCTTTCCAGTTTTCCGTATTACTAACTTACACGCTCAAATTTATAGGTACCGAGAGCTGAGCAATTTATGGGAATTTTGGGGTCGTTGAGATTGTTTGCTGTTACACTTAAGGTCAGTGTGGTTGTGACCGAAAATGTATTTGTACGTGTTTAACCTATGCTGTGCAGGGGATCGTTGTGGTGGTTCTTCTGGCTGCGATGGGCGTTGCTAATGTGTTGCTGTTAGGCTGGTTCTGGTGATTACGACCTTTATGGTAAAATTCGCTGGTTGAGGCGTTTTAGGTTGTTGCGGTTGTTTTACTTGGGTCAGTTTAGTTGGCGGCGAGTTTAAGGTCTTGGAAGTTTTGTGGTGTCGACAGCTGTCGTTGTAGTCGTGATGGTTCAGTTTGAGGCGGTGGATTTCCCAACGGTCGAGTGACGAAAAGCAACAGAATTGTTCAGTGGATCGGTCTCGAGTAGTCGCTGATCCAGCTTCCCCGGCCACAACAGCAAGACGCCTATAACCCGTTCGCGGTTACTTCACACTTTTCTGAAGTCCTGCCAAAGTTATAATTTTAGGATATTCCTCCGACTCGCGAAAACTATGCTTAACTAAGTCAAAAAAATTACACCCAAGGGAGAGCGAACCGAATTCGTGCACACTCAGTTGTATTAATATTTTGCGTGGAAATTATTTCTTAATCATGTTTCCTCGCTGTTTTTATTGATATTTATTATTAACGAAATATAATTATGAATAAAGTATAAGTAAAACTTCAATTTAACGAAAAATAAAATTCCTGCTTTTATGTTGACAGGGGTAAAAAAAAAAAAAAAAAAGCTCGTGATACATGCCATATTTAGGAAATAACTAAACTCGTTATATATGGGATGATTTTTCAAAGGTCAGATTAAAAAAAGTGTGCATAAACCGCGATATAAAAATCCAGATGCGCGCGTGCCCAGCAAGCGCCAGCAGCTGGGCAACGGTGGCTGAGTGATTAGCACGCTCGCCTCCCACCAAGGCGAACCGGGCTCAATCCCCGGTCGGGTCACCGGATTTTCGCAAGCGCGAATCGTGCTGAACGATGCCGTAGGTCGGCGGGGTTTTCTCGGAGATCTCCCGTTTCCTCCCCGTCCCTTCATTCCGGTGTCGCTCCATATTCACGTCTGTCACCCTCATCGGCTCTCAAGACCTCGCAGTTAATAGCCGCCCAAATCTCTTCACTCACACACTCACTCGCCAGCGAGTAGTATGCGCACCACAAGCCGGCGTGGATGACTTCCGCTGTATCGGAGTGACCGTCGTAGTGTCCACGGCTCCCCCCTGACCGTCGTAATGTCCACGGGTCCTCCTCGTGTCAGTGATACTCCCAGATACTGTTCACTGTTGCACGAATACTCAACATTTGCCAGTATTCAGTACAGAAGAATGTTCCGCTGTATCGGAGTGACCGTCGTAGTGTCCACGGCTCCCCCCTGACCGTCGTAATGTCCACGGGTCCTCCTCGTGTCAGGGATACTCCCAGATACTGTTCACTGTTGCACGCATACTCAACATTTGCCAGTATTCAGTACAGAAGAATGTTCCGCTGTATCGGAGTGACCGTCGTAGTGACCACGGCTCCCCCCTGACCGTCGTAATGTCCACGGGTCCTCCTCGTGTCAGTGATACTCCCAGATACTGTTCACTGTTGCACGAATACTCAACATTTGCCAGTATTCAGTACAGAAGAATGTTCCGCTGTATCGGAGTGACCGTCGTAGTGTCCACGGCTCCCCCCTGACCGTCGTAATGTCCACGGGTCCTCCTCGTGTCAGTGATACTCCCAGATACTGTTCACTGTTGCACGAATACTCAACATTTGCCAGTATTCAGTACAGAAGAATGTTCCGCTGTATCGGAGTGACCGTCGTAGTGTCCACGGCTCCCCCCTGACCGTCGTAATGTCCACGGGTCCTCCTCGTGTCAGTGATACTCCCAGATACTGTTCACTGTTTCACGAATACTCAACATTTGCCAGTATTCAGTACAGAAGAATGTTCCGCTGTATCGGAGTGACCGTCGTAGTGTCCACGGCTCCCCCTGACCGTCGTAATGTCCACGGGTCCTCCTCGTGTCAGGGATACTCCCAGATACTGTTCACTGTTGCACGCATACTCAATATTTGCCAGTATTAAGTACAGAAGAATGTTCCGCTGTATCGGAGTGACCGTCGTAGTGACCACGGCTCCCCCCTGACCGTCGTAATGTCCACGGGTCCTCCTCGTGTCAGTGATACTCCCAGATACTGTTCACTGTTGCACGCATACTCAACATTTGCCAGTATTCAGTAGAGAAGAATGTTCCGCTGTACGTAAAAGACATTTGCGCATTAACGTACCTACACGGGACATTATTCAAACTTAACGTATTTTTACCATATAGATATTTCCTGGTAGAAAATTTACTTTACATATCGACAAGTTGAAGAATTGCACCATTTAAAATTTAGAATTATTTCGCAAAATGTAAATGTAAGAAAAAAACCAAACGACGGCCATAGTGCAAGGCACTGCTTAGTATGAATGAAAATTACATTACTGCTAGCGGTGACAGACTTCCTGAAAACTTCCTTCTTTGTATATGCATATATACATATATGAGTATGCACACATACATACACATATATACACACATACACACGCATTACACACACACACTCTCTTGTGTTTTCGAGTTGTGGTGGTAGCCACCAATTCTCAAGCTTTCACATCAAGTTGTGCCTTTTTTTTCGTACGCCTATCCATAACAATCCTCGAAATTTACAAATGGTCTTCGATATTTATTTTACAATGCTACACCTTTCAAATGGCTCAATATCCGTATGGTATCAAATATTATATACACTAGCCGGGGGGGGGGGGGGTGACATCGTTAACCTACTGCGCTAGGCGATATTCCCAACAACTGTTTTCGGAGAAGTCACTGTGATATCAAAACACTTTAAGGGCCCTGCCTACTCGGAGGCTTTTTTTTTTTAAGTGGGAGTGGCAGGGAAGCGCTGGATCGATAAGGACGACATTGATACACACACCTGATGCCCCTTCACCCCTACGCGCTAGGCGCTGATATGACGTGCAGTGTTTCCGCTATCATGTTATCGGTGGAAAGTCTGTAGAAAGGTTCGGTGCAGGTCACTATAATAGTTTCACATGTTTAAAACTAAGATATTAAGATATGCAGCAATGTGAAAAAAACCATTTCTAGATATATTGGAGAGCTCGGGAATAGAGTTTAGGTATATCGTACATGAGGTATTGAGAATATTATACGTACCTCGCCTGAAGTGTGTTTTCTTTTAGTAAATTTGTATTATGGGGACACGTTTATTGGTTTCGTAAAAAAAAAAAAAAAAAAGGCGGATTTCAAACACTTTGCATCGCATTTCAAACCCTAGCCACGCGGCGACCTTAAGGGCTCCGCCTGACTGGCGCCTGAACTGCTTCACAGAGGTTTGGTAGAAAACACGTTATTAAAAAGCCATTGGATATTTTTTTTACCGGCCTCTAAAGACGAAAAGCATATAAGAAACGTTTCGTGCCCAAAGACAAGTTTCAAGATCAGATTTAAACTCCTAGGATTTATTTCTTGGCCGTAAAAATGGCAAAAACAGGTGTTTTCAGATCGAGTTTTAGATGCTAGCAATTCTATAGTCTATTTGCTGTTTCTTCCCACTTTCCCATGTATGACATGTTTAGTTATTTTCAACATATGTCATAAAAGCGTTTTATACATGTGTCCATAAAAGTTACATTATTTTCTGTTGAATTGAAATGCTATTAATATTTTATCTATTAATTCTAATGCTTAATTTATAAATAATTTGAATGAACAACACAGAGAGAAAACGTGTGTGTCGGTAGCGGCTAGTAAGAAATAGTTCTTATACAGAACACTCTTACAGTGAGAGACATGAATTCGGTGCGTTGTCCTTTGGTGTAATTTCCCAGACTTAGTTTAGCTTAGTTTTCACGAGGCGGAGTAATATACTGGAAGTAGAACTTTAACAGGGCTTCAGAAAAATCTGGAGTAACATTGCATGGAGAATAAAGGCTATTCAAGATAAAGTGAGCACTTTTGAAATCAACCTTAGAACAAAGTCACTGCCCCTGCCTGCATATATTTTAACGGGCGCACAGAGTGACATGCGCCCAGTAAAGTTGGTATTGTTGGAGGGAAAGTAGTTCCATATCTTAACTTCGAATAAATAGTGTAAGGCAACCATTTGTATTAACTTAAATTATTTCTTTCTCTTTCCGTTTATTTTAAAGCGTCTAAGTGTAAAAAATAAGCGGATATGTGAAATATGTACTCTTCTAATAATTTCACATTTTCATTTGACCGACGCATGGATAAAGTGATGAGATCCATGGCAATGTTAATTTAAGTAAGGTGGAAGAACACGCAAGGTGCACACAAGTAGATCTTAAGCAGGGGTTTCAAAACGTGCTCATCTCACCGCGAATAGCCTGCCTAATACATACATATATATGGAAGAAGTAGTTTTGACTGGCGGAGTGGCGGCTGCTGGAGAGGCCGTTGTCGCTATTCGCCGCCAGGGTGGCGGGGATGGCTGTGTCGCTTGCCTCTGTCCCTGGCTGCGTGACGGCCGTGAAATCTATAAGCTTGGCGTGGCTGTCACGCAGACGCGGCCGGCACATATCCGTGGTGGCTCGGACCACCGGGACAGCGGCGGTGGGTCTCTCTCTCTCTCTCTCTCTCTCTCTCTCGGAACTGGCGATGGCCGGGGGTGAGGCGTGGAGGAATGCGGTGCACCCGGCTCTGTGCCCTGCTGGTGCTGCTTGTCGCCACTTTCCCGGAGTTCTGCCCCCCCCCCCCCCCTTAAAAACCCTCGATTCCTTCCTTCCTTCCTCCCTTCCCCACTTGCCACCCCCCCCCCCCCCACAATGATTCCTCGAATGCAGATTGCACAGTTTTTTTCCTAACCTACTATAAAACCAACGGCCGGTTTTCAAACAAAAAAAATTTACGCGACGTTCTCAGAGAATATTGCTACAATGACTAATGTATCTATATATATTTTTCTCATATGCAAATTTCAATATTGCGTTATAGAAACAAATATATTTAACAAAATTGGTAAGATGCCATAACGCTGCAACACTCCCTAAGCAATTTCACGTAGAATACTTTTTGTTTGAGATATATATATATATATATATATATATCTTTATAATTGATGCAATGAGAAGGAATTTCGTTTACCATTGGTTCCCCATTTGAAGTTCGCGGCTGCCGGCTTGGCAGGCAGGGCAGGCAGCATATCTGAAAATATTTACAGGAACATTTTTACCACTATGCACTGGAAAACCGCATGGTGCGGTAATAAACCACATGAAATATGCCACGACCATAACCAAAACACGGACGTGGGGTCTTGTCGTAAACATTATTATAGGTTGTTCACCGTAAAGTGAGCACTTTTGAAAGCCCTGCTTTATATATCAGTTACTTGTACGAACGTTGTGTATTCTTCCGCCTTACGTAAAATTAACATTGCCGTGATCCTCATTACTTTATTCATGCGTCGGGGAAGTGAAACTCTGAAATTATAAGAAAAAATAATTATAAATCTGCTAATTTTTACACATGTGATGCTTTCAGAGAACAGAAACTGAAATAAATAATTTAAATTATCACAAATGGTTACCTAACTTTTTATTTGACGTTATAATATGGAAAAACTTTCCATCATCGTTACCAACGTAACCGGGCACATGTCACTCGGTGCGCCCGTTAAAGTATATGCACGCATGCATGGGCAGTAACTTTTTTCTAAGGTTGATTTCAAAAGTGCCCACTTTATTGTCAACAGCCTTTAGTAACATATGCAGAATAAGGACTCCAATACATCAGAGAGCGCTACAAGCGTGCTTGATTGGGGCGAGTTTGGGAAACCCGGTCGACCAATCCTCGGTTTCCAGATAGACATTTAGCAATGCATCCCGATGAGGATGGAGACTGTTTCCCATAAACTGGTACACTGTAAACAATTCCTAGGAACATTCCAAAAATGTATTTATGGGTTTTAACCTATACACAGTAGGGAAATTATAGCACACATCAGGCTACAAATATAGGAATTTGGACGGCCACTGCTTAGAAAGCGTTATAAACATTTTTACAAAAAAACTGTAAATTTGTCCACGTATATAGGCACTGCTTGCTTTAATGACAAGTACCAGAACGCTTCTTGAGTTATTTAATACGCGTAATTCCTATGAACTACGGTGGCTGCGATCTACCAGTTTTCCGGATGAACCCATTCATTGTTTTCTGATATTTTATTTCCTAATACCTATGCAGTTTCTGTATATCAAATGGCTGTTCACGGCAAAGTCAGCACTTCTTAAGGCCCTACCAAAATGCATTAACCCCTAATAAATATATTTTATTGCAGCCTCAGACGTTAACATTCGAGAGTGATGAAATACATACACTATGTTTATTAGGCATATTGCAATGTATATATCAAAAAGTGGCAGAAAGATTTAAATTAAATAAAAGGAAAAATTTAGCAGATCTTAATAAGCGCTCACTTTACGGTGAATAGCCTGTAGTTTCAGACACGCTTATATTATGAACTAGTGACCCGCCCCGGCCTCGCAAGGATGCGATTTACAGTTATGGCGTTGTTTAGGTTTACAGCAAGTATATACACTAAATAATTAACGTAACTATCTAACATAGGATTAATACTATGTTGTTCACAAAGTCTTCGAAAGTGAACCCCTTTTTTAATCAAATTTTAAAATACAAAGATGGTTTTGCGGGCATCCTTAAAAGATAAACATATGCTGTTGTGAACTTTTCGTAGACCTTTTTGAAATCTACAATTATGTAGTACATTTATTTGGTCTGCTGTCATGGTTTAGTCAGCGTAAGCCAAATAAGTGCTCGAAAAGCAGCTTTTTGCGACTTTATTATCAAACGTTGGCATTTCTCTACTATTCGTACATTAAATATTAATGTATTGTATACCTAAACCTTCCTCAAGAAATTCTCTACATGATGGTTGAAACCACATCAAATTCCATCGAGTAGTTTAGAAGACTTAGCCGAATACACAGACACACGCGGCCGAGCGACTTTGTTTTAAACTATGTATAGATGTACGCAAAAAAAAAAACAACACAAATCCGACGCCACAACAATTTGCACTCCAACCAAAAAGGAACCGTTTGAATTCAGCCCCGGACTTATTCATGTGATAGAACAGACAAATGAAAGACGACGCGAACCAGGATTTCCGCATGTGGAAATCGTGCCGGACGATGCCACAGGTCGGCGGGTTTTTCTCGGAGATTTCCCATTTCCCGGCATTTCCCCGCCCTTCCATTCTCGCACTGCTCCATACTGAACTCATTTCACCCTCATCGGCTCTCAGTACCTAGATGTTAATAGCTGCTCGAATCTCTCCACTCAACTCCCCATTGCACTGAACGGTAAAAAAGAAAGGTATAGGTCGTTCACGGTAAAATGAGCACTTTTGAAAGCGCACGCGTAAGATGAAATTGTATATACGTTGTGTGTTCTTACGTCTTATGTAAAATTAACATTGCAATGGGCCTCACTACTTTATTCATGCGTCGATCAAATGAAACTGTGAAATTATAAAGAAAATAAGGACTTTAAATATTTGCTCGTTTTTACACTTCACTGCATAAAAAAAAAATAAACAGAAAGTGAAAGAAATAATTTTTAACTATCACAAATGGTTACCATACACTTTTTTATTCGACGTGAAGATATGGAACTACTTTTCATCCATCGTTACCAATTTTAATGAGCGAATGTCACTCAGTGCGCCAATTAAAAAGTATGCGTGCAGGGGCAGTGAACTTTTTTAATGTTCATTTCGAAAGTCCTCACTTTATCGTGAAGAGGCTTCATCAGCATTACTTCGTGGGGACCACCTGTTGCATTAATATGTTATCCTGAGGCAGGTTCACTCACGTGTGTCGCAAATTACAGTTTGACGTGGAGGAAACTGTCGCACCGCTTGATCACACTAATGTTGTTCGATGGACGACAGACCACACGACCAGACAGGCCACAGACGTGTTGGAACATGAAGTAAACACTTGTAAAACCTGAACCTGTGTGCGGACCAGCATATCTCACTGGAAACTGGCTCCCGGACACCCGGCCAGGGAAAGTAACACACGAGGCCGCATCATGTCCTCGACGTACCGCTGTGCACAATAATAGCCTCACATCTGATCAAAACTTTCGAAAGTTTAAAACTTTCCTGCAAAAATATGCTGATAATTAATTATACCCTGATATGTACACAAACCTTAACCTATATTAAGTTAATATGGTCCACGGTTAAAACAGCGTTGTTGGATTCAACGTATCAAATAGGCAAATTCCTTTTCCTTTCTACATATATTCTAACAGACACACTGAATTTCGCGTTGAAAAGTTGGTGGTTATGTGGAGAAATAATTTCGATAACACAACGTCGTGTTAAGAATCTGATGATAAATATGAGTACATTGGATTTATTTCTTCTAGTTAATGTTTTCTGCTCATATTTATTAATAACTGTCATGTCGCTAACATTTTTATATTCACGACAATTTTATTTAATTTTTTATCCACACATCACTATGGTCGAGCCCAGGTGGGCCCAAATGGGCAGAACAATATACGCTAAAATGGTTATCATATGATGTGATTTAACCGTAAACAACCAATATAATATTCAGACCCAACGAAATTGACTAAGAGCCGTATTGGTTTTCGAAGTTGAGTCGCGTCGTTGTGGATGTGTTCTTCGCCGTGTCTCCTCGCATTGCAGCAGGCATCATCAAGGCCGCTGTACAACGAAATTTGCAAACATTGCCGTAAAGATAAAAAGCGCATCGTATCATTTTCTTTAAAGGTATGGAAAATGGAATGTAAAATATCCACGGTTTAAGAGTTTTGAAACTCTTTGTACTGTGCAGTAAATTTAGTTTATTAAAAGTTTGATAAATTAATCACTGTTCACTCTTTAAATCAACCTTCGGAAAAAGTCACTGCTCTTGCCTGCGGTTATATTAACGTGACATGCGTCCAGTAAAGTTGGTAACGATGGATGGAAAATAGTCCCATATCTCAACATCGAATAAAAAGTGTTACGTAACGATTTGGATAACTTAAATAATGACTTTCGCTTTCTGTTTTTTTAATGCATCAAAGAGTAAATATGAGCCGCTTTGTAAAAGATTTACTGTTCTAATAATTTTACAGTTTCACTTGACCGACGGATGAATAAAGTGATGAGGCCCATGGCAATGTTAATTTTTCATAAGGCGGAAGATTACACAAAGTGCATACAAGCAGACCTTAAGCAGGGCTCTCTAAAGTGCTCATTTTACCGTGAACAGCCCATATCAAGGTTTTAATATAACAAGGCATTTTAAAACGTTTTCTTTTCTGTAAAACGTATTTGTAGAATAAACCTCAATACGTCGGTCATTTTCGTTCAACTTTCGTTCATGACACCTTGTTGACCGGTCTTTACATAAATACAGTCACAATGCATTCTAAAGACCATCATGGAGACATATTGAGTTACAGAATTTCATTTCGCCTCGTAAAGATAGTTAAGCGGCAAACATCTTCATATAAAGACAGTGAAAAGTTAGAGAATAGGGTCCCGGCTATCTTGTGACATAATTTCGCCCAGCAATTTTCTTCCTCTCGTAGCTTTGTCTCTACACTCGCACCTTTACTTCACGGGCACAGCAAGAACGACGAGTCATTACTGATGGGATGGTTTTATTTTTCAGATCGATCGCCAGCATAATATTAATGATTCAGAAACCCTGTTAGACGTGGACGTTCACTCGCTCCAGTTTTACATTTCTAACAAGCTTCCTCCTCGGTATAGGCTGCTCATGGAGAACAGAGCACTTTTCGCAGCCCTGCTTAGGATATGCTTGGCTCCTCGTATCATGTCCCCTCGCTGTATATGACATTTATTTCGCCACTTGCCTAGTGACTTTATTCGTGCGCCAGTCAAGCGAAAACGTAAGTTGTTATGAACCTAAATGTTTTAGTAATATTGTAATTCAAACTCTATCGTTTACAAAACTACTACTAGGCGTTACCAACACAGATTTTTTCTCACTGTTTTTATTCGTGTTTATTACGAAAGAAATATTATAATGTATAAATAAAATATAGTAAAAATTTCAATTCAACGGATAATTATATACGCCTGTACTTAAAGAGGTATAAAACGCTCGATACATGGCATATTTGGGAAATAACAAAATACGCAATACACGGGGTGATTTTTCAAATGTTTGTGTTAAAAAATCCGAGGAAACCGGGAATGGACTATAACTAAATTTGCCATACTTATATTTAAACATCACACTCTTAATACAACGCCACAACTCAGAGCAATTTTTATTTCGTTGCCATCTTAACAAGGAACTTGAATGCCAGTGTAGCATCTGTGCAGGTTACTGGAAGTGATTTTTTTAGAAGGTTGATTTAAAATGAGCTCACTGTACCGTGGACAATCGAAGAATGGGGCTGCTCGACGCATATTCGTTCTTGTGCTCTAAGGCTGTGTCCCAATTTGCCTGAAGTACATATATGTGCGTACCTGTCCCCTGAAGTAACGTTGTAAGTGCTGTCCGAATTGCAAGTGAAGTATGGAAATATACAAGTAAACGAAGTTGTAAACTTCTCGCATACTTGCGGAATATGTGCCGCCATTTTGAGAAGTAATTTACTGGTTACAATTGATTCCCGACATTATTATTTTATTTAAAGTTTAATAGGGCAACATTACTACTTCGTAGACATATAATTTTGAACTTAGTAAATAATTACCGCAAGTTTCACCTTAAAAAAAAGTCTAAGCAATAAATTCGTATTAGACTTATGTTCCCAACCTACAGAAGCTAAGATAAAAAAAGCAGTCCAAACTGCACTTACAAACAATAATGCCAGACAATAAATACTAATGTAAATAACATAGAAATATTATTTAATACTTTATTTAACCCCTAGGACCTTCGGCAATTATCAAATTCTTAGTCGGCACACATGTTTGTTCATTAAAAGTTGTTAGTTGGCTAATAAGTGTTACCGAAGCCAACAAGACTGCCTGTCCGAATTCATCAGGTTTGGTGCCTAGGGTAAGTGAAGTATGCAAGGATGCAAGTACGCAAGTATATACCTGAATTTGGAAATGTCTTAAGTTTAGACGGAGCACGAGATCTCGGGGTGTTGCATGTTGAATCACGCCGTTTTAAACGAAGCAGTTCTTACAGCCAGCTATACATGTTAAAACTTTCGTGTATAGGAATCATCTGTTGTGCTGAGGCAGATGGGAAATTATGGATGACGTGAACGTAGAAAACGTACCCTGTAAAACATGCGACATGAGTGCGTGGTGAGAAGAAGAGAAGCCAATTCCATCCACAAATTCCACATAGGTACGAACATGTATGAGATGAAGATGCACAAACATACGTCGCACGTACTGTTGAGGCGTTTGCAGATTACCCCCCCGCCTCGTCTCATACTTCAGCAGTTTTCGTTTTGGCTTCATCACCCTCGCGGGTATTTAATGGGACAACATTCCTTTGCATCAGAATCACTGTGCAAAAATACACAAATTTTAAAAATGGGAGGTTAGCACGAAAGCAGCGCCCACTGACTAGACACCAACTGATTTGAAGACCTCTGTAACGTAACATTATTCACTATCTGCACCTATTTTTCTTAATTAATATTTGTTTCACACTTTCGACACTGTCATGCACAATACTTGTAATTTACCTACGTTTCACATATGTTTTATTTTTCGTAATTTTCATTATTTTTTATTTTTCATATGGTTAAGACATTTGAAAATAGATGTACGAATGACAATAATGAATGTTTAATAGAGACAGATAGCTAGATTTTCTTTTGTTTATATTTTAATTAGTAACTAATATTTAGCATTACTGGTCTCACCTTTATTGTGAATATTTCAGGGATTACTTTTGTATTTTTTTAATTAACTTCTACGAGACCCGTAACTCTATTGAACAGGGGTTTAGGCCGTTTGGAGTGTCATTTTTGTTCGTTCTAGGCTATTCACGGTAGAGTGAGCACTTTTGAAATCCCTCTCATTTGGAATAATAGTCAAGAAATTGAATTATTTTGCCATTAGGCGTTAACTTCAGAATGCGGTGGAATATACACACTGTATTTATTACTTAAATGGTAATATTTATTTTGAAAGGTGTATAAAGGACATAAATTTGTTGAAAGGAAAAAAGTAACTAGGGCCTCAAAAGTGCTCACTTTACCGTGAACAGCCTATAGCCAGGAAGCCTTGTGATTGGCTAACAGGTTCAAGTCGTGTACTCCGATTGGCTGGTGAGCTCAGCATAGGGTTAGGCCGCGCGAGTCGTTTGAAAGTTCGCTGTCTCTGCCACCAACCTTCAACTGCGTTAGACGTAAGGCTAGGACGCTCGTCCTTCAGTTGGACGTAGCGGAGGTATTTCAATTAGAACTAAGGGTGTTTTAGTTCTTACAGCTTGCTGCAGTTATTATTTGTGTGTTTGCTTCGAGTTTAGAGAGTAAGCACTCCGCATAGTTTTATTTAAGCAGTTGTTTAGAAGTTCCAGCTTAAAATAAACATATATTTTGAATTTGAACATTTTTGAATATTTCTCAGTAAATATTTCTTAGCTGAATTTGACACGTCTGATATCTTTTCTCCTATCACACACATACATATTTTCAATTCAAGATGATTAAACAAGTGTCTTGCTATGTGTGTAATTATGTACAATAAGTTTCTCTGCTGGTGTGGTAAATAATTGTTTGCCTGTAACGCGAGTGGGGCTGGCAAATGTGAGTTCATACGCATTCTACACACTGGGTCCTGAGCTGAGTATAGCCGAGCGAACATATTTCTTTGGGACAATATTCATTTCTTTTTACTCGCTAACTGAATCGCAAATATTGCCAACATAATACACAATGTAATATTTTGTCATGTGGTGCATAACATAACAATTCGACTATCCCAACGAGGTGGATTTAATAAGTTGCATTGCACGACGTTGCGGTATTGCTTGCGCCAAACGATTTGCCACAGAATTACTAGCGCTCAAGTGGTGGCCTAGGTTATGTATTACATGTTACACTATTTTAAACATTTGGCCCCGTAGCTTTTATCGTATATGTTTATCACCGAATGATGTAAAAGAGTATCCCAAAAACTTAATCTTCGAGGAAATGTATTTCGTTAAAGTGTGTCCAGAAATTCTACATAAATGCAATTCTATAATCAGTCATGTCAATTTACAAACACGTTACTCGTTAAGAGAACACTGCACTATGGTGTAGGTTATGTTCCCCGTTTCGTCGCAAAATAAGAATTTAATACAACAACCTATGTTGTATGTAAGCATTCCGATGATTATCCACATATTTTCGTGTGATGACAGACTGAGCCCTTGGTTATTAGGAAATATCCGAACCACGTTAATGAGACTTCCATAACTGTTTATACTCTTAAAGATAATTACTATACACATGCACAATACACATTTACTCTCAATCAATGCGCGTATCACTCGAATTGAATACACTTGCAGGAACTTAAATCGTCCATGTGCGGACGGCATTCCAACATCCGCTTCAAATTCACGGTTTCGATCCTTCAAAGGTAAAACCAATCATTTGTAGTTTTTTTTCCTCATAAATGGATAGTACTTGATGATTTGTACTATAACCTATAATTTAAGCTAACCCCACACAAGATTATATTCAGTGCACCTGAAGCACTGCCATGAAGTAGACATTCATTATTGGTCGAAAAATAGAACCGATATAATTTATTTTGGAGAAATTTACATATCGCCGTATTGAATAATCACACTCAAGACGGCAATATAAAAAAGGAATCTAAATGTACTCATGTAAATAGTATTAACTTCATACGATATTCTACCAAACGTTTAGCAGGTAGCATCTGAGAGGGAGTTTAAATGTTTAAATAATATAAAAACCTTTCCAAAAATTATTTCTTAGATAATGCATATTCGATTTTATGTATAGTTCACACGACTACAACTCTCTCATAACTACACTGTTTAAAAAAACTTCCTTAATTTTTACGGAAAAGTGCTGGCAAAATTTTATCTAGAAGTGTCCGGAAACTCTCCGTTAAATTACGGACACATTGTTTTCAAAAACGGACTTTCCGAAAAATCCACGGAACCTCTCCGTTGATTCCGTAGTTAGTTTTCTGTATTTTTAATTCTAATAATTTTTTCATATCTATTTTATTTTAATTTTCATTATGTGCGTGTTCTACTGGGTATAAAAAAGATATTTAAAAAACTTAATTTTTGTTATACTTAAGCAAAATCTGAACCCGAGTCAAAAAGTAGCAAGCTCACAACACTAATCACTTTACTACAATGCTCACATGGTGGTTCTGGTATAATTTTTGAACTTCGATATTAGACAAAGAAGCAACTTTTTTAGTTTCTGCTAACGTTAGTATATTTGAAGTGTTGCTAAGTGTTACAGATGCCTGTTGCTACTTTTTAATGTTTGAAAGAACATGTCTCAGTGACATGGATAACCTTAACTGTCGCAGAAACGAAAATTTTCTGGTTATAGTGGCGAAGAAAGTTTCGTGTAGACTCGCCATTGTTCGTGCCTGAAAGCCAAAGTTATAGACAATACGGAGATTTTCCGTATTTTGTATTTACGCACCTAACTCCGTTTTTCCTCATCACAGATTGCGTTTCCGAATATTTACTGTGCATTTTCGTAAAAATTTTCACCAATATACGGAAAATTTTAACAATGTAACCTGCAAAATTCGCGTTATTGTCTGACATTACGCTATAATCAAACGCCCTATAGGCCTACATATTCGAGTCGTTTTCCTTTGTTTACTGGCTTCTGAAGCAGTGAGATTCCATCTTCCCTTTTTATTTGGTTGGACTTGATTGAGCCAGTCACTCATTAGTAGATCTCTATTGGTCGAAAGACGTCTAGAGCGTGTCCGGACAAACTGCAGTCCAATTACAAACACAATACCATAGCACAACTGTTTGAAGTCTAGTCTGTCTCGAAATAATAACGCGAAATTTGCACGTCTCTACTCATAATACGCGTACAAAAATAAAAAAAATTACTAACCATTTACAATTTGAAACGAGGCTACGTGAGGATGAAGTGAGGAGATTTTGCGTCACAGGTAACTTTGTGATGGACGTCTATAGCGAACGTACAGTCTGGTGCTGCTCCATGGTGTGACAGTACCAGCGCTCTAGAACGATTAATGCCGTAGGTACAATTTGTGGCTCGCAAAACGAAAGTTTTGCTAACATCCTGCACAGTATTTTTCAACTTGCAATGGTTAAGTATTCCCGTAATCGGCTTGGTAGTCATAACGGAGTATGATGTATGTTAACAACTTTGTACAGTAATTCAACTATCACAATAAAATGTATTTCCTAATATTATGCAACTTGATAGTGTCTTTGCTTATGTTTCCGATTGCATCCCTTGGCTTTTTTTTATGCAAGCCAAAAAGGTTTCTCCATATCTAAAAATAAGTCAAAGTGTAGCTAGCCATACTGGCATTTTTTAACACGATAGTTTTGATATAGTACGTTTGTCTACTTAACATGCTTACTTATGTAAACTATTCAGTATGTTTCGCTGTAAAATAAATTTAAAAAAATTTGATGCGCTGAAAAACTAAAAACGAACTTATTATTTAACTAATTAGGAATATAAGTGTAATTAACTTAACTATTTATTTCAATCCGATGTATCCTTATCATTTATCACTATATTATACACCTAGATCACGAAAATACCTGTTAAATTTTTAGAAGTTTACAGTATGATGGATTTTAATTTAAAAAATATTAGCCTAAAGGCTAAGTTAAGTATTTGAAAGTCAGATTTTAAACCTAGATTTTATTTAAATTGCATTTCTTCATCCCATTTATTATACCCATAAATACACTCACTTGCAGAAAAATGTTACCATTAACGAATTGCACTAGTACAATGAAAGTTGCCACACAGCATCGTCGTAACCCGACATGTGTCCCATGTTTAATGCGGGTGGGTTCCGGTAATGTGTCACTAGGGGGGTATACGTGTCCCTCCACCATTCATACACTGTAAAAAATTTCATGGTAACCTTCCTAAACACTAATGGAAGTTTTTGACCTATACACGATATGGTAATAATACCACACATCAAGCTGCAGATGTAGGAATGTTTGGCGCCAGTGCTATACAAAGTTGGGAATTTCCCTATGCGTTTGGCTGTTTCCTGAGCAAATGTAGAAACGCTACAATCAACGTATAAGGGAAAGGATTACCATTCCTGCTTTCTCACTAATAGTATACACTGGTATGGTACATTTTCGAATAATTTCTTAGAGTGTAGCTGCAAGTCACCTAATAAGGACATAGTAGCTGTGTGGGCAGTGTGAGCTCAGAGCCAAGTTCAGTGAACACGCAGCATGCTCCGATGGTATATTCGACTAGCCTTTGCCCGCTGGATGAGTTTGAGAGAGGCCTCATTGTGGCCTCCGAGAGGCGGGTTCGAAATTTCCGCGCATTGCTCGCCACTTGAATCGTTCTGGCTACACTGCCAGTGGGTGTTATGCTGGATCTACAATAACCCGACAGTCCAACGAAACAGCCGCTTGCATTTTCATTAGCAAATCAGGAGCAAGGTCACCCCGAAAAAATGCAGCCCCGACAAAAGTAGATTCTATCTCTACTTTCTTCGGGCGTCGGACCAGTTGGCCTCACTTGGCAGTAGAAAAAACACAGAAACATAACATTACAAAACAAAATGTCGTGCGGGTTTCACAACTGTAGTAAATTTCACATTAAAAATGTGTTTTTTACTTGTACATCCTGGTTTTCTTGTAACAGAAAGCTAATTAATTGACGAAATTTAATATTCGTGGAAAAATAACCGTCCAAAATTCAAAAATTCTTAGTAAACAACGTTAGCAAAACAAAATAGTGTTCAATGATCTGTGGTTTCTTCACACTCCATAGCAAGTTACTGGCCATTCTAGGATTTTGCCGAAAGCCACGCAACACTTGTCGGAAGGAAGCGTTTGGGGTATTGTAAACATTGAATTAACTATGGTGACGGAAATGGTAGTACTGTACCGGACTGTAACGTCGTGCCTGACTGTCGGGAAGACCTCGTTGTGGCATTATAAATCTAGCGTTAGATGCAGTGGGAACATGAGAGTAGACAGGTGTCGAGAAGGCTCGGGTCGACCCCGGCGGACCACCAGCAGGGACGATCGTTTCATCGTGCGACAGGCTGTAAGCACTCCACCGGCGTGACTGCGTACCACACAGTTGACATGTCACTGCAGCTGGGGATACGCCTGTGTTCACCAGTGCCACTTCCAGGCGGCTAGCAGAGCGGGATCTGTCGTCGCGGCGTCCCTCACGACGTCTACCGTCATGATCTGAGTATCGCAGAGCATGCGTGACCTGCTGGGACCGGGTAGCATGACAGCTTGTAGAACGGTGACGAGTAGTGTTCAGTGACGAATCTGGGTTCTGCCTGGATACAGGTGATTCGAGTTTGGAGATGTCAAGGGTAGCGCCGTGATCCACTCTTCATTATAGAGCGGCACACCGTCCCAACGAGATGTGTCATGGTGTGGGGTGCCATTTCCTACTATTCCCGCGCCTCACTGGTGATGATTGAAGAAAACTCCCCTTCTTGGCGCAGCTTCACAACACAATTTTCCAGCAGAATAATTTCCGTCTTCACACAGCACAGGTATAATTTGTCGGCCTTCGTAACGTCAAACATTCTTCCTTGGCCAGCGAGGTCCCCAGACCTCGCGCCTTTCGAGAATGTTTGATACCGGACTGGGCGGCAACTAAAACGGATGTGGAATGTTAGTTTCGTCAGTTGTGGCGGGATTACCTCCAGGAGAACATCCAGCATCTCTATGCCTCCATGCCCGACCGTAATGCCACCTTTCGCCGTGCTACGGGTGGTCCAACGCCATACTTACACTAGTGCATCATACGAGTGTTAGTCCCCTGCAATACAAACTTGATGTGGTACAGTTTTTGGCCAAAGAGTGTACATACTGTACTTCAAACAATCCTACAGCGTTTTTTTTTTTTTTTTTTTTACCTAACCTACCCTAATTCTAAGTGTTAGTTATACGTCCGAGGTAGGATCGGGATGTCAGTTGCGTCTGAGGGCCAACCCCTTACGCCTACGAGGGAAGAAAATCATGCAAGGAAACCTATATCGCGGCAGAGAGGGATTGGGCAGCCATGGCCAGCAATTGGGGTCATGATTACCTCCATAAGCATACCTATAGTTAAACTAAAGCTAAGAAGAGACTGGGAAAGACCGGCATAGGCACCGTAAAAACCCACTCAACAGGAAATAATTCAAAACTGTTACATGTATTAACTGTAAATGCTACAGGAGAAAGAGTGCTGGAAACATGCTCTTGTTAGTAAAGATGAAAAACTAGTAGAGAGGGAACAGGAACTATATTTAACCTTTTGCATTGATTTTGTGGGAGTGAGCGCTGGTCTAACCAGAGTGGTGCTTGCACACCACTCTGATGAGGAAAGTGGCGCTATTGGGCCTCTCTCCCCTCCCGATTCTCCAGTAGAACCTGAAACTAAAAGTAAAATGAGTGAGCTGCCAGTAAGTGTCAGTAGAGCCAACAATCACTGGTTTTTACATGGCCGGGAAGAGACGGTGAACACCTGTGAAGAGAAAGGGAAAAAATTAGCTGCCCTAAGGGATCTAACACTAACATAGCCTATGTGCTCGGGGACATATGTGTCTAAGCCTACTGCTGCGCTACTTCGCAGCGGCCAATCTCTGTAGACATTGGCTGTAACAAAGCATATCTACGGCCATTTGCTAAGATTCCTCGAAGCTTCGCATAAGGGAGGGATGATACTTTTTAGCAGGGGAGGTCTCTCACCAACTGCAGCAAAGAGCTACATGTCGCCACAGCCTCTGCAGTTATTTGCGGGTATAACTTTCCAGAGACTGCCTTGGAATCGGGCCAGATGGATAAAGGCGTCATACTCACTACCCAACATATGTGGATTCATCTACCCACATAGAAAAAGGTGTCTCACGCTTAGCATTCATTTACAAATAAATTGTGAGTCAATGTTTTGGTGAACATGCACTTGACTAAGTTTGCGGAGCAAGAATCCAGGTAGTCTAGTTATATCCCCTTGAACACTCACTTAGAGTATTCAGCATTTTGTTGCTCGTTTCATCAAATGTCTGAATACCAAGGTAGTTAAGGAAGCCTTATTACTAGGTAGATTTTTCTCGACTCTAAATCTCTCATATGCTTTTCATATTTTTTGGAATAATTCTTCCTGTTACGTTGAGAACATGCATTCAAACATATATCAACACCAATCATTTCAAATGATGTATGTACAGTTTTTAGAAAGCGCAGATGTTCTATTGGAGAACGAAATGAAACAAAAAATAAGTCACCCCACCTTAATTTACGTGGCTCAAGTGCGATAAGTATAACATAGGTAAAGAAAACGAGCAAAGGAAATAAGGAATCTCCTTTGTCGTATTGAGTCAATCTATTCAACACAACTAATAGAGAACCACCATCACCTTCGAAGACAGGGAATGGAAGCCAATCAGTATCCACAGATGATATTTATAATGCTATTGTCATCCAACAAGCACCATTATTCCTGAATGATAACTTGTCATGATACTAGTATACTATTTACATCAATTTTTCATTTAGACCTATTAATTTTAACATGTATAATATTCACAAATATGTTTATCTAAACAGTAATATTATGATAATCCTTCAATTTCGCTCTTAGATCGTAGGTCGAAAAATGAGAGATATAATTATTAATATAATAGTTTTCGATAAAATGTACTGCTTTTTTAATTATATAATTTTGGGAGTTTTCTTGAAACGTTTCCATGAGGGTGTCCCCGGAATATTTCCACATGTTTTAGAAAATCGATAAATATAAGTTTGTCTCAAGGTTTTTTAACATTTTCCTTTTACTTTTATATCGACATAACCATCTAAACTATCTTATTTTTAATTAGTTTAGCTATTATTGGATAATGATGGGCCACGAAATGTTAAATGAAGTTCTTATTTAGGCAATTCGTTCTGATAAACTTCAGATGCTTGTCCCTACTCGGTGAGATAAATACCTTGGTGCTATATCTGTAACATAGCTAATTGCCGACATCGCCTGAAAACAAAGTGTTGGCGAGAAGAAATACAATTAAATACATATTACATAATTTCTGGCTTCGAAAGTTTTCCAATTGCATGTAGTTTAATTTTCCCTTTTAAAACACATTCCGTTTTTTTCTCCCCCTAAGCTGAATACTGATGGAATTATTGCTGCTAACGGGCTGTGGATTTGCATACATGAATTGAGTTTGTGGCAATTTTTAGGAAGCGAATATTTTACACTCGCCTTTGTAGAGTGGTTATGCGATGTGGCTGTATTGGTGTTTACGATAGCCAGTCACTAGGCTGAAAATAAGCGCACAATGTGAAAAATGGCAGAAAAACATATTGACCTGTATTATTCTGACTGACGTCTACCACACTGTGAAATTCCTACATGTGTATTTTTTTTTGTAAGTTTCAACTGAACTCAGAACATCTTAAATACTGCCTGTTTCCATTTAGTTTAGCTCTGTGAAAATTAATTGCAGTGCATGTATTTAATAATGGTAAATCAATAATTCCAAGCGATTGCGATGGGTTGTAATTACGATCCAGTAATTAAAAGTAGTATAACTGTCTTCGCGTCAAACGTCATTTCCATGGGAGGGTCGTGAAAGGCGTTAATTACCCCTTTTATAACACCAGGTGTTAAAAATATAAACTGTAAAAGGTTTTTTTTATATTTTGACATATATACATAAATATTCACGATTAGTAAGAACATGTAAATTATTACCTAGTAATGACATTTATTTATGGCTCATGGGATATATTATATTTTCTCTACTTTAACTTCCGCACCCAATACAAATATGTACACACACATATCATGAGAGAGTCTTATCAATATACTGCTAAAAAAAAAAAGGTCCAGTAAGCTTCCTAAACAGAACTAGAAGTTTTTAACGTACACAATAAATGGGAATTCTACCGTGCGTCAAGTTGCAAATATAGGAAAGCTACTACACACAGTTCAGAACGTCACTGCGTATTTTGGCTATTTCCTGAACAAAAAAAGGTGACCTACAATGAATGTATGGCAAAAAAAAAAAAAAATCATTACCATTCGTGCATTTTCAATATGTGTATACAATTATGTGCTAAATTTGGCTCAGGAATTTCTTAAGACTTTACGTCACCGTACCACGCCATCAACGAACGAGAATCTATACACACTTAATGATGACGTTAATGTAGATATTAATGAAGACAGAGAACAGTTTTATTTTTACTGTTTCGGATATAAAGATATTACTTATATTAACACAATTTTTTTAATGAAATACCTTATTTTACAATAATTCAGGAAATCACAAAACTGCAATTATTTTCCTTCTATAACAACAAACAGCAACTGGTACTATGCATAGGGAAAATATGTGTGTGCTTTTAATAATTATGAGTGGAAAATCAGAAAGGTTTAGGTGGCTGTTAACAACGAGGTCTTGAGAGCTAACGGGGGTGAAACGAAGGGAAATTAGAGCAGTGCTGAAATGCCGACCAGCGGCATTGTGCGGCCCGATTCCCACGTGTTAAAACCCGGGAGTGACCCCGCCAGGAATCCAACCCGTTTCGTCTTGTTTTAATAACTGTAAAATTATCCTTCAACACACCTCTGTAATTTTATAATTTCTGATGATTGCTATAACTACAATTTTAACAAGAAAACATTACAAATTTCACATTTATTACTTAGGTAACTTGGTTTCCAAAATTTGAAAATTTTGACTCTCGCTTAACACTCCTTCTGAAACTATATTTTAAATCTTTATGTTTACTACGTTTGTTGACAGTTCCATTTTTTAAATCAGTTTCATCATCTCCTGATTGTCCACATTTAATGTCGCCATTATTAGGGATTTTACAGATAGTATTTTAACGGAACTTTTAAGATAAAATAGTTCACAACATTCTGTAACAGCCAAGTAGTTTGCTTCGGTTGATAAAATTACCAAGTTATTCACCAAAGTAAACATTGTTGTAGCCAGATATAATTCTTCTTGTATCAGAATCATTGGAGTGTTCGGCATCTGAGAGTTTCCGAAGTTAATCTTATTTTAAAGTATGGAATTCGATCTGGAGATCTGATGATCCATTTGAATATTCAAGGATACGTTTAACATTCGCAGCATTTTTCTTCCTAGGATTTTCCATATAACGGTTACGATATTATACTGTAATAGTAATATCCGGCTATTTTTTGCTGCTTATATGTATATAGCAAACTGCCTACACCCTCTTGGTAAAGAGGAAATTTGCTGATATTTCTTTTGATCAACAACTTTATGTGTTATACATAGACCATGTTGTTATTGGATTGAGGGTTGGCTTGGCGTCTTTCATTTGAGAATTTCTGTAACTTCTATGGCGTAGGTTGACTGACGCAACTTCAAAGAAGGATCATTTTGTAGAATTTCCATCCCAATAAATATCTCTGGATCTTTTGTTAGTACGAAGTTCTCGACTCTGCCATAGTTCTACAAATTACTCTTGTCATTTCCAACCAAGGTACCACTGTCCACATGCAAGGCAAGAATAAGTGATCTGTTTACATTCATGAACACGCATTGTTCATTTTGTTTGCCAGTAAAACCTCGCGTGTTCGAATTGTGCTGAAATGTTGGTTCCGCTTCTGTGATGCTTGCTTTAGACCCTACAGAGATTTTCTCAGCTTGAAAAGATTATTTCCTTTATAACCTTCTGGTAGATGAGTGTAAATGTCCTCTTCTATTTCTCCATAGAATAATACTGTCCTAAAGTTACACTGCAAAACATGGTGAGTATTTTGTGCAATTAGAGCAACAATATCATATAAATCTTAAGAGTGCGTGAATTCACCACTAGACTAAACGTTCCATTATCATCTATACCTTATTCCTGTTAGCACTCACAAACTACCAGTATTGCTTTGTAGCAAACATCATATATTACCTTCAAAACCCAACGACTAGTCGAGATAGTTCTATTTCATTACCTTCAAGAGATTATTTATCTTTATTTATTGCTTGAATCTAAAGTTTACATTCTGGTCCCATGACTGCTTACTAAATGCCAGCATGACATAGTCTTCAATTTTTTTTAGGAAGAGTCCTGCATCATTTCATTTATTCAAGATTTGAAGACAGTAACACAAATGGGATAGCTTTTACTTCTGGTTGAATATTTTCCACCAGTTCTTCTGCTGTATATTACATTCTGGAAGTTTATTATCTCTGCTAATAATTACCAAATCATCGTGAAATCCTCTGTTCTTATTTTTAGGGTCTCCGAAATACACATCACAAAAACATACAGTTTATCTTTTCATTTCACCCCGCAGAAGATAGCCATTACTAGAATAACCAACAAAAATGTACTGCTTGCTCCGACTGTCCTCTGTTTTAAGACCACTCAGTACTTTAGCATGTGCAAGGGCATCAAAGACTTACACTCTTGAGAGGTCTGTTTTGAGATCGAGCCAAATTTCTGCTGGGGTCGTGCTGAATGTAGATGTCGGAGACCTGTAGTCGTTAGTAAGGCTTCGCCCGACATTTCCTTCTCCAAACCTATGTCGAAAAACAGATCCATTGTCCTTTCTAACGGTATACGATTTTGCCGCTGTGCCTTTCCTTTCAGCTGTGGAGTACATGGAACTGTTCTGCTAGGTCCAAAACAATTCTTTTTTTTTTTTAGTTTACCAGTTTTTCAGATTCTTATTTACATATTCACCTCCGTCAACACACCGGTTTTATGACACCCGATTGTTCGACATGACTCCTACTATATATATATATATATATATATATAAACTTCATTACTTCTGCAAACTGTTATTTTGCATCAAGTAAGTGGACCTTATCTAAATGGGAGAAATCATATAGGAATGTTATGAAGTATAATTATCATGTTGTTACTTCAATTTCTTCAATATCACTATGATTCCTTTTAATTAACCTGCGTGCTCTTCGCCTTTAAGAAGAAAAAATGAACATGTTTGCTTTGCCGTAACACATATTTCACTCAGGTTTTCCAGGATGATAATATTTTTAATATGCCAGATGACATTGTAAGCAAGTTTTTCATACTATAAGCACCAACATGTTCCAATTTTCGATGCCAGCATAGTGCAACCATCTCATTTATAGTGAGTAGGACTTCTTGATTTATACCCAAATCTACTTGATACAGCCCATTTTTATATTTGAAATCTTGAAGAATAATGCCTCTTTTGAAATACTAACTTTGTCTTCAGTAAATTTAACTTCAGCACCAATGTTTGTAATTGCATTTACACTCACCAAGTTGCCGGCATATTCGGAACATACAACACGTCCATTGAAGTGCAGTTACAACTTTCAATTTTACCAGTACATTCTGCTTCAAACGATTGATATTTTTTTAGCTACACTTATCAGAGCGGATATTTTTTTTCTGCTTGATGAGATGAGAGTCATAATAGTATTATGCAGATAGTAAATGTATATGTGATTGTCATAATTATAGGCTGTTCACGGTAAAATAAGCACTTTTGAAAGCCCTGCTTAAGATCTACTTGTATGCACGTTGTGTATTATTCCGCATTATGTAAAAATAACATTGCCACGGGCCTCAGAACTTTATTCATGCGTCGGTCAAGAAGAATTGCGAAATTATTAGAAAATAAATATTTAACAAATCTGCTCATTTTTACACTTCGATGTATTAAAAAAACAGAAAGTGAAAGAATTAATTTAAGCTATTAGAAATATGTTTCCTAACACTATATATTCGACGTTAAAATTCGGATCTACTTCCCTTCCATCGTTACTAACTTTACTGGGAGCATGTCATTTAGGGCGCCCGTTAAAATATATGCAGGTAGGAGCAGTGACATTTTTCTAAGGTTGATTTCAAAAGTGTTCACCTTATCGTGAACAGCCTTTATACAATTATACTTCAACAGTTACCAGCGAAGAAACATTCATATTATGTCTGCAGATGAATGTGTAAGTACCACATTAAGGTTTATTCTACACATGGCAGGAACACAACAAGACTCCTTACTGTACAGTTTGACATAAATATAGAAGTTAGACTCCAGCGCCACCTATCAGAATGAAACTTAACTAAAAACCTTACCAGCCACGTCAATAACATATGGTGTGAATATGGTCTCAATTGGTCTAGTGGTTTGTCAATGATGATGCGGTTTAGTCACACACAATGGATTTCATATATAAAGATTTATTTGTGTGGAAAAGTTTGTGTTTGGCCCGATTTGTGATATATACTTGCTCCAAACAAAATGTGACTTGTTATCATTATTGTGCATATATTATGCACACACTCCAACAACGTCGACAATCGTAAATAATAAAGGTACGACCGTGTATGGCTATCATCTTTTTGTAAGTAAGCTTATGGCAAGTAAGCTAATGAAGTAATAGTGTAACACAGTGCTTTGCCAAATCTAGTTTTACAACAGAATATCAAAAACATATTTCTTTATTTATATCCCACTCTTAGTCCGAAAAACTAAGTTTACTATCTAAGTATGTTCTAACATAATTAAAATCGGAATATGTCACATCATTATAATCTATACTAATATTATAAAGGAGTAATGTGAGTTTTTTTACTTGTTTATTTCTCCGGTAATCTCGGAAACTACAGGGCCGATTCTTATACTTCATTCACTTTTAGAAAGCTTACATTCTTCAAGATGGACATAGGTATATATCAAGTGGGGCCAAAGAGGTCCAGTAGGTAGAGTAATGCCAAGTGGAGCTGCAGTGGCCCAGTGGCTCGAGCGATCCCAAGTGGGGCCACAGAGGCTTAGTGGATAGAGAGATAAGTGGAGCTACAGTGGCTCAGTGGCAAGAGCCACCCCAAGTGGGGCCGAAGTGACCCAGTGGCTTGTGCGATTCCAAGTGGGTACGCAGTGGCTCAGTGGCTAGAGCGATCCCAAGTGAGGCCGCAGTGTCTCAGTGGCAAGAGCAATCTCAAGTGGGAACGCAGTGACCCAGTGGCTAGAGCGATCCCAAGTGAGGCCGCAGTGTCTCAGTGGCAAGAGCAATCTCAAGTGGGAACGCAGTGACCCAGTGGCTAGAGCGATCCCAAGTGAGGCCGCAGTGTCTCAGTGGCAAGAGCAATCTCAAGTGGGAAAGCAGTGACCCAGTGGCTAGAGCGATCCCAAGTGGGGCCGCAGTGTCTCAGTGGCAAGAGCAATCTCAAGTGGGAACGCAGTGACCCAGTGGCTAGAGCGATCCCAAGTGAGGCCGCAGTGTCTCAGTGGCAAGAGCAATCTCAAGTGGGAACGCAGTGACCCAGTGGCTAGAGCGATCCCAAGTGAGGCCGCAGTGTCTCAGTGGCAAGAGCAATCTCAAGTGGGAACGCAGTGACCCAGTGGCTAGAGTGATACCAAGTGGGGACACACTGGCTCAGTGGCTAGAGAACTCTCAAGTGGGCCCGCTGTGGCTCAGTAGAGAAAAATGTACCATGCGGGGCCGCAGTGGCTCATTGGATCTTAATATTATAAATTCGCAATTCGTCGCATGTAGTCGCAAGTTGTCACAGGTAGTCGCATGTAGTCGCAAGTAGTCGCAGGTAAGCACGGGTAGTCGCAAGTAGTCGCAGGTAGACGCAGCTTGTCACAGGTATTTGCAAGTAGTCACGGGTAGTCTCAATGCTTCCTTACGGCCGGATGTGAAGTGTTTAATATTGTTTGCTATGGATCCTCAACTACGCTTTTTTCTGTAGTGTTATTGATGCCAAGCCGACATCCCAAGGCACGCAGCAGCTGGAGCCAATGTGAAGAGAGGAAAAAGCAGGAGGGGGAGGAGGAGGTGGATACTCACATCAGAGTGCCTCAGCGGGTCGAGTACAAAGTCTCGAGCCCCCTGCGGGGTCAGCTCTGACGGACAGCGGACCCTCGCACACACACACACCCTGGCCCTCCCCCCAAACGCCACAGGGCGCCGCAAAGAAAACTGAAAATAACAGCGAGGGCCCTGTGTAATTACTGGCTTCTAATTCAATATGAAAATTCCCCGGCCGGAGACGCTCATTAGCGTAATGGCCGCGGGTGGAAGGGCGCATCCGTCACCGGTGACGGCCACCAACACTATCATTATGTGTTATTTGGTGGGAATTATCGGGGATAGAGCTGTAAGAGGGAAACCCTAGCCCGGCGTGGGTGCAACAGCCGCATATCTCGCACTCGCGCGCATCTCAGCACTTTTCACGTCGATCCCTGCCCGCACACATTGCCTCACTCTATTTCAGAAATACTGACAGCGGATAAGAATGTGGTTCTGTGTCATGTAACATTTGAACTACCGGCTGCTGATTTCGTTTCATTTTCTACTGTGTCACGAACTAGGCTAACATTTTGTAACAGGAACGTAGCACTCTTTCCAGAAATGTCTGTATCCGCGTAACAGACGTAATGTACAAAATAGCATACATACTTTACTCTCTGCCCCAGGATATTATTCACCTTTTAATTTGCCGAATATTTAATATTTGTAACAAACATTCTATATTTTATCCACAACGTTTCTTTCGTTATGCTCACTTCTAATTTGTATCTAAAGCACAGCTTTTTCGTTAAACTATTGTTTCGTTTTAAACCAAAAATTCAAAATGAGCCCAGGCTAGAGCACTAACATTATATACAACTACAAAATCTGATATAATTTTTAAAGACACTAAAAACCAATTACTTGACCTACTGTACACATAGTATGAATGATGTAAGTTAATGGATAGTAAAAAATTATTAAAAACATAGTAGAAAATATGTATGTAATTTCTGTAATATGTATTTAATGACCATTTAAAATATTTCTAAATCTAAAATGTAAAAATCTATTAAATAAGATATTTTAATAATATTTATACATCTACAAGGAAAATAGTTTGAAATTTATCATCTGAACCATAAGTTATTTATTTGCCATATTATTTTTCAACAATTTTAAAATGTATAGCTTTATGTTGTTTATTAATATCAAGCTATGGACATTCCTAGGACTAAATTGAGATATCTAATCTAATATTTTGGACAGTTGGTTCATTATTTTTATTCGCCGTGGTAAAAAATTTACTGAGGAAAAATATGTTTACTATACTAAATTTATACCTAATTATACGTATAAATTAAAAAAAGTATAAAATACGCAATGTATTTTTTAAACGAAGTATTATTAATCAACATATTGTGGCAAACTAAAATTGTTTAGGTAACATAATTACAAGTGTAAAAGTAAAACCAAATTCAGATACACAAACGCAGATGTAAACACAAACACAAAAAAAAAAAAACAAAGGCAAACACAAATGCATGAAAGTAAACACAAATGCGAATGCACATTTTAGTGTTAAAGTATTTTGCTTAAGAACACTTCAGAATATGTTTCCAAAATACTTTTAAAATTAAAAACCCATCACACAATGCAACAAAACACACAATAAAGTGTAACCTAACGTCACACGCAATGCCGCTCAACACAATACACAGTGAAATGCACCAAAACCCACAACAATGTTACACACAACGCAATGCAACATGTGTTCGTAACAAGCTTTTTAAGTTAAAAACGCAACACCACACACAACATTCAACACACATCGCTACACAACAGAAAACCCAATGCAACCCAACACAGAATGCAATAATACGTGATTGTAATTATTTTTAAAATTAGGAATACAACATATAACATAATACAACATCGCGTATCTGTAAAAAAATGTAATTTACATAAAAAACATAAAATAAATAAAACAAAATTTTCAGAAATATTTTATATTATATTTAATTATAGCTTGCCATCAAATGATTTATTCGCATTATATATTATACTGCGTGCTCAGGACTAAATATTTTACATTTTTAGAAAATTTATCTAATTAGTTATATAAGATGTATACGTTTTAATATGTGAATTCTAGCTTAGATTTTTTTTTATTTTTGGTTAAAGAAGCGTGATTTTTGCAATGAAAATTTATAATATTTGACAGACAAAGGTTTTAGATAAATATAAGTGTTTTGTTTAAAAATTATAATTTTGGAGCACATTTAAAAATGTTTAAAAATGTGCTCTAGAACATACAAATAAATACATATAAATAAATAAATAAATATATATATATATATATAAATATATATATATATATATATATATATATATATATATATATATATATATATATATATATATATATATATATATATATATATATAAGCTATTTTTTGTCCGTAATAGTGTCAATTTTTATGTCAGGCGGAACGATGCACAAATGGCCAGTGAGAAGAAACTGATTATGGCTTTGAAAGGTATTCAATTACTAATGAACCAAATAAAATATACCAACACTGATTTCGATTCTCTTTGAAAATCAATTATCTCCCCGGCCTCCTTCCCTCACACTTGTAAAACTCTCATGAAACAGGAAGGGGCTTTTACGTACTGAAACTTGCAGAGGTCATATGTAATACTCTAAAATCCATTTCAGAATCTTTACCACAGACTTTAGGCTGTTCACAACAAAGTGAGGACGTTTTAAGGCCCTTATATATTTTTCCTTTCATCCAATTTCCATCTTCCTGCTGCTTTTTAATGTAAACATTTGCAATGTGAACAATAAACACAGTGTATACATTTCACCACCATAAACGTTTAATGCCCGAGGCTGCAATAAGATATATTTAATTGCGGTTAATGCATGTTGCGAGGGCCTTAAAAAGGGTTCACTTTATCGTGAACAGTCTATAAAAGAAACTATGAAGAAAGAGAAAGAAAACGAAGTGAAATCCCGAACACAACGCAAGCTGGAAATAAGAAGAAAAAAGGGGGAGGGGAGATATTACCTGAGTGTTTAAGTTGTCTTTTAATTTCCCTTTTGATATACGGGACTGTAATCTTTGCAGCATCCTTCACAGATTGTAGACTATCGTCGGAGACAGTAATTGAAAACTTTCGTTCTGATGCCTGGAGCTATCATTGTGCACTTGATCACAAACGTTCTTTATTATAGCCTTTGGCCCAAATGAAAAGAGATAGCTATCTTTCGTGATTTCACCTTTTCTGTATGTCGAGTCTTTAACGTCTTATTTCATTGCGAGCACTTCCAAAGACACAGCAATTTTTGTTGCTTGAAAATATAAATATTCTGCTTTAATGCCAAATACATCTTAAGAGCAACGGTTTTAGTGGTTGGATTGCAACATATAATTAATTTTGTATGTGTGTTTGAAAGCATTAGTCAACTCGAAGACGCTATATTTAGTGTACTTTTTGCAACAAGAGAGTTCTTTGTGGCCACGAAGCCACTACTGTCACATGCATAAAACTCGCCCCCAACCCCACAACCAAATCATCCATGATGCACATAAATCAGAGGCGAATAAAAATGATGGAAAAGATTTAATCAGTAGCAGCACGCGATAGTTAGTTTAAGAGGGTAACTGCAGAAAGTAAAAAAAAAAATAATAATAAAAAATCTCTTTCCCTTTTTTTAATTAAATTTCCCGGGCACTTCTCTTTTTTGTGTGTTTTCCTCCGCCCCAAGAAAAAAAAAACAAAGAAACAGTTTCCAAATAATTAACTTTACAAAATTTGTGTAAATATCACGTTAAAACATTCAAATATTATAATTCCCCAAATTACTTCAAAATATAAAATTTACGGGTTACAATAAAAATGCGCCGTTCCTAGAAAAATATAGTTACATAAATATGTACAATTACTTAACTGGCTCAATTTCCCTAATAAATCTTACATCCCCGAATTTACAAGTCTCGAAGTGAGATCAAAACCCCTCGGTGTGACCTCCCGCCGAGTGTACGCCGTCACTGTAGTTTTCCAAGGTATTTAGAGCGAAGATTTCACAACCGTTGCCAAAGCCGCGGAGAACATCCTAGAAACTGAAGCCGATCTTCGTCCAATCCAATTCAAAGGCGGCGTTGACGTCACTAGGCGACCCCCTTTAAGACGCCCCAATCGCCGCTGGGTGGAAGGAAATGCTGCGCGCCATTTAACCATTGATTAAAGATATACACTAGAGTGGCCATGGGATAGGAAAAAGTCTGATCAGTTTTATGCGTTAGTTCCGCTAATGATCCAGAGGAGCGCTAGTGTTCTCGACGACGTCATCCGCGCGGTGTTGCCAATTCGGCAGCCGCGAACCGCGCCCTGGCCTCGGCTCACCCACGTGTTCGTTCAAGTTCTGCCAAAGGCGATCCTGTCACACGCGAGTTACCAGCATTCGTTGTAGCTGTGAATACCCAACTCATGATTTACTAGTGGCGACCATGGCATGTGTTTCGTTAGTGTCGTAGAATTATGTGCTTGCGGAAATTTGCAGCGATATCAACTACAATTTGTGTTTTTTTTTTTTTTTTACCTCTGCGAAAATAAATTATCATAAATATATATATCGGTCATTGTTTTTAATTATGATCTATTATTCTACTATAGTTTAGGTGTTCATGATAAAATACGAGTAGACCAACTGTTAGCACTTAAAATTACAAACCTCTTATTAATAATGAATAATGTCACACATCATAGCAAACTTTTCGTTCCGTTCTTATGTGAAAGGAAACGGACAGAAAATAATTGTCTAATAGTGGAGAAACATATGTTAGACGCACGACGGTCTACAATTGAACGCAATTTTTTACATGTTGCGGTTGTGATCTACTACAAAGGTGACTGTGTGTAAAAATAATCGGTACGTTAAATGTGTCGATTCAAGTACCATTAAGGCTGTGTCCGAATCTAGGAATTCACTTATGTATATAAGTATACTCCACTCAGCTCGATACGTGATACATTCCGACAGGCATACTTATTTGCATCCTTTACAGCAACTAGTTAGCTGATAAGATTCTGAACACGTCTTTTGACGGAAAACACATACTGAATATGTGCTGGAACGTAGGCGCATATATTTCGAATTATAAACCCATTAGCAGCTGTAGCTGGAAAGCGTATGACAATGAAAGCGTTCCTATTTACCTATCATAGACATTTTACAAGAAAGGAATGAATATATATTTGAGTCAGTAAACGCAGTTATCGAAAACGTATCATTAAAACTGGTAACAACTAGAGGTTAATGTATTTCTAACACTAATATCGGTATGAATAAAAATGAAATGTCGCATTTTGATATAAAGTTTTCACTCGTTCATGCCTTGCCTTGTAAAAACATTGGAAGTGTTCTCACTGCTCTGCGTATTAACTATAAATTCAATACCACGCCCGGTTTACAACAAATCACGAAGAAAACTGGTTATGTTTATCCCGGCTCTTCAAGATCATTAATTGTTTAAAAAAAGTATACATGGTTAAGAACTTTGTTCAGGGGCGTTTCTAGAAAGTTAATGCCTCGTTTCCACTCTCTATAAAAAGAAATATTAAGCATAACATTTATTAATTAAATATAAATCGATTTTCAAATTAGCAGCTAATGAGCTGTAAGTGCGCGAGACGTACACACATTCGTTTCCCCGTGTATGTGCGTATGTCGTTTCCCGAGACATGTAAAACATTTACGTACGTAGACTAAAGCGAACGTTGTATGAGTATACATTTTATTAAGCAGAAAACATTATTTACAATGCGCGAAAGGGGCATTAATGATCACGTATACGGCTCAACTCTGACATATGTTTGTTTTAAAGCGACAATATAACTGTCGTCTCTGTAAGATCCAAGTTTACAATAATGATGTGCATTATTGGATATTGTCTGAAAAGTTAGCAGCTGTGTGTATTTACATTTACACGAGTGTAACGCAGTACACCAATGCATATTCTACACTGACACCTCGGACTCATAACAGTGCGAAAAACGTTCACACTGAAGTGTTTGTCAGTAATGTTAACACTAACGAACGCATGAAAACTAGACATAACAAAGAGAGTCGTAATATTATACTTCACACTAGGTACATTACAAAATATAACTATTTCTACACTAAACATGCAATGACCACGTGCCAATCACTAATAGTCAACAAGCTAAGGCCGTGTCCGAAAGGACAAATTCGTTATTTTGTAATGTGTCATTTCGTAGATTTCAATCCAGATGTTGTCGACAGTCACCTGTTTAGCACTCGCAGCAACACATTCTTACATTAACAGCCAAAATACGTTTTATATAAATTAAATGCTTAAAATAGACGTAATATTTCTACAATAATCACCGAAATGGTGCGAATATGTTAATAAACTAGAAAATAATATCCAATAACGACTTAAAATAAAACTTGTTTCGCGAAATATGTAAACCAAGCACAACACTTACTTGCTTTTTAAATATGTCTAGTGTATTTTATGAACAGTATTTTGTTTTAAAAGACATCCTAAATACGCATCCGCGCTTGTGTTTTGAATGTCAAAACTAACATGGCACTGATTTTGTCATTTTGTATTTTTGATAACGTCCGTTATATACAAGATACGAAATATAAATTTACCAAATACGTCAGAATGTTTGTATACAAAATCGGGTCTCGTGATCATTTTATCAACACAATCTGCTATTTCGGGCACGGTCTACGTTTACAATACAAAATTAATGCATTTAGAATTATGAAGTAGGCGCCTATCTGTTATACGGCAACACGTCTTCTGTATTTGCAGTTTCCAATTCATGTTTTAACCAGGGGTCGGGCCCGCGGAGAACTGCGGGCTGAGCCACCATAGATGAAGCAGGTAACTGTATGAATTAGTATTTATGGTACAATGTCGTCTCGGAACTTCGGCACGTGCTTGCTGGTGCCTATCGGCGCTCGCTCGCACATCCCGACATGCAATAGCAATTCTGCTGACAGTACGACTTAATACTTAAGTCTTAAAACATAAAACTTAAGACGTAAGACTTAAGACTTAAGGCGTAAGGCCTACGAAGAACCTAACTGCCCATGGGGAGAGGGCAGGGAACGGAAAGGCAACCCTCCCCAAATGTGAAGAAAATCGGTCAAAAAATGCGTCTTCCAGGCCCAGTACAGCCAACGAAAAGAGGAATGGCAATTGCCCCTGCCCCCCCCCTCCCAAAGGAGGGCTTGCCCTCCCATACTGGCTTCACCATAAAGAGGCTCAAATTGGTGAAATATTGGACGCGCCACAATCGCACAAAATGGAAAACATACCCCCCTTTCTCACACTAACTCCACCCTATGGGTGGAGAGGGTCACTTTGTAATGGGAGGGGGGGGGGGGGGGGGTAAAGACGAAGGATGGGGGATCTGTGAAAGGGGGTCGGCTTCCCTCTCCCTCCATTTGCCCACAGCGGCCCACCAAAAACAGCGTTTTTTGTGCAAAAACTTCAGTTCTTGATTAACTAGTATTATTCCTAATTCGAGCGAATGGGAACAAGCAGCAAACCTGTCATGTTTACTTTTGTTCCTAACGTAACTTCGTATAAAAACAACCATATTGAAGAAGATCATACTTCAAAACCGACATTTGCTATCAGAGAAGCTTATTATTTGTGAACAAATATAAACGTCGACATTTGCATATACACGCCTTTGTAATATTGTTTTATACTTACATTACTCTAAATAACAGTTTCCCGCCAACAACACCGACTGCTTGGAAATTATTTTTAAAGATATAAAATACAACTATTTATTTCAGTGCTTAAGGGAGTCCCACCAACGCACACGACCTGATAAGTTTCACTGGGAACCAAAACATAAGAGAACACACACACGTTTCTTCTGCAAACATCTTGACGCATAATATAATGCTTAGATATTTATATTATAAATTCAGCTTTATTTCAGACGTCGAAGCTTACGCTGCATTACGGTGTGCAGTGTCTTCAAACGCAGTCGAATCAATATATTTCTCTGTTCATAATGTTCATTTGTTACCAAGAATAACAGAAATATAATTAAATATCTGGATTGTGTCACAAGTTTTTCGTGTATTCTGAAATGTTTGTCGTCTCCTAGCCTACAACTGGATAATGGCAGCAATTTACGAACACTATAAAAATTGTAATGATTTGTGACAGTAGAGCATTCTTGTGTGTTAACTTCGTGGCGTATTTACATAATTATAATTTACTTTTCCTAAAAGTATTTATGTTATGTGTGCCCCATGTTTTGTTGAATGAATTTATCGTTAACGACCACTCATTTTGTTTACACGATTGTACTATACTAACGAAATATATTTTATAACATGTACGATCATCTTCACAACAAGGAGTGTTAATTCATACAGCAAGTGTAGATTCGATTCGATTATTTAAACAAGGACGTAGCTAGGAATGTACTCCTTTCGGAGGGGGAGATTTCATATTTCTATTTTTGAACAAAACACAAAACCTGTATTATTACAAAATTTATAGTTACATAATTATTAATTACTTATAATCAATGGCTTCATGTACACGCACATTATATATATACATATATATATATATATATATATATATATATATATATATATATATATATATATATATATATATATATATATGAAAGCACAAAATGCTTTAAACATTCTCCATGTAAAAGGAAGATCACAGAATCATTGAATTAAAATAAAATAAAACTGGTAATTATGTTTTCAACGTTCATTTTCATTTCGGTGGGGGGATATGTCCCAATATATCACTTCCCAACCCGGCTACGCCCCGATTTTAAAAGTTTATCTTTAATGCATAATGATCAATCTTGTGCTCTCCGTAATTAAACACGCTTTTACGGTTATACGGCCAAAAGAAGACAGAACTCTTACATTAATAAACTTAAGGTTTTCTTGTGCCTGTTAACATTACTCACGCTATACAGCTCAAATTCTCTACTTTAATAACCAATGGATGTGATTAGTTAACAACCACTGCTACTCGAATGTACTGTGCTGATACTTATGTATTATTACTTGTAGACGAAGATATTCTGGAAACAAACATGTTCTAACAATAAAATAAGTTATTAAATAACATGTGTAACTTAAAATATTTGTTACTCGTTGGAGATTTGAACTCTACAACCTATTGTTATGTGGCGCAGATCTGCGCGCTAACTCACACTTTTTCTTTTTAACCTTCATTTGACGTTGTAGTGACAATTTTGACGTTGACGAAGCTTTAGTGAGACCGACTTGTTGACGAATTCCCAGTGCGACAATCGAGCCGAGCATCTGCTACGTCGGAGGCACCGGGGGACGAACCCGCGAACCTCCGATTACTTGTCGGCCACCCTACCCCTGAGCTATGAGGGCAAGGCTGTACACTGAGCTACACAAACTATTTACTGTGCACGCGTTTGATAAGGTTTACATATATCATAATTCCATAGTTATCGCGTATTTTATAAAGTGGTGTTTATTCTTTTACTATGACCGTGTGAGTAATATGCAACGTTTCCTGTTACGTATGCGTACATTAAGTTTCATTTTGTTCATACATATGTTTTACAGAAGTTGTATTATTTTCGTAAACGGATATATACGAATTGAGATAGACAATTGGGTGTCCGCCATCTTGTCTGTCCCAACTAGTGAGTAAAGCAGACATTCAGAACACTTCCTACTGTTGCAGAGTTGGGACTGGGTGTGACAGAGATGGAGTATGTGTGTGTGTGAGAGAGAGAGAGGGTTGATGACAATATGGCAACGCCGCCGACATTCCCCACGCACACGCCACTAAAATGGACTAGCGCGACCTGGTGTTCATCCCTATAACTACAGCTGGAGTGGTCAGAAAATTGAACCTTGGGAAGTCCACTCTAGGTATATCTTTACTAAATGGCATAACTCCAACCTTCGTCGAAACCACCAAACACCCGCGTTGCATAGTCTAACGCTTCTTCACGGTTATTGTCGACGGACAACGTTTCGAAAACGCAAGTATCCATGACATTATATAACAAGCTCCGTTACATTATATAACAAGTTATATATTCGTATGCCACAGTTTTCGTAGTCACTTACCATAAGGAAATTTTTATCATAATTATTAGGAAAACACTGATAACATAAACCAATTCAGTGCACCGTATAAGTAGTATAAATATGACGGTTCGAGCACAGCCCAAGTTATCAGAAAAACAACGGTAAATTAAATGCTCGAGCCATCAGCAAACCATCAGAAAAATTTATCTTAATTTTCTGATCCAAAACATCAAATGACGATTCGGGCACAACCGCAAAACAGTGGCTCAAAAAGTTGCGTTTGGGCGCAGTTGCAAAAAAAGGTGGATTCAAAAATTTGAAAAACGTAAAAAATAAAATATTGTATATAATAAATGAACACAAATAAAAACCAACTGATATCTAATATGATGACGAGCATGGCAATGAAAAAGGCTAACACAACTGGTAATGTTTGGAAAGAATATAAATTATAGAAAGATGTTTTTGTGAAAAGAAAGAAGAAGATATCTCAAGAGAAGTATGTCAAGTGTGAAACTTGTAATCACTTTAACAAACCATCTCTCATAAGAAATCATCTTAGAAGTAGATTGCACAAAGGCCTTGCACCAATACATAATAAATCATATGAACCAACAAATGCATGGGAAATTTTTAAAATACCACAACATTTAATAACAAAAGAGAAGTTCCCACAAGAGAAAAAAGTGAAATGTGAAGCATGTAGTCACTATTACAAACCATCTCTCATAAGAAGACACTTGAGAAGTAAAATTCATAAGTACACACTCAGATTCATTGTAGAAGAAATCGAAACACCATTTCAAAGTAGGATCAAGACTTATGCTGTAAAGAATGTGAATGCATACAAAGACCCGAAGCATTTCCTTAACGATGTAAAAGAAACTTTCATGGGACTAATTAATAACCATTTTAAATCAGTCAAAGTGAACATGAAACTCTTCACTGAGTACGAAAGGGGAATTGGTGGGAATATAGAATATGTAGAAAGCTCCTGTAAAATAATGAACGAAATTATACTGAAATCGACTAATCTGGAAGAATATTATGCCAACAGCATATCGAAAATCATAGCTGAGATAGAGGCTTTCGAAGCAAAGGGATCTCAGTGGGTACTCAACAGAATATTTAAACTCGAAGTGCGAATAAATAAATATGTACCATTCAGGGGTAGTTCTTATGTTGATCTCTCAGAAAAAATCAAAGCTAAGCAGGCGGTAATTAATGTTAAGAACAATGATAAAAATGTTTTTTTTTTTTTTGTGGTCTGTTCTATCTGCATTGCATCAAGTACAAAGAAACCCCCAAATAGTAAATAAATGCATAGCTTACGAACATGAGTTTGAAGATGCACTTAAGGGTTTGGAATTTCCAATGAAATTAGATAGCATACCAAACTTTGAGAAATGAAGTGGAATTTCTATTAATGTATATGCATACGAAGAAAAAGATAGCGATAAGAAATATGTCATCTACCCATTAAAAACAATAAAAAATATGACAGAAAAGCACATTAACCTACTCTATATCAAAGACGAAAAGAACGACCACTAAGGTTGGATAAAAGTCTTTCGAGACCTATCGCATCACAAGCAACAAATAATGGACACAATATATATATATATGCGATATATGCTTGCAACATTTCTACTTTGTAAGTAAGGTAAAAGATCACAAACAAGACTGCCGAGATCACGATGGCATTAGAGTTGAACCTCCATGTAAAGGAAAAAACGACATATTAAGATTTAAAAACAAAAATCATTCTTTGATAGTTTCGTTTGTGATATATGGTGATTTTGAATGTTTATTGATTAAATTGAAACTTTCCAACCAAACCCCGACGAATGTTACACGAAACCATACCAAAAACATGAGCCTATCAGCTTCTGTTACTATGTAAAATACGAACATGGATACTATAAACCACCAGTAACTTATGAAGGATCTGATGCATCTACTGTGTTCGTTAAAATGCTAATGGAAGAAGCAAAGTCTATTGGTTATATATACACAAATGAAAAACCAATGCTTCCACTAACTCAGAAAGAACTAATAAGCTTATGATACAGCTACTCATTGTCATATATATGAAAAAACTTTGAATGGTGATTCCGTGAGAGATCATGATCATCTTACGGGGAAATTTAGGGGAGCTGCACATAGAGATTGTAACTTATTGTATAGAAATCCATTTTTTATTCCAGTGTTTATACACAGTGTATCTGGTTATGACACACATTTATTCATAAGATATCTTTGCATCGATGAAAATAAAATTGATCTAATTCCAACAACGATGAAAAATATATTTCTTTTACGAAACATGTGTGTGAAAGTGTAAATCTTAGATTTATTGACTCATTTAAATTTATGGCTAGTAATATCGATAAACTCTCTAGCAACCTTTCCAGAAGCCAATTCCGAGAAACATGTAAACATATTTCCAATGAACTTCTTGACTTTGTTATAAGAAAAGGTGTTTTTCCATATGATTACATGGATAATGCTGAAAATCTTTTTTGTGAGACATCACTTCCATCCAAAGATGCATTTTACAACAAACTCAATAAATGTGGCATTACAGACGAAGATTACGAATTTGCGAGAAAGGCGTGGGAAAAATTCAACATAAAATCTCAGAGAGTACACAGAACTCTATAACAAATCTGATGTTTTGGCATTGTCTGATATAATGGAAAATTTTAGAGATGTATGTCTCAAAACACATAAGCTAGATCCAGCATGGTATTTCACAGCCCCAGGGTTAGCGTGAGATGCTATGCTCAAACATACAAAAATAGAACTAGAATTATTAACAGATTACAACATGATTTTGATGAGAGAAAAATGTGTTTGTGGTGGAATTTCACAATGTTGTAAGCGATATGCTAAAGTAATTAATAAATATATGAATGCTTATGATAGTACAAAGGAAATCTTATATCTTACATACCTGGATGCCTATAATTTATATGGATGGGCTATGAGCCAGTATTACCCTATGGTAGGTTTAAGTGGAGAAATACAAATATAGATGTAACAAAAATACGAGATGATTCTAGAAAAGGTTATATATTGGAAGTTAATTTGGAATACCCATATGAACTACACAATCTCCACGAAGATCTGCCATTGGCATCAGAGAATAAAATATCAGCAGGTTAAAAAAATTCCAAACTCTTGACTACTCTGTATGATAAAGAAAAATATATATTACACTATGTAAATCTTAAGCAATATCTATCTCTCGGAATGAAGTTGAAAAAGATCCATAGAGTTATGGTGTTTGATCAATCAGATTGGCTCAAGTCCCATATTGATCTGCACACAAATATGCGAACAAAGTCTACAAATGACCTAGAAAAGGATTTCTACAATTTATTGAACAATTATGTTTTTGGAAAAAAAATGGAAAATATTAGAAACAGAGTGGGTTGTGCCCAAGTTCTAAGTAAATTGATAAACAGTGGCTAAACCCAACTTTAAAGATAGAACTATATTTACTAACTGTTTGGTCGCTGTTCATATGAATAAAAGAAAATTGTGCTTTAACAACCCATTTATGTTGGAATGAGCGTACTTGATCTATCGAAAGTCTTAATGTACGATTTTCACTATAATATAATGAAATCAAAGTATGGGATAATTATTGAACTGTGCTACCAAGATACTGATTCATACATCTGTTATATAAAAACATCAGACTTCTACAGTGACATGAAAGAAATGGTCGATCATTTTGATACTTCTGACTATAAAAAAATATAATCCCTATGGTATACTGTTAGTTAACAAAAAGATTATTGGCAAAATGAAAGATGAATGAAATGGTAAAATAATGGAAGAATTTATTGGTTTGAAATCGAAAATGTATGCAATAAATGTAGAAGGTGGTGTAAAGAAAAGAGCAAAGGGTGTGAAAAAACTGTAGTCAGAAATAAGATTAGTTTTGGTGACTACTAAAAGTGTTTGTTTGGTAAAAAAGTGTTGTACAAAAGGATGAATCTTATTAAAAGTAAGAAACATGAACTCTATACGATTGAGTTGAGAAAAAAAGCATTAAGTCCCGAAGATGATAAAAGATTTATTCTTAAAGATGGTATTAATACACTACCAAGCTGCACTACAAAATTGAAAAAGAGCCGTGATCCGTTACCCTTGTTGAATGCATGTCCTCAAGAAGCAATTAGAGATCATGTTAGAGAAAAACATCGCAATGAATATAAAAATCTAGTGGTCAGCAAATCGCTCACCCATATGCATCCTAATACTGTATTTATCAATTAACCAGGATTGTATGCAATATTTAAAAATATAATAAAATGATTACCTTTACAATTATCATCTTAATTTTGATAACCTCTAGCAGAGGTGAAAATCAAACACTTTCCACAATAAAATATTTTAATGATTTTTATACTTCTTCAAGAACACAACACAACATACTATGAATTCAGTGAGTTTACGAACATGTTGACCAGAGCCGACAGATTTGATCTTTCAGTGTTCAATGTAAACTGTTCTACATTAGCATTCTCATACTCAGATATTCTTAATCAGTACAAAAAAACTAGTGATGCAAATGGAGACGATCTCCATACATTAAATTTTATTTAAATATTATAATGTTTTTAATGGGATACTTCCCATTTTAAAACACACTTATAGCACTGTTATCTACTCTTTGCAATTTTAAAGTAAAACTATATAACAGTAAATGTTTTTAATGGATAACTTTCCACTAAAAACTAATAACCATACATGTCTGCACACTATTGGACTATGGTGATTCTTTCACATTTGACATCATAAATTAGGTTTCTTTGGCTTACTAGTACCATGCTACAAATAGTTGTAGCCAATATTGGCTTATTAAAATCAACTGTAAGTTTCAGATTATTTGATCTTTTACAATAGTGGTTTTTCTGTAAGAACAATCAATAACATGCAATGGTCTTCTCCCAATAAATGACTCAGAGTTGAAGCACAGTTTATTATTATGATAATGGGTATCTAGTTTAGTCTTTGAATTTCTAAAATCATTGTAAGCAATATACTCTTATCGAAAATTGTATCATCAATGTTTAAATTCCAATTCTCTTTGGGAAACACTTAATTCCGTCCATTCTTAATATACATATTTTTGATAAAGTAAGAGTCAAACATAAACCGTGTGTGAATTGCTCAGGATCTTCTTTTCTGTTTTACTGAAAACCAACAATGACAAAGTCTGGCATATCGAATTGGATTGAATTGAACTGATCTTTTATATCGAACTGAAATGAGTTTGCATAAGTAGGTACTGGTTTTTCAAGACATTGCCAATAATTAAAACCAATTGGAATTTTGGGGTGTTTGTATAATTTTGTTTTAATTTTGTCTCCATAAAAAGGAATTCATTCAACAATTGGCCACAGGATTTCCATTTTCTCAATGACAATTTTAGCAGCATCTGGTCTATTATCTTCATCATCAGATCCATCTGCTTTCTTTGGGGATCTTCTGTAAAAAGAAGCATCATCATTAGAATTTCGAATGAATGTGATCTTGTACCCACCTTTCCAGAATATTTCATTATAATATCTCATAAACCCAAACAAATATTTTAATGGATAGGTAATTTCGTTACACTTATCTTTCCTAGCATATTTACGTAGTTCTATCCCCGACATTTTGAAGTATGCAGATTCTGATTCCGAATCTAGAAATATATAAATCATTGTTGAAGTGATGGCAGGGTTGTCAATACTTTCGATTATACAACCATGTTTAGATATCTCTAATCTTGAAAACTGGAATGGGAAGAAATTCTCACAAAGATCAATAGTTGAATTTTTTTCATAATCTGCATATGTATCTCTTTTGGTTAGCTTATACTGTTGATATTCTTAAGCTTCATTCGGATGTGAAAATGCATCGCCAATAGGAATATAAAACTCAATGCGCTTGTTGTATTCATTCATATAATTTTTGTTTGGTCGTTGGGCGGAAACGACTGATGCTCAAAATTTCAATTTGTGTTGATTCATTTATTATATAAAAAAAAATCTTAAACAACTACAATTTCTTTATCAACCCAAGAATTATAACTACTATCAATACCTAACAATTTAATTAGCAGCTTATTTCCTTTTCTTCGCAAAACATTTTCCACTAAGTAGTCTTTATCATGTTTAGTCTTAAGCAGCTCTGGCTAATAAAAAATACCTTTAATAAGTTCATTTTTTAAATCTTTTATTCTGTATGTCATGGGGTTTCTGCGCAATACTTCATACACCTCAAATATTTCAGTGGACCAGTTTGGTGTTAATCCATTTTCAAAAAAAAAAAAAATTTTACTTTTACTTATACAAACTTTATCATCTATTGCAAACTTTGGTTTAAACATTTTTCTTTCTCCTCCATACATGTTGATTAGAATAGAACTTTCATTCTTTGCACTTACATTGGCGGGTTTCATTCCGATTGTACTGTGAACAGTGTTATTGTATTCACTTATTAATTTAGGGAATGTAGCCACCCATTTATAGCTTCCCTGAACAGTAAATATCTTCCACATTTTCTCCTTCAATGTTCTATTAAATCTTTCTACAGTGCTAGCTTTCTTTTCACTGTATGTTGAATAGTGTGTTATGTTGTTATTGGCCATTAATGCCTTAAATGATTTATTGTAAAATTCTTTCCCTTCGTCTGTTTGTAAATGCATGGGTTTATGATCATTCAAACTAGTTTTAAATGATAATGTAACATTTTCACCAGTTTTATCTTTGATTGGTATTGCCCATGTATATTTGGAAAGAAAATATATCATGGTTAACATACATTAAAACGCTTCGTTAATTCTGTGTATACCTTTTAAACATTCAGAATTCATCTCAACTAAACCAGCTTGCCAAAAATCATCGATGCCAAAAGATACAACAGTTCTACTGCGGAAGTTTTTTCGCATTGGTTTATGAATTTCATCTACAATATCGTTTTTTATACCCCCACCAGTAATATCGAGTTATTTGTAACACAACATATACAAACACATTTAATTCTTACTTTGTTATTATTTTAAAGTTCATATGAAATTTTATCACTTAGTGTATTTTTCATACATTTGAGACAGTATACATTTAAGTTATTGTTCATTTTATTTATATAATAAATGAGATAACAAAAAATTGTAATTAATGTAGAGAAGAATATAGAGAGAAGTCAGCTAATTGAAAAATTTAAAACTTTTAGAAAATTTCGCCAAGATGAATATGATAAAAATAAAAAACTGAAACAACCATTCATAGATGCGATAGAAGATTTGGGACAAAAATTGGACACGTAACAAATGAGAATAAGAACTTAATAAAAGAACCTGTTCCATTTGCTGTTAAGAATTTAGAATACTCACAGACACCAACAGAAACATCTTTTCAGAGAAAACTGTTTGGTAAAACAGACACCAATGAACACTATGACGATGGCATTAAATGCATTGACGATGATGATGAACGCTATGATGATGGCGTTAAACAAATTGATGATGACTATGAACACTATGATGATGACGATGAATGTTATGACGAAGCGTTAGGGCTTTTGAAAACTGATATATCACAGTTAACTAACTACAAAATAACATTTATTGATTAGAAAGTGGCCGATTTCTTAATTGACTGCAAAGACGATGTTTTTGGACTAAAGGCTGATAAAGGTAGATTGTATATTGGTGATAGCGATGTAACATTCAACAATGACAAATTTACTGTAAAAGGCTGAACATACACTGGAACTGATGGTTTGATGAAATTACTAACTCGTAAGAAAGTAACAGAAAGTGACTACACTGCAACCGACTATGAACACTATAGTTGTATCCTAACAGATACAAACACAGGTTTTTCAAAACAATGATCCAAACTTGGGAAGGCTAAAATCGAGTAAAGGGAATAAATGGAAAATTATTGTTAAACCTATTTACGATTCGATCAACAAGAAACGTCCCTCACCTAAAAAGGGGAAATGTATAAAGAAATATACAGACTATCCCAATGAATACATATGGATGGATGATATTAGGATGCCTGTCGATCGTCTTCTCGTTATTTATGGCGAAGAGAATGCTAGAAACGATAACTATTACAATGAAAAAGTTGGAATAATGAATATACTCAACAGCAAGTTTAGTGGCATTGTTGTGAATATTCCAAAAGGTATACCATATCTGATATGAGTGTTGAACACAATACCACATACGTTTTGGGAGTCGGAGCATCACGGAAAAGGGTTACTCAATGACATAATAAATTCACTTCCTTTTGAGTTGCATGCACCCAGTTATCAGTACTTAGGTCCGGGTACAAGGCTAAAAGAGAGAATCGAGCATGGTGATAAACCCATTAATCCACTAGATGCGGCTGCAACGGAACATGATATAGCTTATCATCATAAAGATCTAGCTGAAAGGCATGTAGCTGACAAAGAACTTGAAAAGAAAGCATTCAAAAGATTGTTAAGTTCAGATACTGATCTCAATGAGAGATTTTGGGCTGGTGTTACTTGATCTGAGATGCATATTAAACCTAAGCTTGGCTGGGGAATTAAAATGAAATGATAAAATATATTGGTTATAATAATTGAAAGTAAAAAAAACATTGCATTTCAAGTTCCTAACAAGCAGTTGAAGAGTTTGAACATTGATTCTTTAATAACAAAAGACAACTGGAATGTAAAAACAAAAAATTAACGGAGGACAAAGGGATGACTATCACAATTTCAGTTCCACAACTTAAGAAAATGCGAAAAGAAATGAAAACTGGAAATTGCCTGACAGTTCGCAAGAGTGGATATTTACCCTTAATTTTCGCAGCATTGGGAGCTCTAGGAGCGTTAGCTGGTGGTGCATCATTTATCGCTACATCAGTAATTAATAATAAGAAGAAAAACCAAGAATTGGAAGAACAACATAGCCATTATTAAGCTATGGAGGAATAAGGCAAGTGATTGAAGAAAGTTAAGTGTGGTAAGAATGTTAAAAAAAGTAACTCCACTCAGTAACTTTGATATTGATAAAATGGTTAAAAAATTTAACATTAAAAATTTTCGGGGTGTATTTATGATCGATGAGCTACTTAACATGCCACTCGATAATGAATGTGGGACTGCTAATCTAGATGTTTCTCTTACCTCTGGTACACACTGGGTATGCTATTGAAAAAAAGCAAGCAACAAATATTATTTTTATTAATTTGGTGGAAATCCACCCCAACAATTAATAGCATATCTCGGAAGTAATATTTTTGATAACCATGGTATAATTCAAAATTTCAATCAAGTAACTTGTGGTAATTTGTGTGTAATTGTGCTAAATCACTTTTCACATAATTTTAAATTTCCAAAAATTATTTCACTATTAATAAACTATGGATATATGTGGAAATGCTTTAATGAGCTCTTGTATTGAAGATCAAATTAAAGAACACATGGACAATGATAGAACTACTGAAAAGATCAATCCTAATGATTTTGTTTTCTACACACAGTTCAACGACTTTATAGCCACACTGACAAGAAATAAAAGATCATTGGATAAAGTATGTCTTACTTACTTGGCAGTAGATAATAATAAAGAATTTTAACAAAAATACTAAGACATGTGGGAGATCCCATTGCACCGATGGATGTAGTCAATTTAGTGTACTATCAGGAAAACAGAATTAACTTTATTCGTTTTGTTGGAAAATAAAGTTCAAATGAAAAAGCATTTTACTTGGGTAGTAATCAAATAAATTTTTTTAAAATGAGAGATGGAACTATAGCTGAAATAATAATAAAACCAGAAAAATATAAAAGTTTTTTCAACTTATACCATCAATGGAAAATAATTGACATGTATAAAGAATTTTAAGTATACCCTGATGAAATGATTTATTTTAAAATACCAAAAGCCCACAATGTACCCGAAGATACAATTGTGTTTATTGAAATAGTTATGGCATATGAATACATTTAAAAAGATCTGATCACGTTAGTTTTTAATGGAAACACATACATTAAAAACAAAACTTACTTATAATCTAAGAATTTAAAGAGTCTTTAATTTTATTATGGTACTTACGATTATTTAACTTACGAGTCATATATATTGTAACAAAACCATATTCATTATTCGAACATTTTGATCAAGTCTACCTAAATTTCTCAAACGACATATCACCACCAACAAAATCACTATGAATATGTTTAAGATATGTATCATCTTGTCTGACTATGCAAAGAAAATTGGTGTTGTCTCGTATAAGTTGCTTAGGTACTTTTGAGTATGTCTGGGCTCAATAGAAACATTCAATATCTTTGTGTCTACCGCTAGTAAAGTAATCCCTTACCATATTTTGATTTTCAAGTATTATATCATAGAAAACAACTACAGACTCTTTATACATTCATTTACATCAACCAGTTCTTCATTTGATGGAAAGAAGTATGCTATCAGTTCATTAAATAATTTTGATGCTACATCTATATCTTTCTATAAATTGATACATTTTGGATGGTCCAGACTTTTTCAACACACATAGAGAGTACCAAAGTCCAACCATCCCTGAGCATATATAAAATTACATATACTAAGTGTAGTTTTTCCACGGTTACTAGGACCCACTATCAAACATCTAATATTATTAGGTAATGATTTTCCATGACGTTTTGTCGTTACAGTCTTGTCTGGTATTCTTATTTTAATATCCCAGTCTACATGTTTCATGGTTTTCTTGCTCATTTATTAAAAGATTTTGTTAAATGATATAATAAATGAGTTAAGTATTCAAACTAATAGATAACAAATCAGTGTTGAAAATACTACATTACCCTTAGAGATAGAGGGGCACTCATTGGCTTCAGTTCAGTTCTATACTACTAATCTAATGCATAACATTATCTCTGGGAAAAATAAGCTATATTTTGTGGGCCAGAATGATATAGAATCAGCAATTGAAATTCCAGTTGGCCAATATAGCTTAAAAGACCTTGAAAAAACTATTTAAAAAAAATTTCCATTTAGTGTAGTTTCAACCAATGGGAAAGAAAATGATAACATATCTTTCTAGCTGGATAAAACAACAAACAGAGTGAAAGTAAACTGTATGCTTAAAGTACAGCTTGGAAAATGGGGTTCAATAGGAAAACTTTTGGGTTTCGTAGAAAATAAAACTCTGAAAGCAAATGTTTACCATTATGGCGATACAGTCCCAAAATTTGCTCCATTTTAAACAATAAACATACACTGTAATATAGTAAATGGTATGATATTAATACACAATGAATATAATCATAGAGAAACTAACATAATTGCCACTTTTAAACCAAGAACACCATTTGGATTTGGCGACACGATCTATTACAAACCAGCTTAGGCATTATTTTTTCCAGTGAAAACTAATCAAGTTAATGAAATAATAGTGTAAATTAAGGGTGAAAAAGGTAAGTTAATTAACTTTGATTTGTCCGAAAGAACAGTGGTATTAGAGATGAGACCATATATATTTTTTGGTTTGGAAGTAGCCATATTCTATGTATAATAACTTCAATAGTTTTTTTAACAATTAATGTTTCATGCGATAAAGATGAATAATATTTCTATAGAAAGTACAATGAAAGATTTAGAAAAAGAATTCAATGTCTCTACTACTTTAATATGTCGAATTTGGAGATGTGTATCTAAATTTTTAATTAGACTATGTTGTAGCACATTGCCGAAGTCAGAGCGATAATTGTGTTTTCATGATTGGATAACCATTAAAACTTTATAGAGATATGAACGCAAATAAAAATCAACTGATGTCTAATTATAGGACGACGATCATTTACTCTTCAAAAAACCGAATAGAATGCATTTGTTTAACACCACAATCCACCATTCCATCATGTATAAAACTTATACCTTCACAATTAACATAATTTAAAACTTTTTCACTGAAAATCTGAACATATCTGTCTGGTAAGGTTACTTCTAAATATCCAGAAGTAATTACCACTTTGTAGCCATACCATGTATCATTTATTTCAGCATGGTTTATGGGATAGGACTGCCCAATGGTAAGTTCGGAAAGTTTCTTAAATTGTTTGGTTCCGTTTAATACATATAGCAACTGATCCATCTTTATTGTATACAATATATATTTTTTTTTTTACGTTTTCAAATTTTTTAAGCCACTTTTTTTTGCAACTGCGCCCAAACGCAACTTTTTATGCGCATTTTTGCTTATGCACTCAAACGCAAAGTTTAACGCAACTTTTTTTTCTAAAGACTACGATCTGACCAAACGCATCTTTTTGAGCCACTTTTTTGCTGTTGTGCTCAAACGCAACTTTTGAGCCACTTTTTTTGCAACTTCTCCCAAACGCAACTTTTTGGGCCACTTTTTTGCGGTTGTGCCCAAATCGTCATTTGATGTTTTGGATCAGAAAATTAAGAGTAATTTTTCTGATGGCTTAAGCATTTAATTTACAGTTGTTTTTATGATAACTGGGGGCTGTGCTCGAATCGTCATTGTTATACTACTGGTATTAGATAAAGTATTAATAAATTACTTTCCTGAACGCTTTTGAGTTCTTCCTTTCTTTGACGCCTGTCACGGATTTCATGTTGATTTTGAATCAGACCACTAATATTCAATTTTATAAAGAGTCCAATTGCACATACACATCTACGATATGCGCGACTCATTGCTGACTGCAGTTTTAATCTTTCGTCGGCAAACAAGATTTAACCGGGGCTTAACTCCGTCCATCTCGGACCTGTTGAATGGATACTAGAACCCTTCGGAACAGGAAAATTTGTTTTGAAATCAGAACTTTCTAGCAACTGGGAGCGAACCTGAAACACTCTCCAGTCAGAATGCAGTATCCCTGCTGACGGGATCCCAGCTGCGGAAACAAATGAATGTCTAAGTCCATATACGGATCTGGTTACAATGAATAATTGCGCATGATTTATCGCCTAGCATTAAATAAAACCACCCGGGTAGAAATTCGTTTACGGCGATAACACTATAAATAAACTCAACGTTTTCCTGAGTTTCCAAAATTTCAGTCGCACTTGATTGTTGGTATCCTTATATTATAGTGAAGAAAATATAAGTAATACCACAACAGTCTATCACAAACTACGCACAGTAGAGAAGTTGGGAAACACACAGGTGATCAGGCAATAGATAACAAATCCTTAAAAAAAAAAAAAAAAAAAGTCTTAAATTTTGGAAACAGGTGAGGCGAAAATTTGTAAACACGAGTAAGGAAAGATAATTCGAATAAATTTAAATGGTAAAATATGAAGAAAAAAAAAAAACATTTTTTCCAGCAGTACTACGCAGCAAGCTTATTTTTCTGTTTTTTTTGCTATGTGAAATGAGTAAACTATATAGGGCCTACTTGTCGCGTTGTAAATCAACATATCTCTCGGAAATTCTACATACAGCTGGAACGAATTTCGTCCCTGAAGAATGGTCGATCGTTTTGCCCCTGGCCGGACAAACTGTGAGTTCCGTCCAGCTCTGGCGGCAGGTTAGGGCGGACCGCATAGATGCTAGGAACAAAACGAGATTTCTTATGCGAAAGTTCGACGTATGGGAAATTTTCGCCGCAAGGGGGTAAATTTACTGGCGGTAAATTAAATGGAGAGGAGAAATTTGGACGGCTTTTAACATCGTGGTCTTGAGAGCCGACGTCTGTGAAACGAGGTGAGTACGGCATGGAGCAGCACCAGAATGAAAGAGCGGGGGAAACGGGAGATCCCCGGGAAAACTCACTGACCATCGGAATTGTCCGGTAAGATTCCCTAATGCGAAAATTCTCTAAAGTCATAGTCCCATCTATCTCGAAGACTTTCGTGGTTAAATAGTCATATGTATTCAAATAAAGTACTGGATAAGGAAATTTCATATAAATTGGTCTTATATTTCTCCCAATTATTCTATACGTCCTGTTTCTCCAACTCATTTTAGATATCTGAAATAATATCAGACATTGATTAGGAAAGGCAAGGTTAGGTTAGGTATAAATAAGATTACATTAATTTCAGTTAGGTTAAGTTAGGTTAGGCGATTTTAAATACACTACCTTATTCAGTGGAGGAGGGATTGGCACATTTGGCCACAATATATAACACGACTAGATATGAAATAAGCAAATAAATGTCAAACACAAATAGTTTCAATATCCAATTATTCTTTTCAAAACATGAACATCAAAGTACAATTCGAAATCACGATCACCTTGCTATCTACAACATTGTTAACTAACATAACCATAACATAAACATTTATTTCCACATTTTTCAGCCACCGCCTAGGTGGGTGGCGAGTAGTCTGACCACTAGACCACCGCGGCCTCTGCGACTGTAGATTGAGAAATTCTATACAGTTGTGGGTAAAAGGTGGCATTTCTTTCGAATCGTGATTCATAGGGAATAGCCCTATCTAAAATTCTAGGTATCATCTTTATTTCGTAGCTATTATATTATATATTATTATTATATATATTCACGCACTCCAATTGTGTTCATAAGAGAAAAAAGTAAAATATACAACTGTGTTTGGCACTGAGGGTTCCTAAGCAAGCTTGTTTCAATAGAAAAACCTTATCGTTACGAATTTTTGTGGGCGAGATGAATATAGCTTTTATCAAAAGTGACTTCGTATACATTTATCCTTCCCCTTACGTAAACGGCACAGGAAGGCCCTAAAATCGATGTTTTTAACCATTTCGCTATTTTTGATCGATTCATTTGTCATATCTAGATAAATTAACTGTGTAAGCCAACTTTTGCTCCTATCCTATTTACGACAAAATATTAAACACATTGACATATTTCATTGAATTTCCAGTTTACTGCTAAGAACAGGGTTTATTTTTTAAGTAGGCTCTTACATAATACCGACAGGGCAATTATACAAATAAAATATTATACTTATTTTTGAAAATTGCATTTATCTCTTTTACTTACTTACATACAAAACGGCAACATCCGTTAAAGATGCACCACCTGTGCACCAACTTAAAGCCAAAATAAAAGCATTCAATGCGTCCAGGAAGTTTATTGCGACTTTCTCGGCCAGCCTGCCGTTAAGTTTCGTTGTCGAGAGAGACATGCAGTGCTCCCACCGATAGAAACTGATGAAATTTACAGACAAGTCTTTAAAACAGTATTCTGAGGCGTTGTACGATTTGAATATTTCGTTATTTATTAATTTGCTAATCTTGAATGACCAGGGCGTTGGTCTATTTTAACGTATAACTTTAACAATAATACTTCTTAATATATTACTCTAACTGCAAACAAATTTACAACTGTCCTAATGATCTGAAGCAGTATTTATGACAAAACACGGTTTTTTATTCCAAACTAAATTAATGACAATGCATTTCTAATATGCAGTCTCCAGATGAAAACAAATATCGTAGCGATTTGGTATTTTTAATATTTTCGTAACGTTTTTCTACATACAAAATAAGTCATACGAAATTACAAGATACATCATCATTTTTAATACAAGATCGGGTCACGTATCCATTTTTTAAAACAGAATATGCCAATTCTAACACTGCCTAAGTTCACAATCGTTACAAGGTAACGCCAATGACGTCTCTCTCAACTATTTTTCCCTCTGTCCCTTTTATTCAGGAAGGAAACATGACTTGTATAACACACAATGTGGCACAGCAGTCTATTAGGGCGCGCTTACCCGGCGACAGTAATGCTCGATAGTTCCTATCGCGAGAGCTAGTCTCACATTACTATCGCCATGAAAACTGCACGATAGTTACTGTCGCACCGTCGCGACAGCGCTATCACGATGTCAGCTCGAGCTAGATAGTGATGGTAACTGTCGTGACAGAACATGCAACTATCGTAGATTAAACCATGTAGCATCACTATCGCGATAGTGCGGGTCACAAATTTGTACATATGTTCACTTTGAGGGTAACATTGCAGAATTATTTTGATTGTGTTAATATCTGTCGTGGTTCTTACACTATGTGGCGGTATGACAGGCCGTATATTATTATATAGGTATGACATGACAGTATTAACAGTATATTTATTGTCATATAATAAACCACGGAAACAATATGTGTTTACATGTCATTAATATACTGTCACGATATTTAGCTACCCCAACAAATACCGACCTCTTGACAAAAGGATATTAATGTAGCGCCTATCAATATATTTACACAAGTGTTGTCGGACATGTCCCTTTTGAGGTTAACTATCACAGCATGTCGCGATAGGTCCTATGGCGGCAGTTACTTTCACACACTTCCGCTATAGCTACTATCGTGGTAGCTATTATCATCGTGTAAACGCACCCTTACAACAAGTATATTCTTAGAAACCGTACTTTTTAATTGGTAACTTATTTTTAAAATATGCATGTATATATAGGTCTGTTTATGATTTAATCATTGCATGGTATAAGGCAAGCATTGTTCCGTTTATTAAGTGCGTAACAACGGCTACTTAGAGTGAAATTTCTCAGCACGGGCCACTGTATAGTAGTTGTTGGCTGCGTAAGATGGCAACACAATGAGGGTTAATGTGTGCCACAGACACAGGTCGGCAGTTCAAAATATTGCTCGATTTAATGTAACATATGGTTTCATGTACATCAACTTAAATTAAGTGAAATAATTAGTTTTCTAGCAGTTCCTTCTAACAGTCCAGTTATATAAACTTAACTGTGATGTACGTCGCCATCCAAATAATAATAACGAAATGCAAAATGAAATAAATCTATCCACGGCGTATTTTTAGGACTACACAACAACGCTTAAGTAACTGAAACCGTTTAATTATCTACTGCAGGAACGCACGTATTTCCGCTACTACTTGTGAAGAAAAGCGCATCAAGCAACAACCTATTTATATGTTTGCTAATAAAATGTTAAAAGCTGGCCATTTATTTAACGTGGCTTGCATACAAAAATTAAATAGTTGTCTAAGTTACTACGCAAAGTAGATAAATAATTAAATGAATGCTGAGTCTTGAATCAAAGTTATATCCCTTAGCAGTTCATGCTGTAATTGATTTATAGGCTATTCACGGTAAAATGAGAACTTTTAAATCCCCACCCAACAGCCATTAACCACTAATAAATAAATTTAATTTCAGTCCCACACGTTAACTTTTAAGAGTGATGAAATCTATACACTCTGTTTATTAGACACATATCAAGGTTTATATTAACAAGAAGTTACTTATATCACAAATGAGCCTACTTTCCTCAACATGGGTACAATAAATTTGTAAATAATTTCTTAAATTCTGAGTTGGTAAGAAGGACTTGACTTGTTTTAGAAAGCAATAACTTTAGAAATGAAACCAGAATCTTATGCAGCAGTTGTGAGACAATTACAAATACACACGTGCCTTACCCGGGACTTTGAACACAGCAAAACTCGTACCATATGTTAGCGTGCAATCCACTGCATTACGGAGGTCGGATTCGGTGCAACAACTTCCGATTTAATCAGTCTTAAAATTTCGTAAGATAGGGTTTACAAACCTAAAATATTGACAGGGCCCTTATTTCGAAAATATGTGACTGAGCCACATAAAACATGTCGGTTTACGTGGCGTACTGTAGCGCTTCTTGTGTGAAGACTTTGATAGCAATCGGTTGTTTCGTCCCTGAGATATGACAAAAAATTGAATTTTTTTTAATGATATCGTAAAAAATTGCCGAAAAAGAATGAGTGGCTCTATATGTATACTGTCTATATGCAAATTTTGGTTGAATTTGGTAAATTTTTTTAATATATGTCAAACTTATCTAAATGATTAATGAAGCTGCCATTTCGAACATCGCTGTCTGACCCACTTAAATCATGAAAGTGTACATGGCCTTCTGTAGCATTTATGATGTGCACAATTTAGTTCAAATTTATCTTAAATGATTCAGTGTAACACTTAGTGGGAATCTGCTGATTGGGCATTGATACATGGTATAAAACCTCGATAATTTTCGCGTGGTGATCTTCATAAATGGAGGACAAAAAGGTAATGAAGAAGCAATTTCGATGATTGTATACTGCCAATATACAAAGTTAATTTAAAATAGATTACGTTGTTTCGTAGATATCGACCACAAAACTAAAATGATTTTATAATAAGCGTGTACTTAAAAAAAAGTACATTTATTATTATGGCCTACCCAAGTACAGCATATTCGCCAAATTTTTAATAATCGGTTGATTGTTTCCCGACGAACGAGATAAAATCACTATTTTTTTTGTTGCTTGATCTATCTTACAAAGTGGCAGAGAAATGAGGTTCTGCGTAGACCAATTTGATATTTGTAATAGGTACTGCCAGAATACAAGGTTATGTTGGAATTTATTTTGTTATTAAAATATAGCGACTTCAAACATTAACATAGCCACCATTTTGAAAATAAGTGCCTGACCTACATAAATAATACCAATTTACATCACCTGCTGCAGTATTATTTGTTTCCCAAATATGGAAGGAATCTGTAAATCTTTTCCCGACATACCAAAAAAATTTATTTTCTAGCATGGCACTATTCTACAAAATGACGGACAAAAGATGCTCCATGTAGATACAGTTGATACTAGTAATGTTTACTGCCAGTATGCGAAGCTATGATGTAATTGATTCCATTGTCTCGAGGATATAGCATTCTAATCTGAAATATCTATATGCTCACCATTTTGAAAATAATTATCAAATATGTTTGAAACATACCACTTAACATCACCTGCATCAGTACTACTTGTATGGCAAATTTGGTAGGAATAGGTTAAATATTTACCGAGTTATGTCATAAAAACTTTATAAATTCGTAAGGCGCTGTCTTCCAAGTTGCTTATAAAAGTGATTTTTTTTGTATGTATGATGTTTGTAATAGTTACTTTCAGTGTACGAAGGTTGGTCGAATTTGTTTTAAATGGTTTGGGATATATAAAAGTAAAATATTTGTATGGCTGCCATTTTGAAAATAAGTAACTAATCAAGTTCGAACACCCACGTTTACATGCACTACCATAGTGTTACTTACATGCCGAATTAGGTGACAACTGGTTGAATAGTTATCGAGATATAATGTAAAATATTAATTTTTTAATTGGTGATACTTTCCAAAATTGCGGACCAACAACAACATCCATCTGGAAATTTAATGCTTACACTATGTTCGGCCAGCGTACAAAATTGGGTTTAAATCGGTTGAATGGCTCCCGAGATATGACGATACGCCCAAATATTTTTTATGGCCACGATTTTGAAAGTAAGTGCATGACATGGTCGAAAACCATAAAAGTCACGTGTCCTTACTAAATATTATAAGTGTACCAAGTTTGGGGTGATTTGGTTGAACCGTTCAAAAATTGTTGTGTAGGGGCGATACACACACACACACACACACACACACACACACACACGTACAGGAAAGTGATCTTATAGGCCTTTTTTCCTCCCTTCGGAAATTCAGCCTTCAATTGGCAGAATGATAGAAATTGGGTGCAAGGAAAATATTAGCAGGACTTTAAAATCGCTCACTTTACTGTGAACAGTCTATAACCACTTTATTAATCTAAATATGTTAATGGTCCAGAGTGCACAACAGTTACGATTTTCATTTGGAATTTTTTCGTGGCTGATATATGTACATGGATTACGTTCGCGGACTTCTTTCTTCCCTTAGAGAGTGACGCGGACAGGCATACACAAATGTACCTATAGGCTGTTCACGGTAAAATGAGCACTTTTGAAAGCCCTGCGTAATATATTATTTATGCGAGTTATGTATTCTTCCACCTTATGTAAAATTAACATTGCCATGTGCCTCATCTCTTTAGTCACTCTTCGGTCAAGCGAAATTGTGAAATGATTAGAAAAGTAAATAGTTATAAATCTGCTCATTTTAACACTTATATGTATTTTAAAAAAAACGGAAAGCGAAAGAAATAATTTAATTTATCACAGATGTTTACCTAACATACGTATTTTATTCTGAGTTAAGATATGGAACTACTTTCCCTCCATCTTTACCAACTTTACTGGGAGCGTGTCACTCAATGCGCCCGTTAAAATATATGCCAGGCAGGAGCAGTGACATTTTTCTAACGTTGATTTCAAAAGTTCTCGCTTTATAGTGAACAGCCTTTACACCCATGACTCGACACCCGGGACTCGATACCTGGAGCTCCCGCACCTTAAACCAGTGTGTAACCATCTAGGCTACGGAGGTCGACCTCCGCTTGGCTACTTTTACATTCGAGCAAAGTAGGGAGAATATTGGTTTTCTACCCAACAGTACATCCAGTATACATCCAGACGTTAGACGTTATATCCTGTTGGTTACTTACAATGTTTCACACGTGAGATAATATATCCAACGTAAGCTTGAACGCCGCACCTGTTCATGATAAACATGGCCACCACGCGTCTCACTTTACCATTTTGAATTTTGGGCTCGCCGCTCGCCAAGGAAGCTTTCGGCGACACATCAGCTCTCGAGTATTTGCGATCGTTTTCTCACGAGAATCGGGGCACCGCCTTTAACTTAGAATACCGACCTAGCACCGCAAATATCACGACAATCGCGTGCAGTCACGATCGGGAGCTCCTGCTCGAGAAACTCGGAATAAAGCCCTTCAAGTAGTTTGACGTCTGATTCGATACGTAGGCCTCGACGGTAGCCGCACACGCTAGGGAGCCGCTTTCATGTGGCGGGGAGATCGATCCGACGGCGAAGCCCATCCCCAGGTGTGACCTAGACCAAAGAGTATGGAAGAGAAAAAGAGATTTCATTACCAGGCTGAACTTCTTTGCTTATTACATCTCTACGATAGGGCCACTAACGCTTCTCTTGTGACCAACATAAAAAAAAAAACAATAATTATTTTGTCGTGGAAATTTTATAACATTAAGAATTATAAAATATAAATTTAAGGACAGGGTAAGGATTTTTTTAGCATTAATAATTATCAAACTAATGAATTGAATTGCTTTGTATTTTATTTTATTTTTGCTCTGCAGGGCGGTGACTGTATCCGAGATTCCCAGCAATCCAAAAAGTTAAGTTACAAAAATAATTTTGTTTGTTTTGGCAGTTAACTGTAGTATTTGAATAATAAAAGAGACAAATAATTAGGGAAAGTATGGATTATTATAGGAAATAATTGAAAGTTCGTAACCAGATAAACAGCCCAAAAAAAAAAAAATTGTATAGAAACTTACCTTTCTGGATTGCTGGGAAAGGTGAAGTATTTCGCAAGTGTGTTAAGTTTCGAATTTTCACAGTGCGGAACCCAACATCTTGTTACACATTTCTTTTCAATTTTTCCCCATTTCAAAAGTGGAATTCAATTGAATTCACGTACGAAGCTTGCAAGCAACCCGTTAGGTGGTTGATCGTTGAAAACAAGTTGGTCATGAACCCCAACTTTATGAAATAATTCCAACATAGACAATTGAAAACATATATTAAATGATTTACTTAATGCTTAACGTGTGTACGATTAAAGTTGATTTTTCTCTTAAATATACAAAAGGATAACTCTATTTGATCGCCAATCTGAAGAATAAATTATTTTATAATTTAATGACTTTTCGATGATGGTACAAACGGAATTGTTACTGTTCGATAAGAGCAGCGAAAGCCCTATATAGTGACTGGCCCCTAACCTGGACTAGACATCAGGAACCACGGTGGTGTAGTGGTCAGATCACTCGCTGCCCCCCTAGGCGGACCCGCTTCAATTCCCGAAGGGGTCAAACCCGCGGGAAATGTGGCAGGTGTTGCCATTTCCTCGTGGGTTTTCTTTAGGTTGCTCACGTGCACACTACCATTCAGTTCTGTTGCCTCTCTCTCTCTCTCTTAATCGTTTTCTACGCCATCATTCGACGCTGACGGGAACCCGCGGTCCCGCTTGGAAAGCCTGTCACCACGTAAGAATTACCTCCGCCTTATGGTGCATACGTCCTTCACACAGCTTTTATTTATTTCACAAGAAACTAATAGTAGCGAGTCGGTGTGGTGAGTTCGAGGTCCACTGCATTCATCCAGGAGGTCTGTTGCTTTAAGCAGCTTCGCCCACAGCGCAAATTCTAATATTGAACTTTAGTTACTTGAAGAACTTTACATCTCGTTATAACAAAGTAAAAAGAAAACGGGGTAGAAATTGTAACTTCAGAAGTTACAACTGCATATGTAAAACTCAAGTTCCATAAAACAAGTAATATGGAAGATGACCTAATTTTCGTCCCACTAACTTCTATAATTTAGGTTTATGAAGGCTGCCAAGGGGTTGGCTCACACAAATTTATCGAAACTGCAGATAGGACTAACAAAAATATGTGAGTGGTAGTAATTAGTACTTATAAAATTCATTTATTTTCACGAAATTGAATCCATGTGTTCCGATTTTCACTATGAATCGAGATTTGCTGCATACGTGCGTGCATGCACTTATTGATAGGCAAACGTGTATAAAATTAAATATCAAAATTTTTTGCCACTGCAAAAGTGAAGCGAAGACACTGCTGACGGAAAACGACAAAGTTACAAAATAGGAATTACTGTGATCCAAGTCATAAACATTGTTAGGATGTGCAATAATACTTATTGCTAGAGATAGACACAAAAGGTAAGAAACCATTGTGAGAAGAATAAGGAAAACCAAAGGTTAGTGTGATATAGACAGATAAAGTGAAGGTGTATGCTGGGGTGGACAGGCTGCCGAGGATGCGCGAGTTGAAAATGCCTGGAAACTTGCCGAAGGAAGAAAGAACATACGGTCGAGAAAAGAACGAAGATAATGAGAGGGGCATGTGAGCAGAATAGAATCGCAAAGGACGACAGTGCTGGGAGCGAGATGGCGAACAGAGTTTTCACTAGAGAGACTTGACCTCTTCCCACAGACTCGGCCTGTGACTCTGTTTGGCTGTCCGTTGTGATTTCAAGATCTTTATCGTTGTCACACAACGATCCCATAAAAATTAACAGGCAGAAAAATTGCGAACAGTACACTGACACTACACACGTACACATACATACGTTCATTTTTCGAAGTAACTTCATATGTCTGATTTTTTTTTTCCCCTAGCTTCAACAAGAAAATGCTTTACGCATTTTCAGCTACATTCCAAAAAAGGAGTGTGTGGATTCCTGCTGTAACAAAGGCTCACTCAGGCTATAGAGAGCCAACGGCATAACTTGAAATTAAATGCTTGCCTTCAAGCCAATGGAATTTTTGTCATTTCTTAAATAGTGACAACACAAAATAACTGAAATGTTATCTACTATTTAATAAACTCCCACATATGGTGTTCTAATTGATTTTCTCTCAAATTTAATCTACACCCAGAAACACTTTGAATGCATTTTTAGTGTGTAGAAGTTTGTAGAGCCACAGGTCAATTTTTTAAGATTGTGTTGCACGACTATAAATGGAAGTTTACGTATTCAGATTTCTTATTACTTTATGCTAATATTTTCTTCCAGTAATTATGTAGGCATAAGCATCAATCATAAATGCAAAGATTATGCTGTCAGTGCTGCACACACATAAAATAACTGAACGTCACAGACATCACAGTCTGCACGTAACGTAGCAATTAACAGTCGTATTTCTGACTGTAGAGTACATCATAAATTGTACACCTGTGTTAAAACCGTTCTGGAGGTAATGAACTCTTCCACCTAAAGCATGCGAAGAAAACAATAATAATCTCCCTGCTTTGCAGTACAAAATGTGGAAAATTCGTCTCGTTATATTTCACTGTGTCTGTGACATATATCTGGAAACAGTGCAGGGAAAACACAATGCCGTATGCATACAACAGCAGAGAACGAGGGCATACATCTAGTTATTCACCATTCTTCTAAGTCGTAAAGTTTTTTTTGTACGAGGAAGAAACGTTCCTAAAAGTTTATTGTCATGTGGACGAATATTAATGCAACAAAAGAAAGGCTGGGAAAATGCATCATATTTGCTGGTCATGGAAGTTATTTGTATCACTGTTTTCATAAAATACACTGTACAGTTATCTGGAAGAAGAAAGTCTGGAGATAAACCCACTGCTGCACATAAAATTATTCCAATAATTATTTTACCTAATATTATATAAAAAATATACATACATATCAATAACTCTAAACGTACTATTAATCGCCGTATTTATTTACATTAAAAGAAAGTTAATTTGACCTTAAAGCTTATGCAATGTGTAAAATGAACTGTTTTTGCGATTCAGTCCGAACGATACGACCTAATTTAATCATTCCAAGCCAGTACTTTTCTATGCAGTTTTCGAGGGACTCTTTTGTAGTAGGGAATTGCCTAATCTTTCTTGAATACTTAAAAGAAAATAAGTATAACGTTCAAGAATAAATATTCAAGTATTAAAACAAAATTGAGTACCAATTCAACGTCTAAACGATTCAGAGATTTGATATAAGTCCTGAAATTTTACGTTCTTAGAGTACTCATGCCTTTCGAAGATGATAAGTTTCACTTTACAAATGGGTTTTTATGTAACCTGAAGTATGCACTTATGATTTAAACAATTATATATAGCCTTTTCATCGTCAGCTTTCACTATTTCAAAAGCCAATAATTATAACAACAACATTTTTGGAACGCGCAGAAAACAGTCATACTGTTCCACTTCCAAAAATAGTCCATACTTTTCATTTTCAATCATCTCATGCAATATGTTTTTTTTTCCTTTTTCTGTTTTTGTTTTAAGGTTAAACAATCTCTGTACTTACAAAATAACATTTTAAAATTTTATTGCTTTGTTAGTAAGGCACTCAATCTCTAATAATATTTTCATACGCGTAAATGATAACACTAAGTCGTCTATGCAATTTAACGTTTAATAGTGTTCGTTTATCTTGCTGGATGTAGCCTCTATATCTGATGGAATACGTTACAGGTACACCACTTGCCAAAGTGTGCAACTAATTACTAAAAAATAAATCCGATACAGTACCGAAACGCTTAGTACAGGCGTACAGGTAACTTTCTTGAGCAAAGATTCGAACCTATAAGGTGATAAAAGAAAGAGAACGAATGTGACCATTGTTCTCGCGGAGTTGGTAATTGTGTGAACCACAGCAATCGGACAAGTAGGCATTATTTATTCAATATGCACAAGATATACTAGTGTACACAACCTGTCGAATTTTATACATTAGAAACGAGAGTGTAACGTCTGCCTTGTATATGCAGGCGGGGATATGGATCAGTGACTCCCTCGGGAGGAATGTCTCCGGGCGTTTGAGGTGGTGGGGCAGTACCATGCTATAATGACCGAGCCCGGTTACCGCATTTGCCACTAGAAAGGGTGTATGATGCTTCTCTTGTAGCCTCTCTCCACTCATGGCGACCCAAGGCTCCTTGTGCCACCCCTAGGTAACAAAGATTGGGCTCCGCCGCCCGTATCCCTATGGGAACCAGTCTCCTCGTGGCTGGTAAGGGGTATCTGCCATGATGGCTTGGACCGATAGTTGGTACATAGGCCCGACCACTTGGCGGGGTGGTGTTGGACTACTTGGCATTCAGGCCGTTGGGGCCCAGTACTGGAATTTCATGGTGAAGAAATTCTAAAGGATGGAAATGGTCAGTGGGGGATGACGGCTCCCCCAACTGGCTGCTCTGCTTGTTGGTGTGGATGTGGTGGCGATGGTGTGGTGGCAATGATGAAAACATTGAAGACCTCTAGAACCTACGGGTTGCCAGACCTACGGAGTTTGGTAAGGACTGATATCTTCAATTTCAGAGTAGGGGGGCCTGCGTGCCATAGTGGGTTCGGGGGCGTCTCCCACTCCACACTCATCATTTGCCGTCTGCCTTCTGGTGGAAAGCGGGATTGCTGGGCGGATAACCGGCGTCTAAAGGGTGTAAGTCTTATGCCCGGCGAGTCTTTTAAGTGCCCTCGACCACAACTGGAGTGTGCTTGAGGGATAGGCTCGGCCTATCCCCTGGTGCACTCACGAGTGGAAGGGGCTGCCTCCGTTCGCCTGGGGCTCGCCATAGGTTGAGCGGTTGGTCATTGAAAACCCACTAGTACCATGGAAAATATGTGGGAACACGGGCTGACCGGTTTGGCCCCACCAGAGCTTCTCTCTGGTGTTCCGATCACATTGATGTTGGACTCGTGCTGGCAGTGGTTAACTCCGTATGCTAGAGGAGGTCTGGAGAGATTCCCCCTCTTAAAGTAAGACCGGGAGGTGAGCGGTAACCAGCTTCGGTTGTTTCTTATAGAGGCACTAGGGGAATGGATAGAACCCTGGCCAGACCACACGCTTGGTATCTGAGTATGAGGGTCTCAGAACCTTGTGGTAGGGCGCTCTTTGCTTTACTTGTGAATCAGGTTGGGTCTTTGGATCTGGTCAACTCATGTGCTACGCTGGGACACCTGCAATCAGAGTGCGTGATCTCTCTCTCTCCCCACCAATTGTGAAGTCGTAGCGATGAGATGGCCTTTTAGGATAAGAAAGCTACGTAAAAATACAAAAGAACAAAGGCTGAGAAGCCCTAACTGTGTGGTATAGGAAGGCGTATTTGCAAGACACTACGAAAAGCAACCGAAAGAAAAATCTTCGAAGATGAATTAATTTTAATAACCTAGTTGTTATAACTGCAAATAGCGTGCCTTCAATGTTATCATTAGGTACTACTTATTAAAATTATTCTTACATCGTCAATATTAGAAACTAACTATCAAATGTTATCATTAAGTACAACTTGTTAGAATTATGCTTATATCGCCAATATTAAAAATTAACTACTTCACACGAAGATAAATATAGCGCTAAAAAAAGTTATGAACGAAAATTGTGTAGTGTTTGACATAGCCACGTTTATTATTATTGCAGTGGAGTTAGTGATTAAATTTAATATAATTTTGGTAATATACCAAAGCGGATCTACGTTGTACGTATATAAAACCCCTAACATGCATGAGAAAATAAATACAGCAAAAAATCAAACTATTTTAGCTATAGTTAAAATGTGTGTGAATCACACACAGAGAACTTCGCAGGAACAAGTAACACAGAAATCATAAACAAAAGCAGACAATACATAAGAACAATTTGGAACGCAAGTGACATATACATATACAAGCAAATTACTGAGAACAATGCACCGAAGAATACACATACGTACACTGTAACGAATACAGGCAGATGTATGCACAAAAATGAATGACACAGCGAAGATTACTCAAGCGAACAAAACATAAGTTTTAGGTAGGAATATATACGACAGCTGATCCCCTCTACAAACGGACTTTTTCTTTATGACTTATTCTGGTTTCATTGCGCATAAAGTTACTCTCGGCATTATACTATTTGAAAATAACAGTTAATTCAGCAAACATGAAACAGTAAATTAAATGACATCTTGTCTCCTATTCTGGCTATATAAAATTGTTGCTGCGTTTTTACATCAATCTGGAGAAGCGGCAAGGTTTCGATGAGATTTGATATCTCTGTTCAGTGCTGCATGTAAAATATTCTTGCTGTTTATTAAGTTTCATATTCCAGCAGAACATAGACACCAAGTCACATATATCTTACTTGTCGAAGTGGTTTCAGTCAGAGTCATCAATTTATGACAAACAGTAAATTGAAGTAAACTTTTGCCGAAATGAATAGTGCGGAAATTATTTTTCAGAAACGGTCTAAATCAGCGAGATTCGTTTGTAGTTTATCAACAGGATAATTATGATAAACATAAACTTTTATAATTTATTGCTAAGTCCTTTTATCCTGGGTGTATATATAACTAACATGAAACGTGTCTGCACGGAGTCTCTTTTTATCCTCTTTTTGTAAGGTAGCGCCACACGAATAAATAAAGTTTTTGTCATATTTCGTGAAACAATTTTTTGATTGCTACCAATTATGGCAATCAAGTAGTACTGCGATAGGTAATGTTAACTGATATGTTTTAGGTATGTCAGACACTTTCTTTCAAAATGGTGGCCATATAGCTGTTTTAGTTTCGTATGTTATGTCATCGAAACAACGTAATTATTTCCAAAGAAACTTTGAAGGATGGATGTATATATTACAACATATACATGAAGACAATGAAGACAACATATACAACATGAAGAAAACAATTCCAATGGTCTCACTTTGTAAGAATGTGTACATACGAAATCTCTTTAGTCCACCATTTTGTAAAATAGTGTCACTTGACAAATTGGAATTATGTGATCTCCGAAAAAATAGCGATTTCTACCAAATTTGGCAAGTAATTAGCACTGTGGCAAACTATGTAAACTGATATATTTTGAGTGGGTCAGACATAAACATTTTAAAAACAGCGACCATATGAACATATTAACTCTAAATTTCTTATCTACGAAACTGCTAAACAAACCTAAACTTAACTCTGTATTTTGACAGTATCATTTGTATCTATCAAAATCGCCTATGCGAAGCCTCATTTCTCCGCCATTTTATATGATAGCCCCATATGAAATAATTTAGTTATTATGCCGCATCTCAGGAAATAATCAACCGATTTTATTTTTTTTTTTTCAAATTTGGCGAAGTAGTTGTACTGTGGAAGGCTAGACCAAACAACCAACTGCCATAAGATTTTTCACGCAAGTATCGTTATGGTAGGCCATGTAAACTTATGTGTTTTAGTGGCTCAGACACTTATTATCAAAGCGATGGCCGAGTAAATATTTCAGGTTAGTGAACCCTATCATTCAAAACATTACACTGATTACATCATAAGTTGATGCACCGTATCGTACCTCCGTGATGCAGTTCATTGCAAACTAGCTTGATTTTACGAGTTTTTCTGAATTCAAATCCCGGGTAAGGCATGTGTGTATTTGTAATTGTCCTTGCACTGTTTCACATGTTTCTGGTTTCATCTATAATTATATTGCTGTCAGCGATACGTCAATGACTACCTACCATATAAGCTTTCAAGAACTTTAACTAAAATCTATTTGCACCCATTTAGCGGAAAGGAGGCTCTCTAGTTATAAGTATCTTCTAGTTCCATTTAAGTTCCACTTTAAGCCTCTTAAAAGTCGGCTCAATATTGGTTGAATACTATATATTTACCTTCGTGTAAGCAAAGTATTGCCTACATGCCACGCCTTGTACCATCGCCGCTGAATAGCCTGTGTGAGTTTTAAAAGAAAAATGTGGTCCTATAAGCACTTGCAACGGGCGGAGGTTTTTTTGTTAAGTAGGGAGTATTGCTGAATACGATGTCATAAAATATCCATAAAAACTGTATGCAATTATACGGTTGCCAATACTATTATTTTTTATGAAGGCGGAAGGTCTTTATACTGTTTTTTTCTTCGTAGGTTGAAGGTCTCTATAACACGAAACATTATCTAGAGAACCGTAGTTTAATTAAATGTCGTTTATAATATTTTGCAAAAATTCATTTCTAAACTCGATTGCCATGGGCGTACATCTCACTTAGGAATTAAGCATATGTCTACCTCATTTTTCATAATGAATGTCCTCGCAAAACATTTCGAGTGAGTTTCCGGAGTTTCTAAGGCAATGTGTACTAAAAACTGAAGGTTAGTTTGTTTTGTAAGAAAAGCCATACGCCCGCAAGACTGCAGCTGTTTTACGCCACTGAGCCTTGCAGTTAAGGAACGCAAAGAACGACACTAGCATGTTACTTAACGCTCCACATTCCCCGCTTACACAAAACACTGAAACAGCGTGCAATGTACCGCACGATGTTGCCGTTGCAGAACTCTATTAGTTTGTTTTGTAAGGAAAGCCATACGGCCGCAAGACTGCAGCTGTTTTACGCCACTGAGCCTTGCAGTTAAGGAACGCAAAGAACGACAATAGCATGTTACTTAACGCTCCACATTCCCCGCTTACACAAAACACTGAAACAGCGTGCAATGTACCGCACGATGCTGCCGTTGCAGAACTCTATTAGTTTGTTCTGCGAAGAATTATTCCCGTGTCTTCCGAAACTATGTTATTTTCTCAGGGATACAAAATTAGAATTCGCATATTAATTGTATTTTTGTAATGTGTATTTCTTTATTTGCATATTGCGAGTATACTCGAATCTTCCCGTTATGTGTTACAGAACTGCCAGTTTAGGGACTTTTATGCGGCCCGCTATTTTGTCAAGATGAGCTCGGGAGGGTTGGCTTCCCTAAGTACCGTCCAAAGGAAGCCGACTAAAGAAAAGATGGCCATTAAACCACGTGTGGTGAAGAGTCAAATCAAATTGTCTCAAGAGGTTAACTTGTTACTGGCAACTTTCGAGACAGTATAAGGCTTATTGGTGTAATTTTCCCTCAGAGAGACTTTTTTTTAGTACTTATTCATAACCGACGGCGAAAAACAAAATGTTGAATAATTTTTTTTAATGTGGGTATAAGAATATCTAAATTATCTAAATGACTTACGGAAGTAAAACATTTTATGTTAAAATGCTACTTTGTGACGTCTGTAGGCCTAATTCCTGTACCAAATAAAAAAAACCTAACTTTTTACCCGCCGTAATTTATGGGAAAATAGTTTCTCCTTTTTACCACTGTTTCAGCTCGAGCCGTGGCTCTACGTTTCTTTGTTCTGATTGCTATATCACAAGAAAGGAGTGGCTGTGCCTAAGGCATCTAATTACGTAAATATTATTCAACAAGAGATAGTTTTAGCGGATGGAAACCATAACACTCTTTCCGGTTGTAAATTGATGAATGTTTGAAATGAATATACCTACAATATGCTGAAAGGTAGTCAAAACGGTCAACACTTTCAAACCCAGGCGAAATTACGTAGTGAAATTTTCGCGTGCAACAAGTTAGACCTAAAATATGTATATGTACCTACACGTGAAAGGCTGAACATTTCATTAGCAGTTGCTTATAGCTTTTGCCGTGTCTTTTGTTCACTTTTCCACAGAGAGTTCGCCAGGTGCACCGATGAATAATTGTTATTGGCCCGCCTGCTACGTTGAAAGGCTTGTCTTTCTTCATGCCCATCCACAACAACAAACATAAGAAACAGCGTTTTATCAGTTTATCATGTTCCTGTGCCTATTTTGTAATCGATCTGTGGTTTTCAGACTTCATAGTAGAATTGGCTATTTGAATGCACGGAACTTTAAAAGCCAGGGAATATAAATAATGCCTACTAAAGATGAGATAAACAGATTATTCGTTTTCTACATATGTACCCAACATTGACCTATCCCAAAACAACACAACTGTCGAAGTCATGTGGTCAACAGAGATGAACGTGCATTCTTATATCTTAATTTTTAAAAGACAAGTACTTCTCATGAAGAAAACAATTCCATCAGTTTTAACTTAGGCCTATACTAACTGCATTGCAAATATGGCTAGGGGACGTGTACAGAAACCTCAAAGTATTGTTTACTAAACTGTGTTCTGACCTCAAATCCTTCCACGTCGTTTGCGATAGTCATGTTGGCAGGAAAGCAGTTCATTGTTGGCACACGGAGACTGGTTGTGCGCAGCCAGCGGGATCCCTCTACCAGATTTTCACTCTACGTATAACACACAGGCGTCGTGTCGATAGTGTTAAAACTCTAATGATAATGGTGTTGTAGCATTTAAATCCCAAAACGGAGCGTGGCAGCTGTCATACGAGAAACGAACATTAAGGAGTTCGGCCGCAGAGAAACGGAACAGAAGCAATGCGGTGACAGGGTATAATCCATTAACGGTTTTGTCAGACGTTTTAATACAAACGTTTGAAAAATCACCCCATGTATTACCTACATATTTAGTCGTTTCCTTAATGTGCGATGTATTAATACCTCTGTAGACACAGACGTATCGTATTTTCTTTGGATTGAAGTTTTACCTATAAGTTAATTTATTTATACATTATAAAAGTACTTCTATAATAAACACGAATAAATATAGCGAGAAAAAATTTGTGTTGGTATTGCCTAGTAGTAAATAGTTCTCATGCAAAATAATATTACAACCGAATGCGCAAGTAAGCGGTGCGTTGTCGTGTGGTGTAATTTTCCAGACTTAGTTAAACTTAGCTTGCACGAGGCGGAGGAATATTCTGGAAGTAGAACTTTAGCAGGCTTTCAGTAAAGTGTGAAGTAACCGTGAATGGATTATATAGGCTATTCATGTTAAAGTGCGCACTTTCGAAAACCCTTTCATTTGGAATAACAGTAAATAAATCTATTTTGTTCTAGCCTTAGACGTTAACCTCCGAGTGCGGTGGGATACACACACACTGTGTTTGTTAGTTACATGGTAATATTTATTTACAAAAGATGCTTAAAGAATAAAAACATGGCTGAAAGAAAAAGTTACTAAGGTTCCAAAAGTGCTCTCTTTACTGGTAATCAGCTCTCAAGACCTCGCTGTTAAGAGCTGCCCAAATCTTTCTTCACTCGCTCGCTTTACCGTGAACAGCCTGTATCACGCAGTGTGGACGTGGGCCCTTGTTGCCCGTAGCTTACCGCGTACGGGGCGGCGGGACCAGAACTGTCAATAGAGAGAGTGGAGAGCTCGGCGCGCCGCCGCTAGGGGCAGCACTGGGCGGGGCATCTCCTGATTGAATTGTTACACGGGAATTTTCCTGCCATGTTCCACAGGATGTTACCAAGGCAGCTTCACGCACGTACATCGCTCTCTCGCTTGAAAGATGTTTGTCGCCTACAATACACTTAATTCTTCACTGTAGGCTGTTCACGGTAAAACGAGCACTTTCGAAAGCCCTGCCTGAGTCTACTTGTATGCACTTTGTGTATTTTTTCGCCTTATGTAAAATTTTACATTTTCATTGGCCTCATCACTTTATTCATGCGTCGGTCAGGTGAAACTGTGAAATAATTGGAAAAGTAAATATATTACAATTCTGGTATATTTTACACTTCGATGCATAAAAAAAAAAGCAGAAAGCGATAGAAATAATTTAAGTAATCACAAATGGCTACCGCACACTTCTTATCCGACGTTTACATATGGAACTACTTTTCATTCCGCATTACTAACTTTATTGGGCGCATGTCACTCTGTGCGCCCGTAAAAAATATTTGCAGGCAAGGGTGGTGACTTTTTTCTAAGGTTGATTTAAAGAGTTCTCCCCTTATCGTGAACAGTCATTAAGGGAAATATACTGCTCACCAAATGTTGATCATATTCCGTGTTCGCCAACGAATACGTAATATTTATGCTTCTTGTAGAAGTGGATCGTACCTACGTTGTGTGAATCATGTAAACATTGGCATCTTCCCCTCCAGCGACATGCGTATTGCACGTGTACAAACACAGTATGTTCAGCCTCGCGTCTTACAAACAGCCGTATTTGAGGAATGGGACAATTTGCGTCAGGACATCCTTAATGGTCTTGTTATTGGCATGCCTCGTCGGATCCGACGATCCGACGATACCGTGTAGGACCTCCATGATCGTGGAGGTCCTACACGGTATTGAAGTTTGTCGATGCATCTGAGAAGACTATTTTTGCTGTTACTGAAACTGATGAGATTCTTTTCTTTAAGTTGTTTTCCAGTTTATGCCTTTTGTTTATTTTATATTGGGTTGATGGAAACGAGTATTGTGTTTTCTTTTGCACTTTATGTGACATTATGAGTACAACATGAAATGTGAACTACTTTTATTGTATATAATATCCTGCATTCTGATGCATGCTAAACTTTTTGTGAGCCATATATATATTCGTCGGGGATACTAAATAAATTGACTTCAATATTGGTTTACGCTAAACAATATTCTATACACATGGCTACTCCTCTCTGGTTCCAAAAAAATTGAATTCGTTTACTTAAACAAAAAAAAAAAAAGAATTTGTTGACCTGAACATCTACTTTGTTGTTCTGATGTGATCACGTACACATGTATCGTAAACACGAACATCATTTTTCGGCGTGAACAAGAGATAACTTTGGTTACTATGAACTGAATTCATTATGGCAGCAAGGAAATTAGCTGGCTCCAATCGTGGCATTCATTTTGTTGGCTATAGAATAATAGGGTAAATTTTTTCACTCTAATATGCTGCTGTAGTGCTTATTCATAATGGGTCGGATAATTGGTACAATAACAGTGTTTGTAAGTTTATATAGTGAAACTTAATACCTGTGCAAGCAATCCCAATGAGACAATTTCAACAGAAAACAAAAAAGTACAGATAATAAACTTTAAATATAAATTCGTTATTACCTCCCTCTGAAGTGTAAACATGTCTTTTATTATAATCTCTTCGTGCTAAGATCGCTAAAGCGTAACAGACGGTTATTAGAGTTCCTGGTTTGAATCTCATGGAAGGCTGGTATATCTCATATTAAAAAACGAAATTCTGCACGTAGACCCATAAAAATGTTAAGTAGAGCCAATCAAGCCATACACGCTTAGAGCACAAAAATTATAATAATGAAGTTAATTGGCTACAGCAAGAAGATATTAAATTACCCCTTTATGCAGCAAACAATTAATTTGGCTGCAACAAACTATTTGTGTTTCGTTAGACAAAACTCCTTTCTTGGTGCTCAGTGATGCGTGCTGAAACATCAAGTTTAAATTTACAAAATACCTTCGCGTCGGTCCATTCTTCATCCGCCGTCAAAAAACGTGAACAACAGCCTATCAGGTGGCTCTAATAATTCCATTCTTCCGTCCGTCAAAACTTTGGCAATGTTTAACTTTCAACAGACGCACGGATGATAGTACAGTCTTCTATGTTCTTAGTGTCACCAGAAGGGGCGAAGTTTGCGCGCATTCGTGTTTTGTTTGCATAGGCTGTTTCTTAAGGATTCAATCTGTTGCAATGCTTCTTTGAATTTTCGGGTGATTTACTAATTAACTAAATACGGCACACGCGTTCCAAGATAAGTCCGTTAAGTTTTTTCGGGAGAAATATTTTAAGAGTTGAGTAGTTTCAATTGTGTTAGTTGACAGCGTACATGCCTATGAATAACGTAAGACTTGTATTAACTCACTCAACAGGGCTCCTGCACTGATGCGACGGATTGTTGTAACTCCGGCTTTAGACTAAATATACATTATAAGGACTATGAAATCACGTACACGTGCTTATTTTATAGGCATGTATAATTCAATACTATTTAATTTTTTTGTAAACAGAAAGCAAGATACAGAAAATTGCTTGTAAGAGTTTATCTGCCAGGAAAATAATATTGTGAAGTGAGAGGATCCGGTACGCGGGACTGCAGTGTTCTGAAATTGTTGGGGTTTATATTAATTTGATCTTCTGGGAGGGTGCATTTCGCAAGCACGTTAACGTAGTATGACCACTTTGTTGCTTGTATGGTGGTTACATATAGTTATTTTATATTTAGTGTTTATGCTCGATCTAAATATAAATGTCCACACATTTTCCCTGAAAATCCGTGACAGGTGTCGATCACACGATTTTACACACTCTCTCACAGTTGTCAATTCTATATTTACCACGCAGTTGAAACAGTCTAGTGCACAAATTGTATGAATGAGCGTTTTCATAGCATATCGCCACTTGTGGGGTACTTCATTTCGTTTCGCTCTTTGAATTACTGTTATTTACTCTTCATTTTAACCAACAGTGGTCATATTTTAAAATTAATTGCTGTGCAATATAATTTTTTGGAGACAAAATATTTGTTCATAAAGTTTGGAACATTTCCTGCCGCTTTTCAGACATTCAACGTTTCCGATCCTCTTTTATTTCTGTAAGTAAACAACTTAACACTACCGTTGTCAATAAAGGCAACAAGCTTGAAACAGATAACGGATATTAGGAGCTTTGTAAGACCAAGGAATCTACTTGTACAGAGTACCATACCTGAGTTGGCTGACCATAAGTTCTCGGCACGAGTTAAAAACCTGTCATATTCACCCTGATACCGTGCGTCTGCCTGTGAAGTGAGTGCTTGATGTCAGGCACATAGAGCGAGGATAACAGCTGGCTGGGTCGAAAGAATGCAGGCAATAAGTATCTCAAACAAGTTTGCACATTTTGAGTCCACATACAAGAATGTATAGGCTGTCCACGGTAAAGTGAGCACTTTTGACGCCCTAGTTACATTTTCCTTTCAGCCATATTGTATTGTTTAACTATCGTTTTAAATAAATATTGTCATGTAAGTAATAAATACAGTGTATATATTTAACCGGACTAGAAAGTTGACGCCTAAGGCTACAATAAAATCTATTTAATGACTATTATTCCCAATGAAAGGGCTTTCAAAAGTGCTCACTTTACCGTGAACAGGCTATTTTGATTCATCTCAACTTATGCCAGAGAATCATTTGTTTCGACAAAACTTCACAAGTTTCTTCGTCTTTATTAGTTTTACTTGTTTAGAAAGTGTTACTGGGCCAGAATAGCTGTTTTCCCCGCCCTTTACATGACTACTTGATAATAACGGCTTGATTAGTATAGTACTCGTGCGTACTTGTATACATTATTATTTTTAAATCCACAAACATGTCACTACTACCCACAAATAAAACAAAATATTTTGAGAAAAATATTTTTTTGTCTCTCGTCATGTAAAAAAAAAAAAAAAAAAAAAAAAAAAAAAAAAAAAAAAGTCCACCGATATTTGAACAATACGTGTAATTTGTAATGAAGTGGTGGTTTACAAATTTATCTACAGCACAAGTAGTTAATTCCCTCTAAATATTTTCTGCAGATATGCATTCAGTCAATCAATAACACGTGCCATTTACTATGATGAATTTCTTTTCACAATATTCAGCAAGTGTTTGTTTAAAGATATTCTTCAAAGCGCTCTCTCACATGATATAACGTCAGATTTTCAGAAAGGAATTTTGAAGTTTTATCCATCACATTATAACAAAGAATATGAACTTTCTTGACGCTATGCTACGTTCGTTAAAGCTCGTGAAAACCTTTATTCTTACAGAATACATTTGTCTCATATTGACGTAAAATAAATTAATAAATGTGTTGATCGCAACGTGTCCGTATTTATTTACTGCTTAAAACTCCTGCCTAAATATTTGTTAAATAATTTCGTGTATTTTGGAGTAACAAAATTTATGTTATTTTAGGCTATATTATTTTTGTTAGCAAGCGATAATTGCACCGACTCATAAAAAAGTATTTAATCAGTTCCACCCTTGCTTTATTCAAATTATATCATTTATTTGCAATTAGCCAATTACGCTTTTTGGTACTGTGAAATAAATCAATTTTTTCGTCTCTCGTTATCATTTACATTTTTACGCATGTGTGCTTTAGGAGCGCATATTCCACAAAACGCGTGGATTAAAATCTTTTTAAATTTTTAATAGAACAAGCATTTATGATGATAACCCCGTGTATTAATTTATTCTTATACAATGAAATGATCAATGTGTATGAATTAAAATCAGAATAACATGCTCATTATGAGCCCTGCTTGCACTACCTTCTCTTGAGGGCTGTCAGCTTACAAACCTAACTAACTCTAGCTGACTCCTGTAGAAGCCAAACATACGCCCATGATTTACCTAGGATTAAAACCAAATACGTCACAGATTGAATTTACAGAAAAAACCAACCCATACATTTAAGAAGGTTAAAAATCATTAAATATATTACAGCAATTCTAAGGAATTATTTGAAAGACACCAATAACGGCCTTATCACGGTGTTGCTCGTTTAGAATACATCAGCGAGAAACAGTTACTTTACCATGTGCGGTCTTTTTGGCAGTAGCAGTTAACTTTAGAATATTTCCTTTAGAATGTTAAGTGTGATAACATATAACGCTGTTATTTTTTAGACTCGTGTCAAGTAAGTGTAATTTTTTTTTGCCTTGGGTGGTAGGTACGAAATTTAAAGTGAAATAAATACGTATTGTAGATCACAACACTGCAGTGGCCGTGATTGTGACAATTATGCTTTAGCTGATCAATTATACGTCAAAGGCAAGAAAGGTAAGCTATTTTAATACTTGGGAATGGCATGCAGAGGGATGTAAGAAACAACTGCTACTGTATTCAGATTGGCCAGCCACCATAAAGTAACCTACAGAGCCTATCATAAAAATTTGAATTTTTCTGCTTTCGAAGACGCGAACAAGTATTTCTCGGACAATTTGAAGTTCACTTACAAACAGTAGATATAACAGATCTAAATGTAGGCATAAAAATGTAAAAATTGAAGTAAATTGCTTATTTAATCTTTTTTATTCTGCAGCAATGTGAGTAATCAAAGGCATGGATCTTGCGGAATCTCCTGCTGTATTTGTTCATAAAGATTTTATCTCCCAAACAAAATTCCCCTAATTCTTAATAAGTGTAAATCTTGAGAAGCTATTATAAGAGTCGAAAAATTATTATGTGCTTTAAGTAAAGCACCTCTTCAGATAACAAGTACAAGACAGAAAGTGGCAGCCTTTATTAATCTGTATTCACGGTAAGAGTTTATGAACCAGACGTATATGAAGAGCTACTATGCCAAAAATAGGGACGCCAAATTGACACACGTCCTACAGTGACTGCAGCCAAGTGTTACCAACCCATGAATACAACAATCTGTGCAAAACGATGCATAGCGGAGACAAACATTTCAACGTTCCACAATTTATACAAAAATTATTCCTATCTTCTTTTATTGTTAAATGTTAATTCATACAGGTTTAACATTATTAATTTTTAATTACAGTATGTATCGAAGAACTGATTTAATACGAGTTTTGTTACAATTTGCTATATACGTGGGCGTTATAAGTAGTGTGTTTATACGTGGGCGTGTTTTCAGTAGTGTGTTTATACGTGGACGTTATGAGTAGTGTGTGTATACGTGGGCTTTATGAGTAGTGTGTTTATACGTGGGCGTTATGAGTAGTGTGTGTATACGTGGGCGTTATGAGTAGTGTGTTTATACGCATACATTACTGTCATTTCTACAGTGTAACATTACTTTTAACTAACCATGTAGCCAGGAAACCTCTGGATGATTTTCGCTTCTTCAAGAAACATACCGGTGACAAACTGGAGGGAGGAAGATACAAAAATACATAAATAATAAGAACCTTCCGATAGACGCAACATGTAAACATCACCGCTACTTTACTGACTTTTACAATTACATGCAATTACACGTGTGGGAGCTACTTTCCGTCGACAGCACAGTTCGACACAAGTCGCCGTAATGTGGCGGTGGGAAGGCAACCAAGAATGAACCGAAGAAGCGAACACAAACGCATAGGTCCTCCACGATTCGGGTAGATGTGAACTTAGTTGAAAATGGAAGAGCCGACAAAAAATGAACATAGGGTGGCGCGAGCAGCTTTTGTTGATGTCGAGGTCATACCAGAGAAGAGCAAGAGTATCGTCAATCAGAGAGGGAATGGTGCTTATTCTTTTAGTTGAAGGTGAAAATATTTTCTTTCTCTATGACGTTTCATGGAAATGGCATATTTGAATTGTATAAAATTTGAGATTGTCCATTTACTAAGCTGGCTACAAAATAACGGACGGAAAGAAAACTACACAACGCGAATATTTTCAGAGCTAAATATAAATATATGTATTTTTTCTTCACATTTTTTCCCTTGTTGGTTTTATTTATTTTTGTCAGTATTAGCAATGGTCAAATTCCAGGTAAACGCTGAGTATCACGGAAAGGAAACATTTTGTTTCTCGCAGGTCGAGATCAAAATGCAATAGGGTCCGCGGGCTGGTACTGTGAGGCTGGAGACACCAGGCGTGTGATACATTTTACACGACCTCGGGCTGTCAAGGGATGCGCACCCCTGACGTAATATCCACGTGCATTGCTGCCGGCGTGGCGAGGGCCGTGGTGATGAAGCAGACGCAGCGAGCTATCTTGAAGTTACATTATCCTCGCGGCACAGCACACACGCTAGAGCGATAGTGGGAATGGTTTGTGGAAACAAGGACGTGACGAAGGACTCCAGTGGAAATGCGATGTAGAGGCAGACACGCATATGATAGCGTATTACAAAACTGCCAAGAAATTAAACAACAAAAGAAATTTTAAAACTCCGCTCCGTTCACGGCAAATAATTTAACGTTAAAAATTGTGTTTCGAATTTAAAAAGTACTTATAGAATTTATTTAGCAGGTATTCACTATTTAAAAAACGCTGTCCTAAAAAAAGTAGCAATACTAAAAGATAGACTATTGGTTAAATGTTATAATTAGCAATGTGCTTTCAGTTGCATAATTGTAAGTAAACGCATATTAAGAAATACTTTGATCAATAAACGTGTTATTATTTAATGACACCGAGTACTTTGCGACTTTGAGACATACATACTATATTTTAATAACTAAGCATATTATTTTTAAATACACTTTTTTACGCATTTAACTGTTATTATTGGAAGAGCACATCAATTTGGCTCTAGTCATTTCATCTCACTCTTCTGGTCAGTGTAATGAATCGCAATGAATAACGGTAAGAAAAATATTAATACATTGTAAAATATTATTTTTTAAACCGTGGTTTTAAAGCCCTCTCTTTGATTGTCGATTGGTTTCCCGGAAAGCAACTAATATACGAAATGTTTTAATCTGCAGCTAAAAAGATACATTTTTAGGGCCAAAGTATAATTTAATATTTCACAAATGCGTTGCAAGAAGAAAGAAGCAAGGCCAAAATCAGGTGATTTGCAACAAAGTTGAACCTTAAGATTCCAAAAGCTTTCTTCCGTTACGTTCAATTTTGTATGACGGTATATTTCAGGAATTTGAAGGACGTGTTATTACCCGGTGAGCACATTTTCATACAGTACACTACTGGACATTAAAATCGCAACACCAAGAAGGATGAGCTATCACAACCAGGTATATTGCACAGAATACTCATCATACACAGAGGGCATAATTATTCTTGCAGCTTGGTATGACATGCAGAAATTGGGAAAATCAGTACTTTATGGCTAAACCACGGGCGACAATAGCCGCTTCTACATGGCGCGGCATTGATAGGAAGATAGTTTGGATGTCCGTCTAGAGTGCCTCCGTTCACGCTGCTTCGATGCGTGATCAATATCAATCCGATGTGGCCGCGGATGTCCCGTGGCATGCCAGTCATCGTCCGACTATGGACCGCACATTTTCGATGAGCGAGAAATCTGGTGAACGCGCAGGCCATAGAAGCAGCGTGACATGGTGGTCATCCAGAAACCGTCGGGTGATGTGTGACACGTGCGGTCGCGCATTTTCCTGTTGCTTTAGCGCCTCACGCTAGTCCCAAAGACATTTTGCTCAGCATACCAGCGATTCAGACTAGGCGTGAGCGAAACTGGAATCTGATGGCACCCCATGACATAAGTTCAGGTGCTGGGCCGGTATGATGGTGAGTGATATAGCACTGAACCAGGCGCGAGACCACAGTGCCGTTAGACATGGATGCGACCATCGTGGTGCTACAGTCAGAAGCGGGATTCGTCCGATATGAGAGGATGCCATTCGTCCCTCCAGGCTCGACGTTCCTCGCAGGCTGTCAGTGGCAGCCGTAGTAATGGACACCTGGACAAAATGCCCTAATACTGCAGGCGGTGACGAATCACGCGTGTGGACACAGGTTGATGTGCCGCATGCCTGAATTCCTGGGCGAGGGTGTTTGAAGTTCTGCACGGTCCGTAATAGCCACGAAGACCAGACGACTGAGCTTGCTCGAGTTGGTGCGACGGGGCCATAACTTCCTGCACATCGCTCAACCCGTCCCTCCTCGACCCATTGGTCCCATACCGCTTCACTGTGGTTGTATTTCGTCTAACTCGATAGCCAATTTCGCAGTAGGATAACCAACATTCTCCCATAGCCAATGGCGGAAACATACTTACTTCGTCTGGATACACGAACGACAGGGAAACAAAGTGTCAGTACATCTCAGCCGCTCCCCGACCTTCACTTATACACAAGTTATCAGTGTCGCCATTGGCGCACGTGCTGTGCCACTCGGCTCTACAACTAATCACTTAATTCTCCTGTACTCTCTACCCATTTCCTCAACGTGGAGTTCTTCATGTGCTACCTTTTCGGTGTTGAAATTTAATAGATAGGAGTGTATTCTTGTACTGATTAGATTCTCTGACCTTATGTTTGCTTAAGGTTTAGAAATTTTTTAAATAATATTGTTTGATCGTAATCTTTTGTGAAGCAGATAACTTTTGAAGATTAGGCATTCGAAGTCCACTATGCCAAATTAAAATTTTTTCGTAGTTCTTGACGCAGTGTAGTAGTGAGCTGTGCATTGCTTAGAGATAGAAGAAGATACAGCCAAGATATGTACATTCCAAGGGAGAGAGCGTCAGCCAATCGTGTTAAAGGACCATGGTTCGCGCCCACCCTCCCACAGTGACGAGGATTTTAGAGTTGAGGTATTTGGTGCCATTTGTCAGAGGATATAGGTAATACAATGAATTTATACTACTAATACTTCCGAATATTTTTTAATACAAGATAGCTACTACTCCGTTTCTTTGTGGAATTTTCCCATATTTGTATGGGATTTTCCCCCACTTTTGTTAGGTACTTTTTCCGTACGATTAGAGAATAGTACTTTATTTATTTTGTAAATTTACTCTATATTTAAGAGGTAATTTTACCTTACACGTAGAGGTAATTAGCTTCCCTTACATGTAAGGGGAATTTATCTCAATTCTTTTTACAGTGTGTTTACAGTGTGCACTGTTTACATCATCTACATCAAATGCAGAGCGTCAATGTCATACTGTACTGTACCGTAAACCGTTATGTGATGCCTTGCGGCACATTTACTGACGGAATAAGGAATATTTTAGCTGTTTTAAGGTCTGGGAATAGGTCGAGAACGATGCAGGTGAATATTAGTGCCGTGAACGTATAATACACACTTTATCCTTAAAATATGCAAAATAATCACCAGCAAACTTCATAAATGTTCTGGGGGTTAATAATCGAAAAACATTGTGGTGTCATATACCATAGCTAAACACTCATCTGAAATAAAATAAGTTTAATCCGTAAAGGCTGTTCACGATAAAGTGAGCACTTTTGAAATTAACCTTAGAAAAACGCCGCTGCCCCTTCCTGCATATATTTTAACGGGCGCATTGAGTGACATGCCCTAGCAAAGTTGGTAATGATGGATTGAAGGTAGTTCCACATCTTAACTTCGAATAAAGAGTGTTAGCTAATCAGTGATAACTTAAATTATTTCCTTCGTTTTCTGTTTTTTTGTTAATGCCCCGAAGTGTAAAAATTACTGGATTTGAAAAATATTTACTTTCGTAATAATTACATCACAGTTTAACCTGACCGACGCGACGTATGAATAAAGAGATGATTCCCATGGCAATGTTGATTTTACATAAGGGGGAAGAATACACAACGTGCATACAAGTAGATACTAAGCAGGGCTCTCAAAAGTGCTCAGTTTTTCTATGAACAGCAATAACATGATTAACTGAAAACGTTAATCAGCACTCAATTACTATCGCAGCAAACCCAAAAGTAAAGATAACTTTGAAATAAGCATGAAATAATCATAAAATACTTAATTACTGTTGGGATAAAATTACAGTTTTTCTTTGCTATTAACTGATACTGGGATGGCAGAGTTAAGCAATCCAAGAAGAATCATGCGTGCAAATTGTGCTTGATGTGTGTATGTGCGCGTTTTGTGTGTGAAAACATAATATAATGAGAGAGTGCAATGTTTAACAGTGCCTAACTAAGTGCTTGCAGTTGTGGCTTTAAGATGTAGTAGCCTAAGTAATTAGTAACGTGTAACTGAAAACTATATTATATTTTATGATGACAGGAAAGTACAGTGCTTTGGATAAACGCAATTATTAGTTGACAGGTGAAGTTTCTGAAAATGGATGTGTAATTCTGTAAAGACATGGACAACAGTACGACAATAAAAGTCAGAAATATAAGGAATATGGCTTAACTTAAAAATGTCAATGTGCATATAAGGTATGGTTGTAGAACAGAAGTGAGCGAGGCGATGTACATGATAATGATGCTATAAAAGAACATGCAGTATGATGCGCAATGGTGTTGGTGAGATTGCAGAGTGAGTGAAGAGATTTGGGCTGCTCTTAACAATGGGGTCTTGAGAGGCGAGCTTGCAGGTGTGGTCAAAGAAGGAGGATATGAATGCGGTTTTCAGTGTAGTGATGACGGATATGGTACCTAGTCTAACACCGGTAATATGCTTGCAGATGTGTATCCAGAAAAAAAAAAGTTCAAATGATGCAGGAATAAGTATAAGAAGGCAACATTCACTCTAATGGCTACATACGTAGTTCCTACTAATAAATTGTTCGAGTGTTTTCAAGTGTGTTTCCAGAAAAGTAGAGCTAAGTTGCACATATCTGTACAAATATGAACAATGCTAAACCTCATGATGGACACATTGTCCTAGCTAAAAACTGTCTTGTGTTAGTAAGAGTGGTTTCACAGAAAGAGGGCCAAGTGACACAAGAATGTGTGTATGAGGTGTGTTTCCAGATCATGAGGGCCAAGTGGCGCAAACATGTGTACATGGTAATGAAGCTATAAAGGGGGGCATAGTGTGATGTGTATTGTTGTTGGTGTGGTTGCAGGTGTGGTTCCAGAACAGGAGGGCCAAGTGGCGCAAGAAGGAGCACACGAAGAAGGGTCCCGGGCGGCCGGCGCACAACGCACACCCACAGACGTGCAGCGGCGAGCCCATCCCCGAGGAGGAGCTGCGTCGCAAGGAGCGCGAGCGGCGGGAGAAGAAGCTGCTCAAGGCTCTGGAGCGCCAGCAGAGGAAGCTCGCCGCCAAGGGCATCGCCGTCGACGTGGCGACCCTGAGGCGCGAGTGGGAGGCGCAGCAGAGCAAGAAGGCTGGGAGGGACGGCGTGCCGGCCCAGCAGCTCAACGACTCCTCGAGCTGCTGCAGCAGCAGCACGACGCGCGGCGAGGAGGAGATCGACGTGGTGGGCGACGACGACGGCGAACCGCGCGCCGGCGACTTCAGGTTCGCGCAATTCCGCGGGCCGCCCTCGCCACAGCGGCCCGCACTTACCTCTGTGGACGAGAAGCCGCCGCGCCGGCCCAACCCCTTCAGTATAGAGTCGCTGCTGTCGAGGGACGATGTGTGCAGGCGCCCCCCACCCGCCGGCGTGTATGGCGCGAACTTGTGACTGCCGACCGCCACAGGCGCCTACGAGTGCGCGCCCTCCGGTCACTTCTGTGATAGTGCTTCACACACACGAACCTTGTGCGGACCTCCTACAGACATCTCACCAACACCACCTTCTTACTTGGTGTCTCACACAGCGCTACCCTTTCTTTCTCTTCTAGTCTACTCGTCGAAATTATTTGTTTCCAGCTAGTGATCTTTCCAAATAACAACTTATTATAGCAATTTATACGAATATAAAATGTCTTTTGTATAGATGTAAAAACAGTATTATTTAAAAATAACAAAATATTTATTTACATATAAATTTACTAATAGCATACATAAATTATATTTAGACATTTTCTGATATCAAATCTTTACCGCAAACTTGTTTTAAGGGAGTCACCTTCCTAGGCAAGCTCAAAATACTAACATTAATTATTGAAGAAACGTTTCTTATTTTGTTGATCTTACAACCCACAATACTCTAAGTAATTTCAAACTATATTATGTAAAAATCTCAAAAAATTATTTTTTATCAAGAGGCACACTTTAATTATATCGCTTAATTGATGTCGTAGTCAGTGGTCATCAGAGGGAACCCAAAAATTGTAATGTTTCGTGTCCTTTATGTTTTTTACAAAAATTACAAAAATAATTCTTCAAGCACACTTGCTGTCGTTCTCTATGGCTACGTACCACTGATAATAATTATATGAGCATTTCATTTCGTTTCGTTATTTTATTCTAGAAAATTGTGAGGTGATTAGAGATGAGTGCACGATTAATCATCGCACAAGTCGATAATCCAACCATTAAACAAAAATAATACGGCCAATGGCAGATGACTTCCTTAAGATATATAATTATAAACTGGGAGTAAATTTGCAGTAGGCTTTCATTTAAGAAGACTAATAGGAGTGTTTTTAAACTACTGTATCTTCGTTACGTTAACAGCAAAAATTAATTATATCAAAATGATTATTATAATGTGTCCAGCATCTTTGTTTTAGTTTGATAGCGGTTTGAGACTATAATGTCCAAAACTTCACTCAATAACTAGGTAGAGAACGATCTCTTATGTCAAAGTGGATTTATTTGACTACGAACATGTTATCCACGGACCTGCACTGATTAAACAGAACACATTACATATCGTAGAGTAAACGTAGACCTCAGTGAATATTATAAAACACTGGTCTGGTGCATATATCACGAGTAATATATTATGTTATTTAAGATAAATGCATCTCTTTATTATTGTGACGCAGTATTTCACGTGAAACTTGCGCACTTAAAACAATCCAGATAGTAAAACACGTTTTCAAAACTATCAAACTATCATGACAGGAGATAAAGTCCTTTACACAAACGGTAACGTTTCTTCTAACTTTCATAATTGAAAGAATCCAGCCATATATCTAGGGTGCCAAGGGAAAAAAGTATGAGCCAAAAAAATACATTTTACAGGAAATACATTTTATATTATTTATAGCCCAAATAAATAAAAACAATAATGTGTAATATATCAGTAACATTATTAGTGCCACATAACTTTCCCTACAGTATATATGTTCACAGATACATATTTATGTACATAGACATGTGACGTGAACTGTTTAGACCGTATGTAGAAGACGACTCATACTACTTTACCACAATGAACAAGCATTATAAAATTATACTTACATCACTTCAGATATTATTTTAACAGACATACTACTCATAGGAAACAACCGGTTTCTAGTAACAACAAAGTTGTTCACAATCAACATACCAAAGGTTATTGAAAACACATTATCATTCTCTCGCCAGGAAATTCATCTATGTCAAGATAATTGTCGCTTGTCTCATCATTTGTTCGTATATATTTATAAAACTTATGGAATACAGGTGAAATAAGTGAAAGAATCCCTATGGTCCTTTTTTTTTTTTTTTGGCAGAGGGCCCGGTCACAGACGGCACAGATATAGCCACAGTAGCATTTTGTGGCTTCAGACAAACATCTTCTTTTCCCATAAGAATGTAGCTTAATGACTTAAGGTACCACCTGGTTGAATGAATTTTGCACATATGAGGCCTAAACGCATGGGAACGCTAGGGGCGATTGAGACATGCGCATCAACTCTATCATCGCCTCAACGCACAAAGCACAGAACTGGTGTGCATTCTTGCCGTCTATAAACCCACTCTATGAGACCTTCAGCGGAGACCCTACAATTTGATGATCTAATAATAAAAGTAAATTTTGTTGCACATCCCTATTCCTTTTTTAATGTTTTGTACCGGGATGTTCATACCTATAAATGACTGAAAACACCAGTTTGAGCAATTTTCACTGTCACAACAAAATAAAATGCTTGAGAGAGAAATGGAGGAACTGAAAAACATGTACATACGAGTAAATTTACTTATATGTTATTCTTTATTCTTCAGCAGACTTCACTCAGATACATTGGACGGTGTTTTAATAAAAAATTTTCTGCTGGAGCTCTGCACACTATTCGGCGGCCTACCCAGACGGCCACCTTGAACGGCTCATCCTCTCCGGGACTGTTATTGTAAAATACTGTCCCATATTCTTTTGTGACCTGAAGCCATCTAACATCGTGCCAATATACGTTATACCCTTCTGTGTCTTTCTTTCGAAGTTGCAAGGTGTCTAAGCATGCCTGGAAAATCCAAGAAGTCAATATGTGACAGTTATTTAACTCTACATTTTTTCCCTTGCCAGCACAGCATGCCAGCTGATAGCAGTTATACGGATGTGCCACTAGTATTTGCATTTTCTTTTTTGTTTTTCTATCATGCCATGATCAACATCACATTCCACGTGACTGTGGTCACTAACGAAGTATTTATGATCAACAATTTCCAAGCTTTTGATTTTCCTGCGTGGCAAACAGAAACATTGCAGCCGCATGTGAGTTTTTATTCTGCCCTCCAAATTTTTTGCATCTGAAGGTAGGGATACCAGTTCTTTGAAAACACTTGTTGGAAACTGATCTCCACCATGAGCACCCTCTTCAACATGCCACATAAAGCATCTTACTCTTCGTGTACTTGTTTCATGCTTGGTAAAGTTGTATATCCACAGATATATTTTATAAAAGGACACTGATGTGTTCAAATATAGTAGCAGAAGACATTGCTAGGTCAAATGTAACATAACGACGATTTATCTGAAAAAAAAAATACAAGTTTCTTGTCTTTGAGATTTTCAAGGTATGACTTTTCTGCCTTCGTAAGATGCACTGCAAACTCTTCATAAATGTCTTACCTTCCTGTATTATTCATTGCTGCAAATTTGGCTTAGGCTTACAGAACATCACATTAGTGGCGTGTATGCACCTATGGCTCTTTAAAGGTAAGCTTCATATTATGGAATTCCCTTTCGTATTTTCCCCTGGAAACTGGCCTCACCTTACCTTCACAGTACAGGTTGTACATTACTTGCAAGTTCAAATATGATGATAAGTATGTTCTGCGACTTTCTCTGAATGTGTAATGTTACATGTAACATCTTGTAATTTCTCGGGTGCATGTTTGTTACTTAGCGGTGTCTTTCCTCTCTGGTCGTCCCCTGAGGGAATGAGTTAAGAGATTTGAGCGGTTGTCAACAGCGAGGTCTTGAGAGCCGATCATACCCTGAGATTCTGGATACATTGCCATTATGATTCACTAGAGCAAGTGTTACAAAAACATGTAAGACTCATCAAGAGTCTTCTTGAAACATCTCCTGCAAACTCTAAAACGTCCTCCATTTACTCTTAAATGAAATAAATGAGTCATCATCCTGAATTTTTCCTTGTCATGATCCTGAGTCCTCTCCCTTGTTACTGCAGGTGCCTTCGAGTCAAATACGCTGATAACATAGTTTCTTATTTTTCTACCCCAGTCTCCAAGAACCTAATATTCATGTGATATCTTCTCCCTGAATATTTGCTGTTCATGAATAATCTTGCCAAGCTTTTGCTTGCATTTCATACAACACATGTGTATATGTTTTGGAGCTCTAGCTCTAACTGCCTTCCCTTCGGCTGTGGTATATGATTTCCCCGTGTTATGTTTTGTTTTCCTTTATGATCTCGCTTTTCGGACATGGGTACCGGTATGTTGACGAGAAGCAGTGTCATTCTCCTTTTCAGCATAAGTTGACTTGTGTTCTTTTTCCAGAACTGTATAAGAAGCTGTTAACTTATATTATTGGGATCACTTGTAACCGTAGAAACGTTTCAATGCTGACTTATACTACTAATACCACATGTGTGGACCCTTCTTGTGAGCAATACTGTTGTATTATCTCATTTTGGGATTTTAGTGACTTATACTCTTTTCCCCTGGCACCCTAGATATTTTTTCTGAGCTTGAATAAATGGATCGGCAGCATGCACCTTCAACGTAGAATAAATAGCGAATAAGCCTTATTAAAAAAAAAATGAAAACCTTTAATATTGATAATTACTAAACAGTGAAAAGTGACGCTATATGCTGTATGCATTCTTGGGTTAATTAATTAACATACAGTGTACCTGTAAATATGATACTGAGGCACTACAAGTAGGTGCAATTATTGTACAATAAGCTAACTTTGTATAAATAAATTGTAAATGTCAGAAGCGAGGACAAAGTGGCAATAAATATATTTATTTCATTTTTTCCTTTAGTGGATAAGACTTTTGTTTTTCTTTTATTTGTATTTCTCAACCTACCCTTTCTGAAATCTCCGTCTTTAGAATTCACTTTCACAATACGTCATCACATATATTAGAGTAGAAAGTTTTCTTTGAGTTTACAATTATTAATATAAGATATAAATTAGTTTAATAGCATTTATATTTAGCAACATAAACGAAAACAACACAATAGATTTTATAATATAAGAACAATTTTTGAAGAACACTACCAAAAAGTTAAGACTTTTTGGTAGTGTTCTTCAAAAATTGTTCAGAACCGATACAGAACCGATCAGATACATTAATGCACTTAACAGAGAATGAAATTTTAATTGACAACTACAACTATCCTCATCGATTAAAATTAAAGAATTATTGTTGAAGGAAACGAAATAAATGTTTAAACTCCATATGAGAAATGAATTTTGGAAATTTGATGACATTCAATGCACTGCTGAATGATCTGTGAGTGTCACACTGACATTATTTTGTCACACATAAGATCAGACAAGCCAAGAGGCTCTAACCTATAGGTACAGCGAAATGGCAGGCATAGAAGAATCACACCACTCTCATTGACTAGTTGTACAGCTTCAAATTAATGCTGTAGTGCTACAGAACCTCCATTTTTTCAAGTGATTGGTAAACCATGATAGTACTCCAGGTTATGATTGGTAAATATTATAATAGCTGAACATGAAACATACAGCTCATGGGTTGTGCTAACGAAACAAGTGCTGTGTAGGTTTAGCATAGCACGCATCAAAACATTTCTTAATTGCAACACCTGAAATTATAAACAAAAGTGCTGCTGAAAATGTTGTCGAAATAAAACATAAAATCTGGGGTTTCACTTCGCACAGTTACGCCCAGAAACTCACGATCGATTATATATATTAATTATAGCATAGGCTCAGAAACTCAAGATGATCACGTTGCTCAGGAATTTTTTAATCATATCAATGGTGGGATTCGAACCATCATTTGTCCTGCCTCTTCACAACATGAGAGTGACATGTTGATCCGGGTCATTACTGCTGCTAGTCACTGTAGACTCACACTTTGAACAATAAGATAACCGTAATTTATCTAAGAATATAATACAAGAGAAGCATAATCTGGAAGACAGTAGTTATTTTAATAACCAGACGTCTGGTATTCCTCACCCTTTTAAAAAACACACGCAAGTAGAGTACAAAATACTGGACACACGACTGTAATTAAGGGGACATTCAAGTAAAATAATTAGAAATGAAAAAAAATGGATATGTCCCAGCATCACGTTTATTACCGGAGCAAGAAATATTTTAGCTGGCTGAAGGACTGGTAGTTGGTCGAGAATGATGCTTGAAAGTTCTTACGGCTATGACGGCCATCGATTATAAAAATAAACTTTTCGTGAAGAGAGGGCTTGATATTTGAAATAAATGTCTCATGCAACAACGAAATATTTGTCCTGTCGTTTACACAGTAGGCCTATGCCCGATGGTGTTCATACAAATATTGGGACTGGAGGGATGTAGTTTCCTGCAGACCCTGCACAACAACTACAGTGACATGTTGCCCTCTCTCCGCACTTGTTACGGAATATACCTGCTTCTGTCCTTTATTTACGAACATCTGCTGTTTCTCTTTTAGACAGTAGTCAAAGCAGATTAATCCATGTTATATATAAGTATTAGTCACGTTTTCTTTTTCTGTGGTATCATTGGAGGAGCGCAAAATTATTTCTTAAATTATAAAAGAATAAGTATTGTAGCCCGTGCTGTTGATGTTGGTTCAGGGCATCAAAGTGATAGCTCCTGATAACGATTGCTGAAACATTAAACCAGTCCTAACAAGCCATTTATTGGTCTTACTAGTTGTGTGTTTGAACACATGTTATTCCGCCAACACATATAATAATTGATTAATTAGGTAGTAGTAACTTCAAGCAACCTGTATTAATGCCTGAGATGAGAATAAACATTTATTCTTTAACGTTAGTGGTAATATGGACGAAAGTCTACCCAAACCTATGTTTGCTCCTTGAACTATTAAGTTTTTATCTTCAACGCAGAGCTACCTGTTGAACATTAAACATTCTATACACCTTAAGCCTTCAAATATATTCCTCCTTGACATAATCTATGGCAATCTGCATATATCACGGCCTTCTCACAATTGTCAAAAATTTCAAACCAAATAATAAAGACAGCCATTACATAATTAATCACTATTTTGTAACACGTAAAACTTTATTATCCTTGCCCTACGCATCATATTTAAATTTTGTGGTGTTTTGAGAACAATTACCCTATCCGATATCAACATGTTTCAGACACTTGTGTTCACAAAGAGCGAGGCATTTTGTACAGACCTGATCGTTTTCATGTACATTTATCATTCCAGTAGAAAATCCTACTACTTCTTCAAACAACTTTCAATCAAAGAACATCACCACATGATTATTCTAATGAGATGTATAATGCTTTTGTAAATAAGAGTGCCACTGTAAACTATTTCTTTGTATTCCAGATGAAAGTAGCTGTATGTGTCTTGACTAATAGTACAGATGTGAATCTTTGGTTTGGCTCACTACCCCAATGTTTAGGTATATGCAAAAGCCTCAATTGTGACATCGACAAACTTTTGACAATTTTTTCACCGTATGGATTCATATCAAATACAGTCTTTTAAGTACGCTTGATTTTATTTAACAATTCAGCTCTACAAGAGATGTAGGAACACATATATTATGTTATAGGAAAACATATTATCATAAGTTGTAGGAGTTCAACGATTTATCGGCCCACGTTGTGCAAGCAAAGTTATGCGTAGGGGAAAGGAAACATATGTCTAAACAAAGTTTGGTATAATATTTTTTGTATGATTTGTAATACCCACAACATTGGTCGTCAAATATTTGGTATCAGATGTATATTCTATATAATTGAGCTGTTAAATATTAATTTTTAATGAGAAAATCATAATTGTTAAATAAGCTTGGCACCGCAATTTTGTGACATACCACATACTTTAACAATCAAACTGGTTCTCGACTAGCGGTGGTAGAACTCGGGTAAATAGGGATATCTGGGCGGTAGGCATAAACTTTCACGGGACGATGGAGTTCGTAAAACTAGGTATAGTTTATTTGCTCAAAGCCATAATCTTTCCTCTTAAATTTGGTATGTCAACGAAAAGTTTATCTGAATAGTTCAACACAAATAAAACAATTAGTTGCACTTTACTATTTTAGTAGCCCTTTGCAGATCGGCTGGATCCCCCAAATTTGGAATATGACATTCCAAATTAAATGCTGGGTCGAGGGATACATCTTCTTCATTTCCTCGTTTTTTATCAACAGGAATCACCTCTTTTGCGCACCAAGTGAATCCAAAATCATGAAGAAGCCAAACAAAATTTTTTAAATTGCTGCATTACCCTTTTAATAAATTACAACATTTTACATAGAACAAACCAATCATGAAAGTTATTTTTTCCTAACAGAAGCAGTTCATGAATATCAAACTTTCATAAATTTTAACAATCCCGCCAGAGAGATCAAAAAATAAATTACATATACCGACAAAGCAATACATCACATATTAACGGGCATTACAGCGAAATTTCTAATACGTCTAAAATTATTAATTACGGCAAACGCTAATGAAATAGATAAATAAATAGAACGAAATATATAACGGGCAGAAATTAATAACATAACAAACATTCAGCATATACACATACAAGATTTCTACAGCACAACTGTCACATGAAAACAAGACAATGTACCAAGGAAACAAAAATTATGTCACAGACAATCCTCACCAGGCTGGATCAGCTTAATTTAGAGGTAAAAATAAATGGTTACGCATTACCAATAAAAATTAATACATGCGGTGGAACATGAAGATAGCCATAGAAAAGTAATCTCAACATTATAAAAATTTCTTTACATTACTTATATCCATTTGAAATAAAAGCAATCTTGAAGAAAATATAGGATTATAAGTATATTAAAAACTTGGTTATAGAAGATGTCGCAATAAATGTTCTTCATACTTTAGAAAATAGTAAAAGTGGATGCCACAATTGTGATTCAAACCAGCATCACCATTCAATGACGATCCTTCTGTAGGCTGTTCACGGTAAAATGAGCACTTTTTGAAGCCTTCTCATTTGGAATAATACTCAATAAATATATTCTATTGCAGCCTTAGATGTCAACTTTCGAGTTCGGTGAAGAATATACATTGTGTGTATTACTTAACGTGGCAATATCTACTTTAAAAAGTGGCGGAAGTATATGGAGTGGCTGTCAGGAAAAAGTAACTAGGTCCTCAACGGTGCTCACTTTACCGCGAACAGCCTAATATATATATATATATATATATATATATATATATATATATATATATACATATATTACTTGGTATCGACGGTGCCCGCGCACCAAACAGGTGCTGCGGGACCGTTGTTTAGTTCGGAGCTGGCGTAGTAGAACACTGCAATCCTGGCAACTCTCGTATCGTTGAAAAATTTTGTGTAGATTTACACAAACTACAGGTAAGTGAGTTTTTTACAGTGTTCACAAATAAAATGCACATAGTTAGTTGCAGCAACAGTTTAATACCCGGTTACATCCTCCAGACTCTGATAACGTATTAAGTTCATCCCTGGCATATTATCCTTGAAAACAACTATCTTTTGTCGAATCAAATATTAACCTGTTGATCAGTTTGAATGTTTGCACCACGTAATTGTTTTGTGCTGTACGGCCGTTTATGTAAAATCACTTGTACACTTGATGTAGAATGTTTGTATTGTTGTACACCGCTGAAGCGTTGTATACATAGTTCAGATTCAAACGACTCATTAAGTGTTACTGCGATCAACACTTTTTGGCGTAATATTTGTATTTCGTACGTTAAGATTAATTACAAACATGTCAGGCATGCGATGTCACAAAAATTGAAATTTTACTTGATTTGCTATCATCAAGAATGTATTATCACTCTCTCATCAGTAAATTATTTTCAAAATTTCCATTCTTATGTTTATTAATGTAGCTTAACTACTTACTGGGTAAAAGAGAAGCATTAGCTTCAGAATCCCGATCCCATATTTTTATTTAATAGATTTTCAGCATTTAAATTAACGTGATCCTATAAATAGAACTACTAATTCCCCCTGTGACACGAAGGATAATTATAATCTCGAATATCTACTAGCAATGATTAGTGTCAATAAACATAATCTTCAATAATATCAATCGACAAAGATGGATTCTTAAACATGTAGCTATTGCATTTTCCCTCTACAGCAATCAACAAGTAGATAATTAAAGATAACATTCACCGGAACGCACAAATAACAATGAACCCTATCAACAAGGTAATTATATAAGTAAGTAAACGTAAGTAATATGACACATACGATAGCGTTATAGAATATTCAGGTGAAATGAGAGTCACCAAACCGAACTTGACTTTGACCAGTATTACAAGAAATAATCCGACAAATAGTTCCTATAGCAAAGTTAGAATAATGATTAAGTTTGTCAGACAGAAAACCCTAATAAACGACATAGCAAGAACACTGGAATGATATACAGCAGACAAAAAAATTTTAATTTTGAGACAGTGAAATAAATGAAGCATTTTTGTGAATGTACTTTCAGTTTCTTCCTTCTCACTTCCTTCTTCTTATCCTCTTCATTCCTTCTTCCTCAAAGAAATGTCCACAAAATTGCTGCTTAAGGTATAGCTCTATTACAAAACTGTAGATATTTGAAACTTGTCTTGAAAACAATAACCCTTCAGGCTTAATATTTTCTTAGGCATTCCACAAAATATTTGCCAGAAAATAATTTTCTCTCTCTTCGGTGAAGGCGTATTTGTCTGGCATTGTCTACGATGATACATATATCAGGCGGGAGCATGGTGGATAGATAAATACGCCAATAATAACAACATATTAGACATAGACACATAATTCATAATATACAACATGACACACTTTGAAAAAAAAAAAATAAAAAGTAACATAATGCACTGAAACAATCATAATGCACTTTAAACCGCAGACTCTTTATATATGGCTCAATCGCAGTTGATCACTTGCAGACATCTCAATATTACTGGCTTTTAGACATGCACAAGCATCAGTAGTGCCCTTATTTGGAGAAGAGTATACAAAGAGGTGCTCCCCATTCCCTTCCCCCTCTACCGCCCAAAGGCTCTGTTGTGATTGGCTGTATGTGTTACCCCTACTTTCCCATCCTTTTCCCTCCTTACCATGGAGGTGTGCAGTGTTTGGTCGACCGGTTGTTGGGGCAAGAATGGCACAGGGGGCATTTATTAGATGTTGGCAGTTTGGAGTACAGAGCACGACTGAGCTCTGGAGCAGCATAGGTGTTCTCCCTTCTGAGTCTGAAGATGGCTGAGCTGTGTTGATGGTAGATGGGGATGGGGGAGGGTGTCAGGAGTGGCATAGGTGTTCTCCCTTCGGAGTCTAACGATCGAATGAGCTCGCGGCGAGGGGGAGCAGGGCACACCCATCCTGGTCGGCGTCAGTCGAGAAACGGAGGTGTGAAATTGAGTGAGGGAGGGGGAGTAGAGGAGATCTGTCTTGGTCGATGGCAGTCGAGAGACTTAGGTGTGTGAGAGGAGGAGGGGTGGGAGGGGTTGTCGGGAGCGGCATATGTGTTCTCCCTTTGGAATCTGGAGTCGCAATAAGCATGGAGAGAGGCGATGTTGCTTCGTTGCTGTCCAATGCGGTACTGAGCTGTGAGACGAACGATTGAGATCGAAATTGAGCAATAAGAGAAATGTAATAATCGAGTGTTTGAAACAAATAAATATAGCTATCGAATTGAACAAACACATAAAGATTAACCTAAGTACACGCAACAAATTGCCACTGAAATATAACATATTGCAATGATTTGACAATGAAACATGAAATATAATTAAACATATCAATTACAAGTCCCAAGACTTTAGACATTTGCGAAACACACACACAACAAGAAACAAAGCACCACTGCAACATTAAATGTAATGCATTGAGACATTTACTTACCACGTTAAGCAAGACATTAATTACATACTAAGCATGCGCAACTATTTAAACAATAAGCAATGAGAATAATTACATAGGTTAATTAACTAGACCTTAAGTACACATCTACACCATGGCACTCTCGACTACATATCGTGTGTATATTTAATCAAAGTCCCAACTTATTTGAAATGAATGTTTAGTATAAGTTAAAATTACTTTATGAAAAACTCACTAAAACTATTTCAGAATATCGCCCATCCTCTATAATGTGTTTAACATATTCCTTTAGTAAAGTCGCAACGCCCTTACGTCCAAGGACGTAGAAAGGTGGACCGAAGGTCCGTAAATCAAAACTCCCAAAGGAAAACCAAACCCTTGTAAAGCAGGGCAACATTGAAACAAATCCTTGAAATATCACTGTTACTTAAAATAAATGATGATATCTTATAACCAGAAAATTCGTGAGTGGTTTCAAAATGTATTTATTTTGTTCTTTTTGTAACTCTTGTTTTTTCAATAATTTTGCAATCACATTTTTACCATATATTCATTTTTCATACAACGATTCATTAAACACCAAAGTGCGGATATTGAACAATACATTAAAATAATAAATTTGTGTAGCCACAAGGCCTAAAATAGTGTATGAACTTCAATAGTATGTTCTAGATTTATAGTATTTCAACCACAGTATATAAACTTCATATGAGCCTATAAGCCTCCATGCTAATAAATTGGAGAACAATTTTCAAGTAAATATACAGGCAACCCACCCAGCAAGGCGATTCTCCATCCCTACAGCAGTTCACAAAAATATTGCCCAATATGTACATTTATGAATAAGTTTTGATTATACTGCTGTCCTAGAATAAAGGTCCTCCAAAATCAATGGTGGCAAGCTAACTCTTCACTGTCAATAAGCAAAATATATGTTATAGATAATTTTCTCTAATCATAATGATCAGAGAGTACCTACCAAATATAATATACTTTTATTCTTATAGGTCACCATTTTTACTTGTGACCAAAATTACAGAAGGCAAGTATTCTTACTATTTATTCAATGTAGTAGCAAGATATTTTCCTTTGATTTTTAAAGAAACACCAATTTAGGTTGACAAGTTTTAATTGAATTATTTTCAAACATTTTTAAAGAATAACTCATGGCTTCATACAATGGTTACGAGGCCTACCAAACATGACGCCTCCGAATTTTTGCTGTACACATTTCAGCAACAAAATATTATTTTCCATTTGTTTTGAATTTTAGCGGGATTAAAAATTCTTGAACTTAATATTGAAATGCCATGAAAAATTTATGGGAGAACACACAAGAAAATTCCCATTTTTAAAACTTGGCCCATAACATGCAAATAATGTAAGAAATTATAGAAATTTAATAATTGCTGGTAATTAATTTCCTCATGGTGATAATATTTTCAATTCGTGAATATTTTCATAGTCCTCTCGATATGTTGACACCTGTCTCCTGCCCAGGACACCAAGTGTGCCTGCTGCAAGTACCATAAGTGTTATGTAGATAAATTTATTAAAACATTACTTAACTGATGGCAACGTGACTCCTTCTGGGGCAGTGGCAGAATCCGACCCCAAGCCAGAGGTGCACCTCCCATACAATATCCCCGGGAGGGGTTATCAAATATAACGACCAATAGAATTACACAGAATTATCCCTGACCATTTAGAGAAAAAATTCGTTGAAGCATCATTTCTCCTTATAGGGGTTAATTTAATATAGTCCAATCCTCTTATTAGGACCGCAGACATTTACAAATGTGGGCCGCATACGTGCTCACACGTCACAAAACTCCCGGCGTTCAAGCAGGCTGTAGGAAGTGATGTCACAGGTGCGGGAAATCTCACGTAACCCGCGATCGACCAATTTCACGTGACAACAGCCTCCTAGTTCCTCGGAGCACCACACGTATCAGCGCACCATCAATCAAGTTGCCGGGCGCCCATCATACATGCTTGGACGGAGCTGGTGGAAAGTCACTACGCCGAAACTCTGTGGGAATCGATGCCAGTGGGACGTTGTTGGGGGTCCGAACCCTCTAATATGTTGTTGACTACTTCAGCTTCAGGAAGGACTAAATGCAAAATTGCAAATGACTCTTTATTGCTGCTAACATACACTGGCAAAGTCTCATTAACTTCCTGGAGCCTGCGACATATCCTAAACTGTAACTGGGCTAGCAATCTGGCAGGAATGAAAAATTGAAGGATATCAGCATGGTACTCATCAAAAGTGAAATGTTCTGCTATGGCATACCTGGTTCTTTCACAAACTGGACCCTGTGTGAAAGGATAAATTATGTCCAGATATTGGTTTTCAGGAAAAGTATTACTTTGGTGTAAGTTTATTATTATTTTTATAAATTCCAAAAATTTAGTAACTTGTAAACCATCGGTGGATGGGAAGTGTCTCAACATAGCCGTCTTTTCTGGGGGCTCAACCCCTCTGATGGTACACTTGTAACATATTTAATCCCTTACTAATTATTCGGGATGAGAGTGACCATGTTGAACAAATCTTACACAAAAAAGAACAAAACACAAAATGGAAACACTAACACAAGAGTCAAAAGTTACACACTAACAAGTAAGTTGTAACACACAAATAATAATTATAAACCTAACCTATGTTTAGGCCCACAATATCACAAAAGGTGTGTTGAGGGTTTGTCAAAACAATGGTGCCACCCATGCAAATCCCACACCTCGATCAAGGCAAAGCAAAACATGCAAAAAACTGTACAAATATGCATAAGTATGCATAAGTATACATAGGTATACATACCAGAACATAACTACTTCTTATGCTACCACTTTATTGTGCCGATATCTGGCGTAGAATAAAAAGGCTCACAAGAACCAAATACCCCCAATCTACCGACACAAGAAAAGCACACGTGGACCTAGTTACATCCAGTATGTACACTTACCAAAATGAGTAAGCCAAGCCGAAGCTGCACATTCGCCTCCCAGAATCTTTACACTGTGATCTTTTGTAATATAATTATTTATTTCTTATCACACTTCAAAGGACAAAATAGTATTTCTAAGGCAAGGTGGTTGTTTTTAAATTTATTGATAAAATTAAAAGTAGTCAAAAAACTCTGTATCAAAATTCATTTCAAGGGAAGTGAAAGGATATAAAACACAACAAAGCTATATCGGGGCATGACAACTTTAACATTTATTTACCTCACAAAAAAGAAACCCAACAAACTAACATAATAAAAAGTTTATAAAGACTTATTACTTGATACAAGGTAAAAATCATTAAAATCTCAAACATATAACATTTAAAGTAATCTCATTAGTTGTATTAGAAACACTTTTTTAAATTTTTTTTTCATTTAACTTCACAAAAATTTAATAATAAAGATAATTAATTGTTGGGGATCTCCTGCAAAATTACCACATGTGATAATACCTGAAACACGGCAGGAGCCGAGTTTAAAATTTTACTAGGCCAACATAGAAACTTTAGTTAGGGCAACATTTTTGAAATAATATTACTGGATAAAAAAAAAGGATTATTTTAAAAATTGCGAAAATGAAGTGATTGTCCAGTAACCAGGCTTTTCTGACAAAAAGAATAACTAAAATTTCAGGTTCGTTTTCAACAAACAGTTCCAAGCTCATCCATAAGCACATGCAAAAAAATAAAATAAAATTTTTGCCCTGTAGACGAGGCGAGAATAGAGGTCAGGTCATCACGAGCTGGGAATATCTCAGATGTTCGAATCAGGCACCAGGCTAGAAAGAGACTCCATTCCATGTCGTCCTGCTTGGACGACTAGGCACTCATACTAATGAGGTGGCGAAAGGGACGCCAAACTCGGGCAAACAGCACGAGAACAGCTAAAAACGAGAAAACAATACATAAATCTAAGTTTGCTTGTTTGATTGCTTGTTAATGATGGGAAAATAATATCTACTCCAAACTTGCCATCGGCAATGTCAAAATTTAAACCAATACACTAAAGTGTACAACCGATAAAAGTGAACAGAAATGTTTGATTAAAATAATACATTGACATAGTAACAATTTTAAAATTTACGAGAATAAAATATTACACACCAAAGATTTATTTTATATTTTGTCACTTGTAAAAGTGCTTTGGGAAAGCACACAAATTAAACTTGGGCAAAAGTATTTTCTCATGTAAATAGATGAGCAAATAACCTTCAAACCTAACCTTGGAACAAACATAAACATTAACATGGGGTAAATAGTGACGAGAATTAACTGTAAGGAAACTCATTTCAATGGTACATATCAGGAAACATTTGAAAGATTCCCACCAAATATGGCAAACAAATAATACTCCAGTAGGTGTTGTAAACTTGTATGTTTTAAGTAGTCCAGACACCTAATTTCAAATTGGCGTATATATACATATTTTAACTCAGTATAATTTATTAAAGCAACAAATTCCAACTTCATTTTGTATGCTGGCAGTACCTATTAAAATCCACACAATTCGTCTACACGGAGCATCATTTCTCTGCTATTTTGTAAGATAGCCCCTCCAATAAAAATAAAAGTTATTCTAATGTCTCGGCAAACAATCAACACATTCTTATAAAATCTGGCGAATATTTTGTCTGTTGCAAGCCATATTTATATATGAATTTTTGAATGACACACTAATTTTCACAATAGTGGCTATAAATCCATTGTAGTTTTGATGTTATATCTACGAATCCAAATGATCAATTTTAACTTAACGTTGTATGTTAGCAGTATACAATAATAGCATTTAAACTAATTTGTATCCAACTGTGAACCCCATAAATAATACAGAAAGCCATGTAAACTTCCATGGATTAAAGTGGTCAGAAATTAATGTACAAAAAGGAGGCTTTAGTTTTAATAAGTATGTTATCCACAAACAATTAAACCAAATTCAACCAAAATGTGTAAGTAGGCGGTATACATTACAAGCATCGTATACATAATTTTCTCTTTGATAATTTGTAAGATAGCATCAAATAAAAAAGTAAAAATTTTTTATGTCTTATCTCAGGGACCAACCTACTGATTTTCATCAAATTCTTTACACATGTAGCGCTATGATTGGCCATTTAAACACACATGTTTTAAGTGGCTCAAGCACTTATCTTTAAAATGACGGCCCTTCAAATATTTTAGGTTGGTTAACCCTATAATTCGAAACATTTGAGTGATTAAATCCGAAGTTGATTCTCCGAATCCAACCTCCGCAATGCAGTGGATTGCATGCGAGCTTATTGTACGAGGTTTTCTGGGTTCAAGTCCCGGGTAAGGCACGTGTGTATTTGTAACTGTCTTACTACTGTTGCATAAGTTTATATTTTCATTTATAAAGTTATTCATTTCAAAGAGAAGTCAATTCCTACCTACCAAGTCAGCTTTTTAGAACTTATTAAAAAATAATTGCAGTCATGTTGAGGAAAGTAGGCTCATTAGTTAGGTATATCAGCAATTTCTTGTTTTAGTCGAGATCGCTAAGTCGAAACAGTAGGATGCCAGAATTAAGGATTCATATCTCAATTCTGTTTTCAATGTTTTTTTTTTATAATAACCGGGTCTGTTATGTACTTAGAGCTACACAAACGTTTAGTTGCAACAACCAAATCTTAAAAGTTTGGGGAAACTAATTAAGATCACCAAAATTGTTTGGTTCCAAAGATATAATCATTTAAATCCCCCTATACAAACAACTAATCTTGATTTCACCAAACTTATTGTTCCATTCAAGAAGACTCTTTTCTCAGTGCATGTAACATGACGTTCCGTCATAAATATTAGTAAGCGTTGATTGCTAACTCTTTCCAGCATAATCGTGGTGAAGTCCACACACACACACACTCACGCACACACACACACACACACACACACACACACACACACATATATATATATATATATATATATATATATATATATATATATATATATATATATATATATATATTATATATATATATATATATATATATATATTATATGCCGTTCATGGTAAAGTGAGCACCTTTAAAGCCCTACTTCCATTTTTTCTTTCAACCAATTTATATCCTTCCACCAACTTGTTAAAGTAAACCTGCAATGTGAGTAATAACCACAGTGTATACATTCACCACGGCCAGACCAAAAGTTCAAGGACACAATGAAATGTATTTATTGGTTATTATATCTGATTAAACAGTTTCAAAAAGTGCGCACTTTACCGTGAACGGCCTATACCTACTTCAGTACAACAGTATGCGTTACAAAATATGCGTTTTTTCAGGAGAAATATTTTTGTGTTAACAAAATGCCTTACTACAGCACACTGCCATGCTAAGTTATTCAACGCTAAAATATAAGCATTAGTATTTAATATGTAACATTTTAAAAGTAATAGAGATTTCTATGCTGCATATTGGAAGGTATTTAATTTAAAAGTAGCACATTTTGAAATGTAACACTGTTGCACTGAGGTTTTGAATTATCATTATGTTGCCTCCTCCGTCCTTTATCGTAGTCACCTCGCAATCGGGAATGTATTCTAAGCTCACTCGGTGTCTTACGTACTATAGCCGGGAGACGTCTGGTCATGGGAGTCCCCTTCGTACTCCTTAGACAGTGGCTCGGCACGGACCGGTCTGTAGCTGAGCGGCAAGACAGCGGCCCGGCAGTATACGCGCGGACATAAAAACATCCGGCAAAACCGGACAAGGAGAAGTATGACTGGCGACAACAGATAGCAGTGCTCGAGTGACAGTGTGTGCTGGACGATGTCATTACCGTCTGCGTGCGCTGTTCGACACAAGTCATTTGCTTTTCTGCTATTGAGTGCAAATGTCTTGTTTAAATATTCACCGTATCGAATTAAAACCACGTTAGATAAAAGCAACAACGATGGAGGTGGAATATATTATGTGGTTTGAAGCTTCAGCAGGTGACGTGTTTCGTTTCCACATTTGCATAACATGAAGACAAAATTAATGTATTACAAACGCGTGCACAGTGAAAATGTGGAAAAAAAAAGGGGGGGGGGGATATAAACATTGGATGTGACGATTTACGGCGCGGCGTAGGAAATATCTCGAGGATAATGAATTACTCAGAAGACAATATATGTTCACACAATACACCAATATTGAGGGGTTAGAGACAGCATAATGTCAAGCCAATGTAAACACGTGTTACAGCACAGCGGTGTTACTTCTAACAAAAATACAAAAATTATGGAAATAATAATACATAAATTAGTACAGAGCTGTCATCTATCTAGCCAATGCCGAGTGTAATGTCCTAGCATATTCATAGTTGTTGGCACGATATTTTTAATGGTATAGAATTCGTTAATTGTGTCTCATATTACTCTCTTGTCGAAATCAATCGCAATACAACCTTGAGTTTTGGGGCTGTGAATAAATGTGTAATAAAGAATAATAAATATAAAACATCTTTTTATATAATTATGTTACATTAAATGAAACACAAATATTTAGGATAATCAGTGCTAGAGAATAACACAAAATAGAACTGAGAAAAGATAAAAAATTGTTATTTATATTCCAACGAATAACGTCATCTATGAAGTTCAAACTAAACTATACATGGTTTAAATAAACGTTCAAAATTCTTCCCCAAAAACCGCATTTAATTTATCTCAAATATAGGCAGGCTAATCGCAACCTACACTGCAGAAAATCATAAAATGTGGAACAATCACTTGATATATTACGTAAATAGTACCTTACAAATTAACCCCCCTGAAATAAGCTGTTTGTTGTACACTTTAAATGAGTTCATATAACCACTGACAGTGTTCTGGTAGACCCATTGGCTGCCCTCTGTGGCGCAGTCGTTTGAGTGTTGAGCGTGAGTGGTTCCGGTTTAGAATCCCGGGTAGGGCACGGGTGTGATTTATGCTTGTCCGTATGGGTCACCCATTCATTGGAAAAATCACTTCCAATACGTAAACTGCGAGAACACATTTGTCACGGAATTAAGAATTTGTGTGGTGTACATCTGGAAATATATTTGCATTTTGTGTTGAACTTCTACTAGTTAAACCATGGATACTAGTATCCAGCTGAATACTTGCTTTTACTTGTAACAAGTACATTAACCTACTAAGTGGACTTGCAAGATATAGATTTATAATATTATAGTTATGCTTGTATTTCAATTACATTGGTAAATAGCGAATGTAAAAATATAATATGCTCTCGAAAATATCTTTATTTGTACCATAACTGCAATACAAACATTATCTTTTATATTATATCTAAAACAAATAGGCTACAACGCGAAATAGAACCTGCACCTTTTCGAGCAAATACGTGTGAACGTAACTTCAACCCCAACAAACAAATTTACGTAACGATAACGTTAGTGTCGAAACTGTTTGTCTATTCATTTGGCAGGCAGATATTTTTAACCGGTTAATGTTTTGGTTTTTAATGCTTTTCAAATACGACTACATATTTGCACATGTTTTGTTTCATTATCGATGACTTATTTTCTCTTAGTAAACTTTGCGTTTGGAATAACATTTACTGGCATTAATCATATACGAAAGTTTATTACGGATTGTTAACTTAGTACAAACAATTATTTTATCATAAAGGCTACAGGATTATTTTTGCAGCGAATACACTGTGTTGCCGAAGCCAGCGTTATTTGGAAAAACATCTTTACAGGTGGCATTACTTTTGCACATGAATCGGAATTCTATAAATAATACATAAACCGACATGGTAATTAAAATCTTTGTATATAAACTCTAAACGATTTACTATGGTTTGTGTGGGCTTTATAATTTGAACCCCTAGGCGTATACAGACTACAATTTCACATAAACTACCTTTACACAGCAATATTGCTTGCACGCAGGTTTATTGGGTGGGATTTGTATAGTCGACATTACACTGTATAGTGTAATGTTTCAGAGCGGTGGCATTGTTTAATATTTAGTATTGCATTTCTTTTTTTATAACATCTGTGTGTAGGCCTTCCTTATACCGCGGGACAGTCCACTATAAAAACAACACCCATCATCGCGACTTTGAGCACATAAAATTATAAGACGTCTCTATAGTTTCAAATGAAATGCATTGACCTAAAGTTACTGGTTAGGTACACTTTGTTAAGATGTACACATAAATGGATCTACGCGACATTGCACCGAGTGTTACAAACTATGTAGTATATCAGTTGTATCATTTTTATAATATGTGGTCATTCATGGATATTGTGGGCAAGTGCACTTTTGTAACACTGGGGATAACTTTTTCGTGCCTCTGCAAACGTCCTGCGTCCTCCATTGCCTTACATACAACTGAGTCCGCCGTAACTGATGTTTGTGGAATAGCCGATAGCACGACCAGATCTGCGCCCGTGTGTCGTTCCCCCTTGCTTGGTTTATCTAGCTTCCCCGCGCTATAGCATGCCAGGATGTCTCCCGGCTACAGTAAGTGAATCTAGATGTACCAAATACCTGTAATTAAAGAAACAATGTTGATTCCTCACATTTTAATTTTAATGACTGATACATAAATGAACGTAATAATCTCGGATCATGTGACGTTTCCCCAGACGTACTCTGTGGAAGTGTCGGTGTTTGATATCCAATACGATGGAAGTATTTTATTTCAGTACAATTTTTATTGCCATTATTATTTATTTTATTTATGTATAGCATTATATCGTTTCAGGCCTGCTTCTGCAAGTATTATTTTAGCGCTACGACCAATTTATTCAACCAATTACGCAAAACAAAGCAGTGGCATGGCTAAAAGGAGTTTCCATATAGTTTTTTTAAGACAGCTTTTAAGTTTTGAAGTCAATTTTTCTGCCCGTTCTCTTTTCATACATCAGATTTTCCAGCTCTAGTATCCCTTGGAAGTTTATTGTATTTTTTACATCACAAAATGAATATGAAAAGATGTTGGCAATTTAAATTTACGATGTTGCCTGTTTATGCAGCACCTGAACTTGACAATGCTGACATTTACTCCATTTATTGGTTTTTAACATTTTCAATACTCGTGTCACTAATACTTAAAACTATGCCCAAATAACATTCCGAAATGTGTTTGCATTCCGAAAGATTCCAGCAGACCGACACTTTTATTTAAAGATTTTTTTTTTTCGCCAACCATTTAAACAGCGTCTGTGTGTACCATACATCGTTTGAAATACCCGTTTATTGTTGCCGATTGCACAATGAAAAAAAAATAGACATTTTCGAATGTATATTTTAATTCTGTGATTAATTACAAGCGTGCTTTATACTTCTGAAAAAATTTATGTAAATATGCATGTACGTAAATCTACTGTGTTTTCATGTGTAAAATCACCTCACAGATTTTTATGTAATTAGTAACCACGCTTTATATTACGCACACTCACAATACTTCTTTCTGGCACATTTAATTACAAAAAAAGGACTGCCAGCCCCATTACTTGAGGGTGCAAGGTAAAAACCCTTAATTTTATAGAAAAAAAATTTCCACCCTTTCTCCTAATATATGGTACTTACATTTTTATATTTATCGCCCTCCAACTTCCAGGTCTTCTGCAACATTTACATACTTCATACGGAAAATGGATGACAATTATTAGCGTTTCTATTGTCTTGCCAGTAAAGACGTTTCTGAGTTTTTATCCATCTTTCAGAAATGTACTGTGTGTTTGTACATAGATGGTTAATGAATGTATGTGTGTATATATACACACATATATATATATATGTATGTTAGGGACAACTGGTCTTGGGATATTTAAAACTTTTGGCTTATATAGTTAACTCCACGGGGAAAAAAATGAATATGACTCACATTTACAGAACTGCGCAGAATTGTAAGAATAGTGTAAAACAGTTTAGAGAATATCAATATTTACGTAAACGCAGCCCTTATCAAGATTATATTTGCATTTCAGTTTATTTTTCTGAACATTTAAGGTTTTTTTTGTAATTAAAAATAATGCAGAATATGAACAAATCATTGTTTTTAAAAAGTATAAAGATTATATTTGTAAATTAACTATGTCTATATTTTAATGGGTTTCCGAGGTTTATTAAAACTGCTGAGTGTTTATTACGATTGTATGTCTAAGGGAAATCAAAAAATCGAAAAACCATTAGTGCATAACGTCTAATTATTTTTCGTACCTAAAACGCGCTTTTAATGTCTCCGCAAGAACACATAAATTATTAAGGTGGTGGGTCATGATGTGGTCCATTTGAAGGATTCGACTGTTTTTCTGTATTAAATTAAGCATCTTCACATCGAGTCGTTCAGGTGAGCTGTACTTCAATAATATAGTTATCTTCCAGTTTCGTAATATTATTTTCAGATGTGTACTTGTTGTTGGCCTTTTAGTACGAGTATTGTATCTTTCTACATTTTACGCAAGCTGCAAAACAGATACTTACAGAGTGCTGTAATTAGTTTCCCACGCTCATCACAAATTTTCAACAAGCAGTCTGGTGGGGATATGTGTGAAAGTTGTGTTTAAATTTATCGAATTTACAAGAACACAGCAAAGTTTTTAAAGCTGTTGAACACACAGACCACTTAATAGTACTTTTCTGTTTTGTCATTAAAATTGGTAATATCCGACACACAAGAACAGGACAATTAAACGCTTTAGAATTTAATTTTTTGTGTTGCCTATCTTCTTGAGTAGAACTTTTCTGCTAGAAAGGAATTGACAGTATACTTGTTTTCTTGTGTAGATTTAAAATAGCATTAACTTTGAATTTTCAGTCTTCATCTGAATGAGTTGCCCGATTTTTGTATCAAAGGGCTATGATAAAAACGTTTTATACATGTTTGAATATTACCAAAAAAAAAAGTATATCAATATTCACCGCTGTAACATTTTATCTGTAAACTGTGTTAGCTATACTCACATCCACGAATCAATTAAATTTGATAGTTACGGTTATAATGATAATTATATAGATATGTTTTATTTTTGCACGCACTATCAATTTCTAAAAAAACCTTCCTTAATTTATTTTATGCCCCGAACAAATACATTCGCATGTATATAATACAATATAGTGGATATGTAGTCTAACTCATATCTTTACGAGCAATGCTACCGCTACAAAAAAAAGTACACTTTCTGCGTAAGAAACATATTCATTTTTGCAGTGTTCTCTACACTAAGTGAACCAATATGTGGCAAAGCTGTTTGGCACAGTTTATCAACTAACATAACATTTTTTTCAGTGAGGTTACCTGCTGGAAGAATTCAAAATCTTAACATCCACTTTATATGTGTAATTTAGGAAGCTGTTTGTTTAGAAAACAAATTGAAATCAAAACATGCACATTTTTGGTTGTGGCGCACTGCTTGATTATAACAGTGAACATGCTCACTGTGATCAACCTGATGAACGACGTACAACTGGAAATGCTCGACGACACAACTGGCCGTTTGATATTCTGGAACAACTTTAAAATCTTAATCTATGAAGGTATAAGTGCTTAATTGGAATAACTTTTCATATATAACACATATGTGTGCTGGTGTGTGTGAAAAATGAAAACTGCCGAGTGTTACTCGATACGCTCTACCTTTACGACCGCAACGCAAGACAACTCAGAAAGGATTATCGTTAGTAATAATCAGTCTATGTCGGCAAGTATGGATCACATTAAAACTGCACGTCGTTATTAAAACCGGTTGCAAAAACTTAGCGCCAGGGGCAGGCGTACTGCAAACCAGTTCATATTCGTTGTAATACGGTAAAATTACAGATTTTTTTTTTTTTTAGTGGATTGCGATAATTTCTGTACTTAAACAGCTGTAATAAAATTACGAAATGTAGGAGTTCCGTTGCTTATCAAGTTGGTTCGAATTAAAATGAACCGTTTGAGCTCAACCACCGAGACAAAAAAAAATCCCTACCCGCAACTGCACGCAATTTTAACGTAAATACCAACGGCAGTACTTAGTGTAATATTGGCAACGATTGAAGGAAAGCAGTCACTTTTATTATAAAGTATAGTTTACACTATAATCTTAAGAGAAGTGTCGACTGTTTAGTTTTTGTCTTGTGTATCACATTAGAACGATAAGTGGCCGAATAATCGGATATTCAGGCCGTGGTTAGATAGCACGCTGAAGTAGTTAATGTGGACATTTTTAGGAGGCCATATTTAAACATGTCCATTTGAATGACTTCCGAAGTAAACATGTTCACATGGTTACACAACAACCGATTGTTGTGGTCGCAATCGACAGCAATGTTTACATTTAGCGTATTTGTTTACATTTGCAAGGCGCTGTGTCTATAGTAATATGGAGTTATGTTTAGGGCATGGTTGCTTGACAAAAAAAATATTACCTTAAGTACAACTGTGCGGCATACATTTGCCAGTAATTTGTATGATGAAGAGACATGGTAAACAATGTTGCAATGGTACTTGTTAACGAACTATATATATAAATATATAAATAAATATATATATATATATATATATATATATATATATATTTACAGTACTCAAGAGGAGAACACGACAGTTACGGAGACTTCGCCGCCAGAAGAGGCGTCGAAATAATATGATGCGTTTGAGAGAACATTTTCCACGTCAAACCATGTTAGTTGCAATACTTTTTTGAAATAGAGTACTGGGACCATTTATACGGAATCAGCTGCGCTGCTGGCCTTTTCCAAAATCGTCCTGTGTTTAGCCCGATGCTTTGGAAAGATGGGATTTACTAATTAGTAAGTGTACATTTATGACATTGTGTGAAACGGTGAAGCCTTTTATTGAAAAGAAAGACATAGACATAAGCCAGCATATTCCATGTGAGAAACTTTTGGCGGCAATTTTATTTTGAAGTTAGCATTAAACATTGGTTTCAGAGCACTTTCCTTACTGTTTGGCATAAGCATAGCTGTAATGGTAAAAGTATCACATGAAATATGCGAAAGTATTTTTCTTGAAGTGTTGCCTCAATACATTACTCTGCCGGATTGTGAAACATTATGCATAGTTATTGAAAGTTTTCTTACAATTTCTGTATTGCCTCAGGTAGGTGGTGCAATAGTTGGAACTTTAATATAAATTTTGGCATCACAAGAAAACGCGAATGATTATTACTGTAGGAAGAGTCGCTACGCAAGCAGTGGTTGATCACAAAGGCCCGTTTGTAAACTGTTGTGGTGGCTGGGCTGGCAATGTTCCAGATCTAAGAGTATCTAGCCAGTCAAGCATATATTTGAAAGTATGTAGTGGGATATTGTTTCCACATTGGACAGAAAACATACAAGGTGTTGATGCACCAGTGCACATGCCAGGTGATCCTGCGTAACAATTGTTACCATGGTTAATGAAACCATATCCTGACATCAACCTAACAGAAGAGTAAATTAATTTCAACTATATACACAGTGGTGTAAGGACGACGATAGAGAGTGCATTCGGTAGACTGAAAGGTCGGTGGAGATGTTTGTTGAAGAGGTTAAATCATGTCGTCAATACTCTACCTATACTTATTCTTGCATGTCGTGTGTTGCACAGTATGTCCGAATTAAACAAAGAATATTTCGATGATAATTTGTATGTCTACCAAACAAAACTCAAGGCATATCCACGCGCCAGACTGGACGATTTCATCGAAGCGTATGCTGTAAGAAATGCGCTGAGAAATTATTAATTTGTTTAATAGAAATGCTTGACTTTGCACGGGACCTCCTAAAATCAGCGAGTGCTTCCTTTTTCATGGCTGAGAAATAATTTGTTTCAATACCCTGGGTATATTTGTTACCTAATATCTATAGCCCTATAGACATGCAGTTATTTTGAAAGCCCTGATTAGTGACATCTTTCAGACAACTTGTAAACCAATATTTCCAAGTGTATTTATCCACAAGTGCCATTTTCTCAATATGTTTGTAAATTTGTGAAATACAGCTGTTTGCTTGATTTCTGTCTAATATATATTTATACGTAATGTACACGTAACACTGTATAAAGTAAAAGTGCAACACGAAATAAGGGCCGAAACCAATATTATAAATATCTGCAAATATGATTGGTTTGTGAATATTTTTTATGGTTCGTGATTAGATATAGCTCTCTTTCCCGAGGTTACAAGAAAATAGGAATTCTTTTGGTTATAGTGTCAGTTGAAATTGTCACAAAAAGGTGTGGTGCTGGTTGAGTATTATTGTAATTTGTTCTTCGTAAACAAAGTTCGTCACTTGAATTAAATTCTTACAATTTAATTATTGTGAGCATTTTCATCTGCTGTGTTTATGTAGATGTCACTCTTCTAGTCATCATCAAATAAGCGAAAATATGTTTTTAATAAACATGGGGGTAGAAACAAAGCAAATCTTCCAGTTATTTGGTGCTTTCAGGTACTTATCGAGTTCCAATTTTATGCAGTATAATGTTACACAAATCCAAATTTTTCAATGGCATTGATAAAAATCTACACAAAATCTCCACTATCATCAAACCATGTACTGAAATACTAGATGCTGTAGTGTTTACATAACCTGCAATGTAATACTTGAATACATCTCGGGGAAAGGGTGCACCACATTTGGCATAACAGAAATGAAAATAAATTTTAAAGATTCACCAAATTACTCCAAATCAAACATAAAATTATAACGTACATAAAGTGAATTTAATTATATCTTACTATACATTTTATAAGGAAATAATATCTGAATACTAGCACCAAAGGGGGCTTATAGTTACCACATCATTAACTGTTCAATGCATAATGGTAAACCACATCATATAATAGTATTCTGCAATTAATTTTAATACCGACCCTCCTTCCACCTAGCCCTGCTGACTAGATTAGGGTTCGGGGGGGGGGAACATGTCCTATTTTTGGCTCATTTAAAATATAGAAAAAATTACAAGAACTAGAGGTTCCATATGAAATATCAAGGAGTTTCATGTTATTTAATTTTTAAAAAGTGATATGAAATTTGTGATAGTGGCGAAAAGGTTACTAAACTCATTCTTTTAGGTTACTAAAATGTGCCCTGATTGACCAGTTATATGAAATATTTGGAATTGTATCTGCCAGTATGTTATTGGAATGACTCTTAATAATACACCTCGCATTATACAATTCAAAGAGCGGGAACCGAGAAAATTCAAAATAGCTTTAATGAGTAGTCTAAATGTTTAACTTTTTTGCACAGAAGATATGCATTCAGTGGGAATATCTAGCAGGTTGCCATTTTGTGAGATTAGTACATTTCCTAGCTTGCATATTTCTTATACTGTTAAGCTGTAAATTTAGGTAGTTTGATTGTATGTTGAGAAATATTGTAATAGTGCTTTCTTCCCAAGAATTCTCCCATAAATAAGCCATTTGTTGTGAGATAGATAAAACATAAATAAATGTTATGATTCAATAGTTAATCAATCCTCACTTTTCCCACTGACAATTAAGTTCATATTCTTGCAGGGTCCCGAACCGATCCTGATGTTAAATTTCCCTGTCAGTTATTTTCCAGAGTGGCACAGAGCAGATTCCAAGTTAAGAAGCAGTGTCAATAAAAAACAATATTCATCAAAGTGTATTGAATAAACTGCAGAAATTAACACAAGAAAACTCCTATCAGTTTTTCTTATAGCATACATGTCCAACCATTTATCAAAAGCAAAACAATATCTTTCTCACTTTGCAATGCGAATTTCCACATATTTTTCTTTTTTTCAGGCAGCAACAACTCTTCACTGCTACAGTAATAAATATATTTACTAACTAAGCCTTAAAGATAGACAAAAGTTCCTTCAGTACACAGTTGACTGGGATATGCCAAAGAGTAATATAATGTGTACTGTGGAAGAAATAATGAAGTACTGAACCTTTTTTTTTATGTACATTACAATATAAATATTTTCTAGGTACTGAAATTCTAGCATACGTTCACATACAATATTACTAACGTGACAATTTGCAAATTATGCTTTTTTGTTTTATGCATGTTTTAATGAAATATTCAAATTAATCTACTAGGCTGCACTCGATACGCACTGGCTAAGTGCCTCATGTTAAGAAAATCGTGAAATATACTAAGTAAACAAATATGTTTTAGTGTAACACGGATAAACAAGTGTATACCGTACATTCGTTTCATAAAAACACAGCAAATTTCCATTTATTGGTGCCAAACATGTAAACAATAGCACAAATAAGCATTTCCTTGTGCTTAGAACCTTTATAAATTTCCCTGTCTTTAGCTTGTTTTTCAGTTTGTCGGGTACCGTGTATTGATGCAATACAGTTAATGCATGTGCAGCAGATATCCTGTCGGAGAGACAAGTGTAATAACTTGGCGGGCTAATGTAAACGCAAGGGTTAATGTGTAAACGATACACAGAGTTCTCTTTACCCTACTATAGAGCCATATACTATACAGCTGAAAAATCCTGCACTTCGCACCTGAAAGACAACGGCACAAGTAATGGTACGAAAATGCCTAAGAGATTGTTTTTTGTCCTTAGAACTTTACAATAACCAATATTTTATGGCAGAATACCACAAAATTTGAATGGCATCAGTAATTAACTTTTTGCTTTAACTGAGCACTTTCGACAGTTAAAATAACCGTTCTTCATGGTGTATTTCTCTTTCTTTCTGCCTCCTCTCTTCTGTAACGCTCTTCCCTGTCCTGTCCTGTCCTGCTCCTCTTGAAACATTCTTTCCTCTGCTTCATAGAAGCGTTGTTCTGCATTCCTGTATTCAGTCAGAAAGTCATCTGAAATATAATATATACAAGAGCACTTCATATTAAAGTTACACATGAAATATTGGTATTAGTTATGGATATTCCTTACATTACGACAACTGGTATAATGTTTACAAACACTAAATGGTAATGAAACATTACAAAAAGAGTGCACAATGCATATTTCAAGGACATACCCATAAAAATGAAGTTAATATAAACGTATACCTCATTCAAGCACTAAGTATAAATATTCATTGTCAAGGTTGCCACCTCTTCCTGATTTCAAAATTCCGTGACATTTCCCTTTTTTTCAGACAAAAATAATGCTTTCCCTGAACTTTTATTTAACAAATTGTTCCATTGCGAATACTCCTTTATATTGCACCACACTTCTAACACCAAATGAACTACTCTGATATTACAACATAATGCACCTTAACAAAACACCTTACGTTATAAAAATGTTGTTCATGATAATTAAAACGTTATTTGATACATATCTAGTAATATACACATAGTTAAATTTTGTTTCGTTACACACTTCATACATATTCTCTCCACTGCAATGCAATTTATTAATGATGAAAATAATAATATAATTGAAAAAGTATTCATTTTGACCAAAATATAACTAGATGGTTAGAGCATATTTGTAAATGCAGCATAAAGTGGTTGTAAAAAATATGCCGCAAGCCAAAACCATGTGACAATACGTCAGGCAGCTGTCCTAACAAAGAAACTAGGTAACTTTTAAACTGGCATGCACTAGAAAACCATAAGTATTATTAACTTTATTTTGGAAGGGATCCACAATCTGTTTACATAGGTGCATAGTTACTGATAGAACAACCAAATATAGCCTGCAAATAACAGAATTCCTTGACATTATTCGAAATTACCTGACATTTTCCTGTTTTCCAGGTTTATCAGGCAAGTGGCAACAATTGTTGTGCCACTAATATTTCCATGTTTGTTGGTAAAATATTTATTAATTATAATTTTTTATATACTGTGCCTACATAAATACATGACTATGTACAAGTTTGAACCATTTTAAAATGCAGACTGTTCACGATAAAATGAGCACTTTTGAAAACCCTGCTTAAGATATACTTGCATGCACGTTGCGCGTTCTTCCGCCTAATGTAAAATTAACATTGCCATGGGCCTCATCAATTTATTCATGCATCGGTCAAGTGAAAATGTGAAATGTTTAGAAAAGTCATTGTTTTACACATATGCTAATTTTTACACTCCGATTCATTAAAAAAAAAACAGAAAATGAAAGAAATAATTATCACAGATGGTTACTTAACACTTTTTATTCGACGTTAAATTGCTTTCCATCCATTGATACCAATTTTACCGGGCGCATGTCACTTCAGTGCGCTCGTTAAAGCATATGCAGGCAGGGGCAGTGACTTATTACTTAGGTTGTTTCAAAAGTGTCTATTTTATCGTGAGCAGCCTTAAAAAGTGATACGGGATTAGGAATTTTTGTCTCTGGGATGTCAGAATTATAATATGTAGACATGTCCTAGTTTTTAAGTATTAAAATATTATGCTTCATAATAATATAAAAGTGCGTTTAAAAGTACATGTATAACGACTGGAAAAAAATATTTTGTAATTATTTTTCGTTTTTTGTTTTGTTATACAGAACGCAATCATAGGGATACAATCCCCATAATACTAAATGTTCTACACTGGTTATGTAAAAATCAACACTTGAGCATATGACTGCAGACCTTACAAGACAACATTTTCGAACAAACTTTAAGTACGTACACATATTATAAAGCTGTTACACAGGTTATATTCGCTGAACCATTTAACACTTACCCATGATCGATGTGAGAGTTGCTGATCGCTTCCGTTTCCTTGTGTTACCTTTGTGTGACCCCTTTGATATAGACAGGGCGTTGATGCCTGATGGAGGTTCAAATGTCTCATTTATATCCTGCCTTGAAGAATTCGCCAGTTCCTCCAAAGTTGTTGAATCTTCAACTGTTATTTGTCACTGGTGAATTATGCACAGGCACCATAATGTCCAAAACGACTTCTGGTTCTATTTTCGCTTGTGTCCCCATCATTGCATCTATTTCGTCAAAGAACAAACAAGTTGGCCTTCGTGCACCTGTAATTACACTTTGTTCATTATGTTGTCATAGCCAAACGAATACAGTGACAGCGTAAAGGTTAATGCAAATGTCAATTTATCACCATGCTATGAAAGAGACACCACTAGCCTCAAGTTTCAGTTACGTAGTTATGTTAAACTCTCTAAGTGTGATATTATTTATTTACATGTCTCACTGCCACATCAATACAAGCTTTATATGATTTGTGAGGAATAATAATGACTATATAACAGAAACACGATAAATTCAGAAGTTCAATTTACAATTGTCATTCTGTATACATAGAGCTAAGCTCAAGTATGCATTACTTAAGTGCATGCCATGTAAGCCTTACAAAATATTTATGATAAACTAAAAACAATTTAAAAAATTGAAACAGACTCGAAATTTTAAGTTTTAAAGAATTCATCTACTGAATAAAACTTACATGTGAGGAAAGGCTTATAACAATTTGGGATTATGTTATAGCCCTTATTTTATATGATGTTTGCAGGTAAGGTGGGTAGATTATTTATTACTTTCCACACTATAACATGTAAGCCTAGAGTGACGTTTTTGTGCCCCATTTGCAACTGACAGTGACACATTATTTGCATGAATAAGAATACTCTTGTGCAATTTTCTAATGTAGCAACTGAATGGAGGTATCAAAAATGCCAGACTAACCTCGTAACCATAATCAATTATCACTTATTGAGAAGATCGATAATCTTTGTGGTGTAGGATTTAGAATTGTTAAATTTGTAAATGTGTTAAATCATAGCTCTATAATAAACATGGACATGAGGTAAAATTATTGCAAATAAAAAAAGAGCACCAACACTGGCGTGTACAAAAAAACTTCGGTGGCATGTTCTCAGTAAAACCTAATATTAGTAACATACTAGCACATGAAATAAACTACCACGAGTAAAATTGGTCCTGAATTAATCTTGTACAACTGTAATAAGATATGCAGCTATTAATTTAACCTATCATGCACAGATGTTATGTTTGTTACTGGTGTGTATTCAAAGTGCTACAAACGTCAACCTATGTTTGATGTCGCTTTTTTTAAAGGGATTTTGAGGCCATATAAGAACTTCACATTACACTTTTATTTAAAATAAAATGGACCTACATGACAGCAGAAATTTCTGTAGGAGTGATGTAAAGTAGCACATACACATACAAACTCATTAAGCATAAGTTGTTGGGGCAAAGTATCTAATTCATTAGACAATACTTTCTTCCTAGGAACTAACATTTAAGCATGTTGCTGTGGCCCGTCCTGAGGGGACCAGGTCATGCACTTATAAGGGGGAAGTTAGTAGAACAGAGGTAAGCACTCAGTTGTATAAAACACTACTTTTATTCAAGTCAAGACAGTAATACAAAGATCGCCCAAAGGCGTTACTCCATGAAACCAATATCTGCACAACAATACTCAATACGTGCTCCGACTCAGGAGTCCAATTATGCTAGCGCATATCCTTTCATCTCAGCAACTTAGTGCGACCTAACGGGGGTTATAATTACCCTGGACTGTCTTGTAGTCGGTAGCGGGAAGACCCCCTCGACGGCGGCTGAGGACGGAGTCGATCTCGGACCACTGGCCTGGTGGTCTTCCTTCTAGTGTTATATAGTAGCGGCCCCAGCCTCGTTACCCTTCTCCCGGGAGAATGTTACCATAACAGCTGGGCTGACCCATCGAGGTCGCGCAGCCCCGCATGCTAGCGTGTCTCCTGCCACCCCCAGCTGCTGGTGCTCACACCAATGTGCAGATTTTACACACTCTTACCTAATTTTCTGTCTTTTAAAGCCTTATCATTATTTAATACATTTTGCATGCGGGTTTTACATTGTCCTAGAACTAATGATTTGTAGGTAATATTGAAATCCTGAGCTATTAATTCCCGTACCGGTTTATTTATATACATAACCATCAGCTTCTGCTATACTATTTTTTTTCGCCCATTTATTAATTAAAGCTCTGAACTCTTCAAACCCCCGTGTTTCACACCTGAAACAATGAACACTAACATTTCAACAGTTCTCGTTTTGTAAAATGCAGAATCATCATAAATATTATTGCAACATTTTAATGATGCTAATCATTTAATCAATCTGTAATTTATTGAATACTTATGACTTTGATTTGGCCTTTACTGCCCGCTGTTACGTATAAATTCACGAGCCTGGACTTACAGCAGCATCATAGCCATCGCGACCCAAGCCACCAGTGTCTAAGGCCAGGAACACACAGCACCGGAAAATGTCCGGTGCCCGTCCCAGGGCGCCCGGCCGGGCCAATTTTAACCTTGCACCGTGCCGGGCCCGGCCCGTGCCCGTGTGTGCTGCCCAATGCCTCTCCATGCATCATCGGAATTGGACGGGCGGACCCGGTCCGTGGAGCTTGCCGTGTGTTCCCGGCCTAAGACTTCAATACATGTACTACGATGAAGCCTATGCGAACGGCAGCAATGTTAGACGACACGAGAACTGTAAATTTAAGATGTACCAGCTCCTTATGGCATAAGTGTAAGAAGTAACTTCGTCTGTTTTCTCGTACTGACAATATATACAATCATTCGAAAATATGTAAAGGACTTGTTCCTCCACCAGCAAAACAAAATATTTATTGACATCGCCATAAACCTGTGATGGACTTACAAGTACTGCTGTGCACAATGATGATGTAAACATGTCATCGCTACCTTGTACAGTAAGTACGCAATGACGCTATCACCGGCAAGCGGGGGTGTGCATGTGGATAGTACGGTCAATTCGCTGTGGCGAGACGTACAGTAAAAGTAGCAATGCGCGTAGGCACGAGAAGAGCGGCTAATGCACGAAGAAGACAGGATGGGCTTGTTTGACTCTTAGCTGTCACAATTGTGGTCGTAAGTTCGTGTGTTACGGAGTAAAAGATGTTCCAGACAATGTGCGACTTGACGTATACAATAACCGTTATGAATCGTGTAACAAGCACGCCAAACAGTGTAAACTTCGTGCCCAGAAACCTGCCCATGTTCTCCGCAAACCTAATTCCAATGGATTTCTTCTGAAGCAATCTGCATTCAGGAGCATGTTGAAAGATTACATCGCTCCAATTCTGACAGTTTCGTCGAAGGATGTTTGCTCGTTTCTGTCAAGTATGAAGCAAAGTTTAATAAACCAACTTGCAGAAGAGAGAGAAAAACATGGGCTTCTAAAATATAATATATGGCTAGAATGCAATTATATAAAACCAGAACCGTTCGACGACAGTATCAACAAGAGGGCATTCTAGACTTTTAATGTGTCTGTCTATAGTGTATATGATATCGAAAAGAGTGTAGATGATAATATACAAAGGTATGTTGCGAGGAAGAAGAAATGATGATGAATGAATCGGACTGGACACTCGATTGGGTAAATCATCTGCAGCTGAGAACGAGTGCATACCAACCTCTTACGAAATAATGTGATGATTACCTCTTGCATTAGAAGAAATCATCGCAAAAAATGCTTGTATGTCAAATTTTGTAAATGAAAAGCATTTATTATATATGTTGCATTTTATTTCTTAAAAAAAATCTTCCCGCTTTGTATGAAAATCATTTTTAATTAAAAATACTTGCATTTAAGAACAAACACAAAAATATTTATGACAGTTTACGCACTCTTCAGGAATGGCCAATTTCATCATTCGGTACAGGCCGATAGCAGGAAGCCTAATCGATTCTACCTTTGCGTTAAAAAATATGATCAAACATGGAGGGAGTCTAACTAAAGTCAGTAATCGTTGGAATGAAGGCGGTGGAGGCGAATAAAAAACATTGTTGGGGTTAATCAACACAACCTATACTTTAAACACATAAACAAATATGGTTGCCACCTGGTGGTAAGCAGGTATTGAAAACAAATGAAATCCAATATGGTAGTCGCACGAAGTTGAGACACAAACTCTAAAACAAATGACAGTAAAAAAAAACCATGGAGGACTGCACCTAGCAAGATGGCTGCCTCCTAACATGGCAGCCTCCAGTAAAATATACAAACACATGATTAACTAAAAAACAAATATGGCAGTCGAACGAAGTGAGAGAGACAGTAATACGCATAAACAAATTATGTACGAAAAAACAATTATTGCGGCATGTGATAGAATGAGTATAGGTGGGGGAGTGAGACGTGAGAGAGTCAGTCGTCTGCTAGGAGTTGAACGAAGTGAGTAATTTGTTGTGCTGGGAGGACTTCCGTAAATGTAAGTTTTTATGATGTAAGTTTTATAATAACTTTTAATAATAAATTTTTAATAATTTTATAATACATTTTATATACATTTTTATAGATTTGGGATTCTAAGGGATTTTTTTTTGGAATATTTTTGTGTTCAAGTTCATTCGAGGTCACGTGGCCAGGGGCAAGTTCGTCTGCATCCAATATAGCGGTGGTCGTCTGCAACATAATAATATGATTGCTGACTTATATCTAGTTTTTCTCGAATTTTTTTAAGGTAATTTAAGGTCATGGAGTCAAGGGCAAGGTAGTTGCATCCAATATGGCGGTAGTAGTTTCTAACATAATATGCTTGCTGAATGGGTACGGGCGAGGGGGTGGAGGCTTGCCGACTAATTAGTTTGGAAAAGGGGGATAAGGAGGAATCTTAGTAATTATAATTTTTTTATGTGAATTTTTAATAATTTTGTAATAATAAATTTTTAAGTATTTAAAAAAATTGTATTTTTTTTTTTTATTTTGTGGAATTTTTGGGTTTTGGGGGTCAAAGTCAATGGTCCTGAGTCCAGCTATTCTGGCTCGGAAGCACTGATCCACCTCGCCGGAGTCACGAGTCCACCTCGCCTGCTCAGGGAAAAATTGGGAATTTGTGGCTAAAATTTTTTGCAAATGCGGAAAAAATGGACATTTTCAGGGAAGAAGGGAAATTTTTACGGAAAAAGGGACATTTTAATGGTATTTTAGTCGGTTTTGGGGGAAAAAGGGAAAAAGAGAAAAAAAGTGACGGTAGGTGACGTCCCAATATGGCGGCGGATGAATCCTGCCATCCTACGCCACACGCCGATGTGGGTGAAGATATATTTTCCTGCTACTTGAGATAATTGACATTATAATAAGATACCACGGCTTACTTCAATGTATCTTTAAAGTAATTCTACAAAATTATTTTGGCAAATCGTAAAAATTTCTTGAAAAAAAGAGAAAATTTTGCATGTTTTTTTATTTGTAGCAGTTACTTCCAACCTTTCTGAAGCGGTATTTGAGTTCTACTTTCAGGATATTCCTCCGCTTCATACAGACAAAGCTTAGTTACGTCGAGAAAATTACACCAAAGGAACAACGCGGCGTATTCGTGTGCACTCTGTGTAGTAATCTTCTGCATTAGAACTATTTCGCACTAGGCATTACCAACAAACCTAATTGGTTTCTAATTTATTCGTATTAATTATAAATGACATATTTTAATTTATATATATATATAAATTAAAATATGTCATTTATAATTAATACGAATAAATTACCTATGTATAGCGTGTTTGATTGTTTCCTAAATATGTCATGTATCGCCGGCATTTTTTAGTTTTGTTAACACAGAAGAAATATAATTTAATGAAATTGAACTTTTACTCATATATATATATATATATATATATATATATATATATATATATATATATATATATATATATATATGAGTAAAAGTTCAATTTCATTCAATTATATTTCTTTCTCGTCAATTATATATATATATATATATATATATATATATATATATATATATATATGAGTAAAAGTTCAATTTCATTCAATTATATTTCTTCTGTGTTAACAAAACTAAAAAATGCCGGCGATACATGACATATTTAGGAAACAATCAAACACGCTATACATAGGTAATTTTTCAAAGGTTGGTTTAAAAAAAATTTGAAGAAATTGTGAATAGTTGCTTCTACATTTTCATATTACAAACTGTTGTGAACTTTTCTATTCACTTGTAGTATTGCAAACATTATATTGGCAACTATAGGCCATTCGTGGTTGCTTCACACGTTTCTGAAGCCCTGCTAAAGTTCTACTTTTGGTTACCGATTACGTATCCCTCCGCTACATGTAAACATGAACATTGCCATGTGACTTAAAACGATTAACTGTCAAATGCTTTGTTTACTGTTTTCAACTGTTTCAATAATTCCGTCATATTTCGAAAACTAATTCGTACGAATGTTTACAATTTAAGACTATAACCATATTTAGGTCAGCTGTATGACGTAAATCTTACGGTAATTATTTTACATATTGTTGACATATTTATTATTCTACGAGATATAGCACATTACACGTAATACACGTTAATACTTTCTCCATGACTTTTTTTAACAATGTTACAACTGTGGGGGGAAATAACTGTAATATTTAACCTCTAAGCATATCTTAAAATGAATTAAGATATCAATTTTCTGTCGCCCTTATTAAATGATCTGTAAATGATTTTGCTTGTTTTATTTGCACGTCCCAAGACATTAAGATTGTAAATTTGTAATGCCATGATGCAAAAACTGTGCGATATAATTTTCTTTAAACGAGGAAAGAGTACCTATAAGCAATGTTTACAGGTTGAACGGTGTTTCATACAAGTATAAAATAATATTTTCTTTGGTAACTAGTCCCCTTAAGTAGTTTGTTATGAATTGATCACGCCTTAGCTGGACGGCCTGTCTGATCACACCTTCAAGCATAGAACCAGGGCACAAGTGTGATTGCAGTAACACCTTGAGTAAGACAGTTGCAGAAACCCCCTCCACATACAAGTAAACGAAGCCGAAAATATTTAACAACGCGCCCGATATAGGCCAGCGTAAAACTTGGAGCGCCGTCTTTTGTCATCGGGGCAGTGTACCAAGAAGGCATGGAGATGGGTATGTCCGGCCATCGTTAACAACCGCCTAGAATCAGCCTTTGGTAACATGGACAAGGTGGGGACTTTCCAATTAGATTGTAATAGCTGTGGCGTGTGGTAACAAAACTTAATAATATAATTCATTAGCATTTCGGTATTCCATTTAATCTCCCCCGATCAATAGCCACGTAAATAGTTTTTATATAAACCTTACGTTCAATAAACCCCATCTTATACTGTTGTGCTCTACGTTATCATGACTCATTATTTAATTACGCTCATATCCCCTTTCAGGTGTGAATTGACTTAAATGCTAATTCGTAACAAGTTGGTCTGTATCGTAAAGGAATCGTAATCTTTTCCTTCTTTTCTATTGTGCAGTAGTCGATTAAGATAAAAGTCCGCTAATTTTGCTCTATAAAAATTTCAACTGTAAAGGCTGTTCTCGATAAAGTGAGCACTTTCGAAATTAACGGGCGCACTGAGTGACATGCGCCCAGTAAAGTTTGTAACGATGTATGAGACGTAGTTACGTATCTTAATATCGAATAAAAAGTGTTAGGAAACAATTACTGATAACAAATTATTTCTTTCGCTTTCTGTGTTTGTTCATGCATCGAAGTGTAAAAATGAGCAGATTTTTTAAAATATTTACTGTTCTAATAATTTCACAGTTTCAATTGACTTACGTATGAATAAAGTGATGAGGCCCATGACAATGTTAATCGTGCATACAATTAGATCTTAAGCAGGGCTTTTAAAAATGCTTATTTTACCGTGAATAGCCTATAGGAACCCTGCGGCAGCGAATGGAAACTGCGGCTCTCCCAGAATGACTAGGAAGTAGGAATCGTGGTGGTGAGAGATTTCCTTCTGCTCTATGGGGATGAGCTGGAGCCACAAACCCCTTAAAGGATTCCACGTGGTTGTGCCGGGAATCGAACCCGGAACCCCCGAGAGAAAAAGCAAGCGCATTCAGGGAATTGGATAGGGTTAAGGTGTGTGTGTGTGTGTGTGTGTGTATATATATATAGGTTATACACAGTCAAGTGAGAACTTTTGAAAGCCCTTTCATTTGGAATATTAGTAATTAAATACATTTTATTACAGCCTTAGACGTAAACTTCCGAGTGTAATTTAATATACAGAGTGTGCATATTAATTATATGGCATTATTTATTTTTAAAAGGTGCTTAAAGTAAAAAAAAATGGCTAAAAGGAAAAAAGTAACTAGGGCTTCAAAAGTGCTCACTTTACCGCGAACAGCCTATAATCTTAAATTTTCCAAAAATTTGTTAAATTTTTAAATAAAACTGGCTTTACACTGCAAGGTAGAAAATTTAAACACAAAACATAATCTCAGAAGAAAAGAGAACTAGCAGTAAACAGATAATTATTAAAATCACTCATTGTAGGTATAGTAGTAATACCGAGTTTAATGTCAATATGTGTTTTTCAGAAACTAATCATTCAGTTAAGTTGGGTTAATTATGATTGAAGTTAAAGATACAAACATTTTCCCGTTTACGAAATTGATCAGTTCTGAGAAACTAATAGCTACTTATGTAGTCCTTTTTGTTGTATTTATAACGTATTTTCTGAAGTCATTTACTGCACCATCCGAGCTGTGTCCTCATAAATAATAGTGACAATATTTTAAGTATAATGATATCTTAGCTCGTACCTCATATAATCCTTGGACAACTGCACTTCCTGGGCAGCCTGTACAAGCCCGAGGAAAATGAGCGTAGTGTGCATACCGCGAATTTGCCCTTTCTCCTCTCTCTCGGATAAGTTAAAACATGGCATAATAGCTATGTGCTTGCTGATGCAGAGCGAGAAATAAAAATAAGCCTTATTTTACTATCGCTAATTAAGTTATTAGCCAAGCTTTCGGAACATTCGTGTCTGCGCCTTTTGAGAAAGCCGGCTCATAAATATTTCCCTGCGGTCGAGAATGGAATAGCGCCACTTTCACGGGGTGAGTCTGGCGGGGATAACGACCTCGTAAACCCACGCATCCTTCACAATGATGCATTTGTTTTTACAGTACAAAAAGTTTTTTGTTTTTATGCAGTTATTTTGTTGTCTGTCAAATTTCGGACATTCATTTAAGTACTTTATTGTACGCGTAATTAACATGGCAATTTCACCCCCAAAATAAATGGCGGACATTTAGGATACTTTTACACCTATTCAAATTTATAAAGGCAGTGCCAAGTGACATAAAGTTCTCGACGCCCTTTATGGTCTACAATGATTAAATTACACTACACTGAAAAAATCACTACCAAATCAGATATACGCGTATTGTGAAAGCATGAGTGTTAAATGTATTATTCTCAATACATCAGTTGTAGCTTTATAAGGTAATTTTTTAATGAAATAACAGAAGGCATAGTGAAGTTCAAACTTTCTGTAATGTCATTTCTATATGTTCAAAGTAATCTACGGTATATTTCCCACAGTATGAGGGTTAAAAAAAAAAATTCAATTACAAATTGAAAAGTTTACTGAAATTTTTTTTACATCGTATCTTACAATGACTAAACTTTACCCTATTTTTCTAGACTGCCTGCGCTGGAAATCAACAGCATTACATATCATTTTTATGTTTCCTAATCAGATTCAGGTGCAGATTCGTCAATGTAGGTTTATTATTCCTCGTCAGCGATGTCATCCTCTGTTTTATAGTCTATGACAAGTCAGTTATTATTATTTTAAAACCGTTCCGTGAAATTGGAGGCTATCCTTGTGTGCTTGAATTAAGCGTCGAATTAACTTATTTCAAATTAAGTTTACTTTCCGGGCTTTTAATGATGCCTATAACCATATTTTCCAGAAACCCAAACTTATAACCATTTTTCCTATTCGGACAGTCTCATATAAAGTCCTACAACTTTTTGTAAGAAATTTCTTCCGTTATCTTAAAAAAAAAAAAAAAAAAAAAAGTCATATAATGGTACGGTTACACGTACGGGGGATATTTGGAAAATAGGTTTCTTCGACAACCTCATTAGGAATAGCTTACTATTACGATATTACAATAATTATTGGTTGACAGGGGTTGACAAACGTACATAAACACACATAAAAACGATGCTTACTCAAAACAAAATACGTATTTACTAAGGTAAAACTAACGTACCAGCAAATATCACTTTTATAACAACTAATTGAACGAATTGTTATGATTAATAAATTCTAACTCCTCACATGAAGTTTCATAACTTAGGGGGTCTGTTATTACTTACATGGGGTATAGTTTAAATATAACTATAGTGGTTATGCAAGTTATTTATAAGAGTTATGTAATGAACACTATATAAAATAGGTTTACTTAACATTAAGTTTGTACAATATTATTTCAATATAAACAATACTGAAGTATTAATTTATATTGAATTATAAATATTTAACCAGACACATTCTTAGTAAAGTCTGATTTGAGAGTCGCTACCTTGTTCATGATTCCGGAGGCAGGTTAAGATGGCGGGAGTGGACGCCTGGACATACCCATCTTCAGTGTCTTCTGGTTCCAATAGCCCAACGACAAAAGACGCGGCTCCCAGTGTTACGCTGGCCTATATCGGGCGCATTGTTTAATATTTTCGTGTCCCGTTTACCTGCCGGTGGAGGTGTTTCCTGCAACTGCCTTTCTCAAGGTATTACTGCAATAACGCTCGTGCCCTGGTTCAATGTGTGAAGGTGAGATAAGGTAGGCCGTCCAGCTAAGGCATGATCACATCGTAACAGAATGATACCTTACATAAAATTAGGCACCTTCTTCTGCAATGTTGATGACGGCACCACTAACCAACTGCGACGACAAACTCAGAAAGAGCGCCTTATCGTAGGGCATGCACGAGAGGATTCGAGTTACATATGGCGTGCTGTCGGACCCCGTCTTTCACGTCGCTTGCTGCAGCCAGCGGCGGCGGTGCCGCGCGCTTGTTCAGGCTACTTCCGATTGCTAACTACGACCTGACTATAGGTTGTCCACGGTAAAACTGAGCGCTTTTAAAAGCCCTGCTCAAGATCTGCGTGTATGAACACTGTGTGTTCTTCCATCACATATAGTGCTATTCCACCACATGTAGAATTAACAATGCCATGGGCCTGATCACGTTACTCATGCGTCGATAAAGTGAAACTGCGAAATTACTAGAAAAGCGAAAAATTTTCAAATGTGATAAATTTTACACTTAGATGCATAAAAAATTATTAAGCGAAAGAAATCATCACTGTTTTCACAAAAGGTTACCATACATTTTTAATTCAGCGTTAAGATACCTTACTAAGCGCATGCCACTTATTGTGACCCTTAAAATATATGTATGTAGTAGCAGTGATATTTTCCAAAGGTTGATTTCAAAAGTGCTCACTTTATCATGAGCAGCAGTTACACAGCTTGCGTCTAATCGCTCTTCCTTCACACTTTGTTAATCAAACAATTTGTCTAATCACCCCACGTATGATGTGTTTGATCGTTTCTTAATTACGTCATGTACGTATCAGAAAAGTTGTATACCTGTGTTACCATTACTTGGCACAAAACTACCTTATTTTTTGTTCAATTTAAATTTTACTTCTATTTTATCTATAAATTATAATAATTCAATCACAACAAATACGAATTAAAAAAGCCAGAAAATATACGTGTTGGTAAGGCCTAGTAAGAAATAGTTTTTACGCAAAATATTATTAAACGGAATGTGCACGAATGTTTGACCTTCGGTGTAATTTTCTAAACATAGTTAAGGTATGATTATATGAAACTTTCTGGAAGTAGAACTTCAGCAGGGCTTCAGATGAGTTGGAAGTAAACACTAGTGGGCTATAGCTTGAACATTACGTATTTCGAAACACCTTGTGACACGGACGTCAGACGATGTGCGATGTCTCCCGACGAGTTCGAGTATAAATATATTATTTATATAAATGAAACATGTAGAGACCTGAAGAATTCGCGTATTCATTTTGAGACAAGCTAGAATTCAAAACACGTGTGTTTATATAACTCCAGTTGTTGGTCCACGCCGTGTTTGACACCTCCTGGAGAACGCTGGCCCAATCGTCGCCTTCCACTGTGACAGCAGAAAACCAATGTGCAGTTGATATAGGAATATTTATACACAATATTTTAGAGTCTAGCCTGCAGGTCGTTGAACTCACGAATTTTTCAGGTCTCTTAAACATGTGTTATAGCATGTTCGCTGTTTCTTCACATTTTGACGTGAATGCGTCTTTAAATGTGCGACCATAGTGTGAGTCAATCCAGGAAATCCGATGATAACAAAATCGGGGGATAGAGTTTGTCATTGCAGCTCCGAATCTACCGTCTACATTCAATATTTAATTACGCCGCTCGATCAAAGAATATGTTACATTGAGTGATGACTGTGAAACATCGCGCGCGGCGGGAGGAGCGGTAGAATTGGTCCCGCGGGGGGATTTTGAGTTCTTTTCGACGCGCCTAATAACTTACGCGTAGTGTAACTTTTGACTAGGAGAAGCTACGACGCTCCTTTAAGTTTAAATCGACAGCTCTAGTCAAGATCAATCGATTGCGTATATAAAAACGGAGAGATTGTACGGTTTTAATTTAAAAAATTAAGAAAACTTAACACAATGTCTTCCTATACTCGTCAAAAAGCCAAGATGAAATACAGAAATAGTATACGGTTGGAAAGAGCATCTCAAAAACAATTCAGTGATACTCATAAAAGCCCGTATAATAGAGTGAAGCGGTGCCGGGAACGTAAAATTAACATCAAGGTGTCCGAACTCGTCAACGTAGACATATTCACGCAAAACAAATGGCCGTGCCCTCAACACAGCCACACCCCATTTATTAAATTACTTGTGTACCACAAACGTATAAAATTGAGATAAATATTAAAGTATTATATTTTTGAATAAATGAAACATTATCTCTGACATAACTTGCAATATATATTTCGTATTCAATACGAATTAAAAACAGCGAGATCAGCGATGTGTTGGCAACGGCTAGTAAGAAATAGTTCATAGTTAAAATATTGTTTTGACCAATATTTTTGGTACGCTATTTGTAAATTAAATGTTGCCCATTGAAATTAAACGTTGCCTATTAAAATACTGACATTTTTAGGTAGCATCGACGGAAACATATTATATTATTACAAATAAAAAATAACAGCGCAAACTACGGCCCTAGTGATATGGTGTTTGTTTCCGCCCTCTCTTTCTCTGTCTCGGGAAGTTTCGCACTACTAATTATAGCGTTTTCAAAAAATGGGCAAAAATTATTTGCCTGCAGAAATGATAAAAACTCGACGGAGTTATCTGTATCTGTTATATTCCACATCAACTGATTTTCATTGGCACTTCCTGGCGTCTGATTGATAAATAATTCCTAATTTCAGCTAACCGTTTGGAGATCAGCTTCAGCAGAGACTTTGTAGGCAGGCGTTCCGAGAAAAGACATGCCTTGATTAAAATCTCAAAATTCATTACTATAATATTTAGGGGTACATTTAGTTTTAAAAATCGGGATGTAGCTGTAACACGATACAACCGTCGCATTTACATCAATACGTTTTCGTTAGCAGGTAATTTATTTTTTTGAGGGATATTAATCAAAGGGAAGTAACGAAATGTATACGTATCTTTTATGGCATAAATCAACAGATGTAGACTAGATATTTCGTTTGGCATGATAAACAGCTCGCTAGCTTCCCGGAGTAGCGAGATATGCAGCCCGGAAATTTTCGCTCCACGTCGGAATTGATGCAAGACGTCAAGGGCCCCCAACTCGCGACTTATGCATGTTCGACGCCAACTGAAGATCGTGCTTGCATGGCATTACTGTGCTCCATTGAACGAGATTATATTTATTTCAATTGCGTTATTAGTTACGAAGTTATAGTGCCGGGATGAATCCTCCTGTAAACGTTAGTTTGCCGTGTCCGTCAAATTGGTCAGTAAGTATTTCTGAATTATTAGAGAAACCTGCAGTTACTGTATTTAATGAGAATGGACCTTCGTGGATAAATTTCCCTTTGGAATCCTCAATTTCTGCTGATAGACTACGTCATGTTGTGTCAGAAAGATCCCTCGAATGGGACAGTGATTCCGATTTCGAGGATTGGTCAACTCACATGCTGTATGGTGTCAGTAGTCGCAAGAGGTACTACTATTTCACTATGTTAAGGTGGCTGCATAAATTGTGTTTATTAATTGATAATATTATAGCCAAGTTAATATTCAATACTGTATGTTTTACTATAAATTATTTTGTGAATTGTTATTATTTCATGACTAATTGAGAAAAAATAATAACACAGCCTGAAAAATTATACGTATGTGTTCTATTCATCCGATCATTATTCTTGTGAGTGAAGAGCTTTGGGCAGTTCTTAACATCGAGGTCTTGAGAGCCGATGAGGATGACTGGGGTGAGCATGTTGCAGCGCGGGAAGGAAGGATCGGGGGAGGCGGGAGATTCCCGAGAAGACCCGCTGACCGACGGCATCGCCCGGAACGATTCCCACATGCAAGGATCCGGAGTGGCCCGGCCGGGGATTGAACTCGGATCGCCTTGATGGGAGGCGAGGGGGCTAACCGCTCAGCCAACGTGGCCCCTTTATTTTTTGAAATGGTTTCTGCTGGTTGAATTCACCTAGACACACCAACACTTATTTAGAAGGCTTAACGTAAGGCCTTACCTCGTGTGTCAGCCTAATTTAAAAAACGTATTCACGTTAAACAAACTCGACGTATTCTTAATAACGTGACCGTTTTCGGTGAAACGGCAGCCCGACAGCTTCCACAGGTCCAGGATCTGCAGGCTCGCACGTAGGGCAGTTTTGCGCGTCGGAGGTCGCAAATTATCATTTTAGTGTCGGCAAGTTATCTGCGGGGCCAGGCCGTTTACGTAAGTTGGGAAGTGGCGGCCGAATCGCCACTTTATGGACAACGTCGCCGTTAACGTCGAAGGTGTGGGCAGGGCCGTCAACTGCTCGCATCCCCTGGGGATCCCCCACCTGCTAGCGCTCGTAAGAGGGCGAGTTTTGGATCTCGCGCCGTTGCGGTTTCCTATAAGCTGTTCACGGTATAGTCAGAACTTTGGGAATCAACCTTTGAAAAAATGTCACTGCATGTACTGCAGGCTACCGTACACACTGGCTTGGTATAATTTATTCTAGTTAGTTGGCGGTGAATTAAGTATAGTAGTTCTAAGTCTCTACATTGTATTGCAGAGCAATATTTAAATTTATGGCGTATCTAGTTGTAGTTGGTGAATATTTTATGCTTTGCGGACATCACAATACGAATTAACATAATAGTAAGACATTGACATTCCTAGCAGTTTAAAGTTTTCATTTGAATAGCGCATGAACAAAGTGATTAGGTGCGTGGAAATGATAGTGTTAGATATTGCGGATTACTACAAAACGATAAATAATGAAGACCTCAATCAGGGCTTTCAACAGAGCTCATTTAATCCGCGAACAACGATGTTTATAAATGCAGAAGCGAAACAACGGCGTGTGTCGGGAACTCCAGCTCCTCACTTTCCAGGAATATTGCTGCACGTCGCTTATCAGTCGGCACCTGGTGAATTAAGTAGCCAGGCGCGGCAGTACAACCAGAGAGTATATCTCTCGCTGCGTGCAACAAACAATCAGACGCAATAAGTATTTCCAGATCATTGCACAGTCAATGGATAACCGAGTTACGTGGAATGAAACACCACGCCAGTCTGTGACAGAACTAAGTCGACACTCTTATGCTTGAGAGAGGAACGCCTTAGTGAAGTGGGGAGCCGGTTTACAGCGTGATGGATCTCTGAGTTAGAATCCCGGGTAAGACAGTAACCCAAGTGCAATGCTATGAAAAAGAAAGCGACGTGATCTTTCGACCCGCGGTAAAATGCCTTTAGGTCAGTCATACACTTTTAGAGTATTATACCCAGATACGATTGCGGCACAAGTGCAACTGCCCGATTACCACACAAAGAATCTCGAAACCAGTTCTATTTATTTAACGGTTGTACAAAGGCATCGTTGACTTTCTTTATTAACGCAATTTAACACCAAAAGGTTTATGACACTGGGAAACACGTTTGATATTAAGCTACTTGAATATATAAAGAGGCGAACCGGGTTGTTCAATACCCGGCCGGGTCACCGGATTTTCGCAAGTGGGAATCGTGCCGGACGATGCCGTTGGTCGGTGGTTTTTCTCGGGGATCTTCCGTTTCCTCCGCCTCCCTCATTCCGGCGCCGCTCCATATTCACTTCCGTCACACTCATCGGCTCTCAAGACTTCGCCGTTAAGAGGACTATGTACCTGAGCGTTCAAGGTCAAGAATCGAGGGAGCCATACGGGCGACACTGACACGCACTTCTAGCACCTCATCGCTCCTACGAGCAAGGTGTGCAGTGTTTTCGTCGTGACGCTTTACTGTGTAAACTAGATCTGTAACTGTGGGGTTTTATTACACGCGATGAAAGTGCACAGATTAAACCACGCCCGTGTGATCGTACTTTTCTCTTACTGCTTAAAGAATATTCATAGGTAAGCTTTATAAATGCGATATTTGACCACTTTAAAGATTTTTTTCTCCATTAATACACTTAATATGACGAAAGTAACAAAAATAGGGGCATAGATAATGGTTTTTTGTCTTTTCTGACAAAAAGTCGTATTTGCAGAACATTTATTTACCGAGACACGCGTCTACGCGCAAACAACGATTTCACAGAAAACGTTTGAGTACATAAGACCATAGAGTCGCCCAAATCACTTCACTCACCTACTCTAATACAGTGGAACCAAACAGTATGTGTTAAGACTCTGCCACAGTTCTTAGAATCGGCGATGAGGTGAAACTACGCTCAGCATCCCGACACAACGTGGAAAGAAGTCGCCCGCCGGCGAGGCGGCAAGCGGAATTCATGGCGAGATAAAATGGCTGATTCATTACTGCGCAGACGCCAAAACAGCTCGTGCTTGCTGTGGTCGCGGACGGCGCCCGACTACAGCTCCATTACTCGCGCTGGCGTTTACGAGCTCCGGCTCCGTCGTAAAACGTCACTCACTGTCGCGCTCTCAAAACTCCCACTCGCCCCACTCCTAATGGATTCCCTGCTATCGTCGACCGTAAGCCATACACCGAGGGCAACAAGTTCCATCCCCTCAGACTCCTACACAGTCAAAAATTGTTGTCCTCACAAAAAAAAAAAAACTATTGGAAACTATAGTCCACTTACGGTTTTTTCGCATGTTTGGAAGGTAACCTTTGAAAAATCACCCAAATAGTAACATGTCTGCCTCTTTTTTTTTTAAATTACTTGTATTCCACAAATGTATAACACTGCAATTAACTTTAAAGCATTATATTCTTAAATAAATGTAGTAATGAATTAGTATCTTCTATTACTTGCAATATTTATTTCGAGTTCAATACAAACTAAAAACAGTGAGATTACCCATGCGTTGGCAATGGTTGGTAAGAAATAGTTCACAGTTAAAGCATTGTTTTGACCAATATTTTATATTAAACATTGACAATTGATATATTAAAATTTTTATCTAGCACTGAAAGAAACATATTTAATTTTCACAGTTAAAATTATTAGTGCAAATTACGGTGCGTAGGCCCTAGTTATATGGTGTATTTTTCCATCCGAGGAAAAATTTTGAATAGTCGGATTGGGACTTGTCGTTTTCTCTCTCCCCCCCTCCCTTCTCTCTCTCTCTCTCTCTCTCTCTCTCTCCTCTCATACAGCAAATATAATTATTATTAAATTTGTGATTCACAACTGAAACGAGATTTTATTGGTGCAGCACGTATTACAATATATCTAGATGTGATGGTGGGACTGTTAAAAATCCGAAGTTGGCAGAAATGCGGTGACATGACGATGACATGGGGTGTTGCTCTTGGCTGAACGAAATATTAATTTTCCTTCCTGCGAAATAGGCTTAAAATTTCCTCATCACACATCAAGTGAGTACACGTTGTGTGTTTTTTTTTTTTTTTTTTTTTTTTTTTACCTGCCTAGGCAAGTTACGATGTTGTGATAAATCTGTTTTTCCAAGCCAGGTTTAAATAGACTATACTATAGCGTGTGCCGGAACCACCGCGTGTTAAAGGATATTGCTGTGTCTGCGTCGAGACGTATTGGTTACGCTGGCCTCGTGCGTGTGGCTGCAAATATTGGACGAGCGGAATTTATACTTTTAAACCCTGAACTGTTTTATAACGAGATTAATTATTCGAAAGTCACGTCGGTTTATCACAACTATTTAGTTTCGCCCTAGGTGTTTGGAACACAATTGTGTGACCATCTCACGTTTCTGTGATTTGAATGTTTGCCACAATCCCAAAAAAAAAAAATGTATTAAGCTCAGCCAGATAATTTTAAATAAATAAATAAACCTAGTAAGAACTTAGTACCTGTGCAAAGAAATATAAGGGCAATAAAAGTTACGGTGGGCCTATTTGTGTTCATGTTTACCGCTATTTATTTTCTGTTTGTTACTGTTACGTACAAAAAAAAAAAAGCGACACGAGATGCGTGCTTGAATTTACTTTGTATTTCGTTGGATAAGTTGCTCGTCCGTCTTAATATTTATTCTAACTGACGCTGCCCTATTAATGAAATAACCCACCACATATCAATAACAAGATGTTAAACATTTGAGTTCTTTCCCCCACAGTTGTAACAGGGTTAAACACAGCCGCGGAAAAATATTAACGTGTATTGTGTGTAATGTGCTATATTGTGTAAAACATAAATTTGTTAACAATATGGAAAATGATTTCCTTAAGAACTACCTGTCGTCAGCTCATGCGTTATTAAAAATTCTTAAAGCTGATCTAAACGTGGCTATAGGCTTAAATGGTAAACATGCGTACTTATTTGATTTCTAAAAATGACGGAATTGACCGCACAGTGTCGAGGAGCAACGCCCTGTCGGAAAAGAATGTTGGGGTGCATGTGTTCAAGCCGAGGGAGAGCACAGATCTCCGGATTAAGATAGAAGCAAAATCAACACGTTCGTCACTGCTGACCACGCGACTTTGGTAGTTGTATTCGTGTGGGGTAGCTCAACGTTGGGTGGATGCTCAGAAGTCGAAAAATCGGTCGAACTCATCTTTAGTCTACGATCCCACTTACGGACTCGGGTTACCACTGAAACTATGACTAAGAAATATTTCTATTTCAGGGCAACATATTTTGTTTGATGTTAATTTATATTTTGTACAAAAAAGACTTTTGAACCTTATCTATATTTTAAAACTCTAATTACTACGATCAGTAGGGAAGCTAGGTGGTAGAAAAAATATTTATTAAATATTTATTTCATGTACTTGGTTTTAGTGAAATGAATTACTCGACCGCTTCTCCACAGACTTGTAATAGGTACTTAACAGTTTTGTTTTTGTAAATTACAATTGCATTTTAATACCACTTTGATTCAGAAAGCAAAATAATTTTGATAATGCCTTAAATACGCTAATTTGTAGTAAATAATAAAATCCATTTTATTGTGGAACTTTAAAAATATTGCGGAAATTACTTTTTTCTTTGTGTTGTATGGGTTTGACCTATATGACGCTAAGGAGAATGCAGAAGAGGATGACAAGCGTCACCCCGTAACTCACCAACCCTCCCTTTTTTTTTTTTTTTTTCAATCAGGCAAAACGTAGCAGAAGATGCGACGATGCTGTAACATACTTCTCTCCGAAACAAAAAAAAATACGTTTAGGTACTGTCGGTTTGAAAGTGGCTTCGTTAAATCTGCCTTGGGCCCAAACTCATCTCATGCAGGCAAATCCCTATCAGCAGCTGGATATTTGTTTTTATATGGTGTTACACGGCTCAGCTCTTAAATTGATACCATCCACTTTCTCTGGAAGATTGTAATGTTTTCACAAGTACTGTTCTCCCCCCCCCCCCCCCCCCGTTTAATGTACCATCACTAGTCTTTTTTAGTGACGGACAAAATCGAAAATTTTCTGACATGTCACTTGTTAAGTTTCTTTCCCTATACGGTAGCTTTATTTTTGCGCGTGTTAACTCGACCACATTTAAATCACACATCTATGGATGTAACCTGAGAACTGTGTGGCTACGAGCGGATAATTTTGTGTCCATGTGCATTAAATTGTTTTTGTTTTACTCAGGCTCCTTCCACACGTTCCGACTTTCGGTCGGCCAACAGTCGGACATGAAGAAACATTCTGTGATATACGGGCCGCTTCACGCAATCCGAGTTCCAGGTAGGGCAGGGAATAGCTGGCCAGTGGCCGGGCAGCAGCCGGATTGAACCTTGACTCGTGTCCGACGCCGGCTGACCGCCATACAGAAGTCGCTCATTGTTTCAAACGGCCATGTTCACACAGGCCGGTGTTAAGTCGTCCGGTACCCTCCAGAGGAACACGCAGTGCGATTTGAGCTGTGCATAAAAAAATGGGCGAAAGTGATGTGGATACGGATTTATTTATGACTTTGGTCGAAGCACGGCCCGTGCCGGGGGACATGACTTTAGAATGTTATAAGGACAGGAACAAAACACGAGATGCGCGGTGAGAAATATGTGTACATCTAAAGGAAGATTTTGAAGCTCTAAGTGATAAAGCAAAGACTGCGTTCGGTAAACAAAGTGTACTTTAATGTAACAAATTTATGAATATATACAATGACTAGCAATATACTTAATACGATAACATACCGCAGAAAATGGAACGATTATATACTGAATAATGAATTACTGTATACCATTAAAAAAATGCCGACCCACAGTAAAACAGGTTTCTGATAACAAGTATTTTGTTTTCATGATAAAGCCGGGACACTAAAGTAGAAATTCTTTAACAGTTTCGGTTCTTCTATAGTATACATTTAATTCAGTGTTTGGACGACCAACATGCTAAATAAATTTACGTAGGAGTTGGTGTTGACGCGGGGAAAACAGACAACATATCGTCTCAACATTGGTAACTATGCCTATGCAGAAGAAGACCTACACCGAGCAGTAGAAATCATACACATGTAATTGCTTATTTGGAAGTAGCGTAGGCCTATTTGTCCGGGAAACTGGTTCCTCGACTTACTTGCGGTCGTAACATACGACGAACCGTTTCCTTTGGCAGCCCGATGTTATAACACGCTCAGCGGAACTAACATTCCCTATCTCAAATTTTCCCTCGTTCCGGACGTCACGAAACAGGTGTTACAACGCGGACGCATTGATTTATTTCGCGACTGGTTCTCCTCACGATCGTTTACGAAGACATATCAAACACACGAGTTAAGACCCATGATAAATATCCCCGGGCCCAACAACGACACGGAACACACGAAGCAAACTACGCTCCCCTTTATTGAAAAACACCAAGAAGCTCATTAGTGCGGGTTCCATTATTATAAGTGGACGGAAACAGGAGACGGGATAAAAATAAATAATTTTAGTGCTTTGTATTTTTTTTTTTTTGGGAGGGCGAGAGGTAGAGTTGCGACACGTCCAGCCATTACGCTAATTACAGCGACAGGACCTGGAGAGGGGAGAGAGAGAGAGAGAGGAGTTGAAGAAAAAACCTGGGCTGGAGATTAGGCACATCCAAAATTAAGTTGTTTTTCCAAGGCTCCGGGTCAGCGTTATTATCGCGCGGGTTAATGACCAACCAGCACAGTCATCTGCGTCCATACGACACACAGTTCTGACAACCAGAAGTGCTCTTTTGTGTACGTGCCATTCGTAGCAGCCTAATGTTCCGCTACAGGATAGTCTCGTAATTCTTTTCTACTCTGATGTGGGACAGAAATACCTGTGCTGCAGAGATTTAGTTTACATGTTTACAAAGCCAGTCTTTTCGAAAGAAAAAAAAGTAATGAAGTGAATTATACTTTTATGTTGATGTGTGTGTGTATATATATATATATATATATATATATATATATATATTATATATATATATATATATATATATATATATATATATATATATATATATATGTGTGTGTGTGTGCGCGCGCGCGCGCGCGTGTGTGTTGAACTCTTACATCAGACTGTATTTATTGTTATAAACAGTAGTTTTTATATTTCCCAGTCTAAGAATTTCGTAGTGACTTGGAAGGACGTTAAACAATGTCCCTTATTTTGCAAACGTATAAAAATTTAATAATGTCACGAAGCCCTCGCAATTACAAGAAAATTAATCTCACGCCGTATAGAACTAGATAAATGTCTACATTCATAACAACACTTCCCTCCAGCCACTCAGTGGTCTCAAAAACTATTTTGAACACGTAAATTTCAATTTGTTTCTAAAATTTACATTAAGTGATTATATTTTAAAGGTTTTATATCTTTGTTCAACCATCCCAATACATTTTTCCCCTAGAAATATATTCTTTGCAAGACTAGTACAGTTTATTTACTGTGCATGTTATTTCACAAGTATTTTACCATCATCGCTATTAATATATAATTTTCAAACGACTATAAATCTCTGGCGCTGAAACGTCAGTGGTTTATGTGCTGCACTCAGAGATTTACGATTATGACCGTCATGTTCTATTAACACGCTATGGTGTATCTGAAGAACCATTGTTTATTGTCATTGTCCTCCATGTAAACCGTTACAATTCCCTACCCTGTTATGTTCTATAAAAAGGCCTAGAAGTATTAACGTCCCCATAATATACAAAAATATTTGAATTAGGCACGTGACGCCCTTCAGTTTCAATATAAAATTTAATACTACTGCACTTTGATTTATTGAAGGCACTTTGTATCCTAAAACTATATAATTTTCATTATTGGTTTTGTGCAACGTTCTGTATCGTCACAATAAATGACAACCAATATACGGAATAGATTATAGCAGCAGAGAAAACCAGAAGCTAACGGAAATACTATTATGCCATAAACTAAATACGAGGTAGACTGAATCTCTTATCTTGCGAATGTCCTCAACATTGACTAATGAATTTCTACGAGAAATGTCGAAATTACATTCTCAAACTGTGACATTCCATTTGTTTGCGTTTGGTTTTATGAAAATTTTCCGTGTTTAAAAATATGATATTGTGCGTACATCGATTATACTGTACCATAGCTGCTTTACGACTTGGTCATAAGAGAAGTTCTATAATTTTAAAACAATTCTTTATGTGAACATTTTACTCATCTAAGTCGACGTCACGTGGTTTTGACAGTTCTAATGAGAAAAAAAAGAGCGTGTCAGTGCTGCAACATCGATTGCAAAGAGGGTTACGCGCACCTGGTAGGCACAACCCACCCAAATTTCCTACACAATATACACTAAGAAAATACTGCATTATTTCTGTAGTTACCGTCTTCTGCGCTTTTAGAATGATAGGAGGACATGCCCGTAGAGAAACGAAATAAAGGCAGAGAACGCTGTCCTAGGAAGGAATACCCAAGACAAGTCACAGCAGTGAACTTATCGAACACAGCTGTGTTAAGACCTACGGAAATAATATAAAGAGAGAGTCACTGACGTTTCACCTATGAGTCGTACACCAACATCCTCTAATATAACACCATTGGGTCATCTGCATGCATCGCTTACACAATATCCAGGTATACCCAGGCTTGTGCAGCAAATGACCCTATGTATGCAGTTATGAGTGTGATTGGCCGCTTGGAAGCAGGTTATGCAGAGCTTAAATCTGAGTATGCAGAGAGACAGACAGAGCTCATATCATACGTAGCAGCCCTTCTATGATATGTTTGAAGTTAACCTGGCTGAGCTTAATCAGAGCTAGCAGTTAACCAGGCAAGATATGAAGCTAACCTGGCCGAGCTTAATCAGGGCTAACAATTAACCCCGCAAGGTGAAACGCTATCCTAGCCGAGCTTGATCAGGGCTAGAAGACAACCAGGCAAGATGAGAAGCTAACCTGAATGAGATTAATCAAGGTTAGCAAATAATCAGGCAGGGTGACAAGCTAACCTGTTCGAGCTTAATCAGAGCTGGCTGCTAACCAGGAAAGGCGAGAAGCAAATCTGGTCGAGCTTAATCAAAGCTGGCAGCTAACTAGGAAAAGTGAGAAGCTAACCTGGCTCTCAACACTATCTCTCAATACCGGCTCTCAACATCTTCTCTCAAAACTGGTCCACACACTTGCACACACACCGGCCCAAACAACTGCCTACACACCAGCCCACAAACCAACCCACACACCAGCCCACAAACCAGCCCACAAACTGGCCCCCAACAAAGGCCCACTACAAAGGCTCGTAACACTGGCTCACAACACCAACTCACAAAACTGGCACACAACAACGGCTCACATCACCATCTTATAACTTGGCTCACAACAGCTCACAACACCAACTTAAAACATAGGCTCACAACACCAGCTCACACACCGACTCTCAACACCATCTTTCAACACCAGCACACAACACTGGCACACAACACAGGCTCACAACATCAGCTCAAAACACTGGTTCACAAATCTGCCTCTCAATACCAACTCACAAAATCAGCTCTCAACAACAGTTCACACACCAGCTCTCAATAGCGGCCCACACACTGGCCCACAAACCCAGCCCACAACACCAGCACTTAACACCAGCTTTTAACAGTGGCTCTCAAAAGCAGTTCACAACACCACCTCACAACACCTTCTCGAAACACCACCTCACAACACCAGCACTCAACAAGCTCACAAAACCATCTCACAACACTAGTTAACAACATCAGCTCACAACACCGCTTTCTGGATCGGCTCACAAACCCGCCTCTCAATACTGGCTCTCAACACAAGCTTACAAAACTGACTCTCAAAATACACTCACAACACTGGCTCTTAATGTCACTTCTCAACAATAACTCTCAACACTAGCTTTCAACACTGGCTAACAACACTGGTTCTCAACAGTAGATCATCCCATCGGCTCACAACACCGGATCACACACCAGCTCACACACCAGCTCTCAACACCGGCTCTCAACACCAGCACACATCACCAGCACACATTACCAGCACACATCACCAGCACTCAACACGGGCTCTTAAACCCAGCTCACTCACTGGCCCATACACTGGTCCACACACCAGCACATGCACCAGCCCAAAAAGCTGGCCCACAACACCTATTAAAACTGCTCTTAACAATAGCTGAGAACACCACCTACCACACAATATCACAACACTGACTCACAACACTGGATCACACACCGGCTCACACACCGGCTCTTAACACCAACGCACAACATCCGCTCACAACACAGGATATTAAACATGGCTCAGTCACTGGCCCACACACCGGCCTACATTCTGGCCCACAAAGCCAGCCCACTACACCGGCCCACACCTTCTCTCAATACCAGCTCTCAAAACCAGCTCACAACACTGGCTGACAACATTAGCACACAACACCAGAACACACACTCACTCTCTAACCTTGCTCACTCACCAGTCCACACACCGGCCCCCACACCGGCCCACACAATGACCCACAGCACCAGCTCACAACACCAGCTACAACATCAGCTAACAACACTGACTCACTATACTGGCTGACAACATCAGCTCACAACACCAGCTCATAATACCAGCATACAACCAGTTAACAACACCAGCTCTCAACACTGGCTTCCCACACTGGCTCTCAACACCATCTCTCAAAATTAGTTCACAACACCAGCTCACAGCACTAGCTCACACCACAAGCTCACGCCTCTGGCTCAGACACCAGCTAGCATACTGGCCCTCAACATCGGCTCTTAATACTAGCACAAAACACAGGCACACAAGAAGGATTCTGAACCCTGGCTCACTCACCAGCGCACAACACTGGCTCACATCACTGGCTCGCAACGACAGCACACAACAGCTGTTCAAAATTCCGGCCCTCAACACATGCTGTCAACTACAGCTCTCAACACTGGCTCTCAACATCAGCTATCAACACTCCCACACCAGCCCACAACACCAGCTCAGAACACTGGCCCATAAAACCAGCTCACACCACCAGATAACAGCACCAGCTCAAAAGACCGGCTCACAATGCCAGCTCACAACGCCTGCTCATAACACCAGCTCTCAACTCCGACTTTCAACACCAACTCACAACACTGCCTCTCACACTTGGAACATAATACCAGCTCTCAACACCGTCTCTCAAAACCAGTTCACAACACAAGCTCTCAATACCCAATCATATAACCAGCTTTCAACACCAGGTCTCAACACCATCTCTCAACACCAGCTCTCAACACAGGCTCAAACTGGCTCTCAACACCAGTTCTCCAATACCGGCTCTCAAAACCGGCACACACACCGGGAACACACACCGGCCCACACACCGATCCACACACCCGCCCACACATAGGCCCACACACCCGCACACACACTGGAAAAACACCGACACACACACCGTAGCAATCACCAGCTCACATACAAGCCCAAAACACAAGCTCACACATTGACTCACAACACTGGCTCACAACACCGGATCTCGACACCGGTTCACAAAACCAGCTCACAACACTAGCTCTCAAAACTGCCTCCCAACACCAGCTCTCAATACCGGCTCACAAAAGTGGTTCCCAACATTGGCTCAAAATACAAGCTCACAAAATTAGCTCTAAACACTAGCTCACACACTGGCTTTCAACACTGGCCTACACACCAGCCTGCACACTGGCCCACAAACGGGCCCACTCACTGGCCCACAACATCTGCCCACAACACAGGCTTACAACACTGGCTAAAACACCAGTTTACAACACCAGTTCACAACACCGGTTCTCAACACTGGTTCTTAATACCAGCTCACAAGACCGGCCCACACACCCGCCTATACACAGGCCCACAAACTGGCCCACACTCAGGCACACACACCAGCCAAACACCTACCCATACACGGGCCAAAAAACTGGCTCCTGCACCTACTCACAACACTGGCTCAAAACACTGACTCACAAAACTGGCTCAAAACACCTGCTTACAACACCAGCTCACAACAATAGCTCTCGACACTGGCTTACAACACCAGCTCCCATAACCCACATGCAACGCCTGCTCTCACACTGGCTCTCATTACCGGATCTCAACACTGGCTCATACACCAGTTCACACACAAACTCTCAACACCATCTATCAACACCTACCAACACACCTTCCCACACACCAGCCCAAACTACAGCCCACACATGGGCCCATTAAACCCGTTATCATTACAGGCCCTGAACATTGGATCGCAATAGTGGCTTACATTACTGGCTAACAACACTGGCTAACAAAACTGACTCTAAAAAAACTGCTCACACACCGACTCTCAACACTGGCCCACCAGAGGCCCACAACATTGGTTCTCAACACCAGCTCTCAACACTGGCTCATAAACTGGAACACAACACCAGCTCACAACATCAGCTTTCAACAATGGCTCTCAATACTGGCTCTCAACACCATTTCACAACACCAGCACACAAAACCAGTATACAACACAGGCTCTCAACACCAGCTCACTCACTCGCTCTCAATACGGGCTCACACACCTGCCCACACACCGACCTTCACTGTGGCCCACACACTGGTGCATAATTCCAGCCCACAACACTGTCTCTGAACCTAGGATAACAATAGTGGCTCACAATACCAGCTCAAAACACTGGCTTACAAAACTGGCTCTCAACACCGCCTCACAACACCAATTCACAGCACCTGATCACACACCTGCTCTCAACACCAGCATACAATACTGGCATAAAACACAGGCTCTCAACACTGGCTCACTCATCGGCCCACACATAGGCCCACGCACTGATCCACACACTGGCCCACATACCGGTCCACAAATCTGGTCAACAATACCTGCCCTTAACACAGTCTCCCAACACCAGCTCTCAACACTGGTTGACAACACCAGCTCAAAATACCTGCTCCCAACACCTGTTCACAACACTTGCTATCAACATCATCTCTCAAAATTGGCCTACACAATGGCCCCCACATCTCACATACAAGCCTGCAACAAAAGGCTCACACACCAACTCACAACACCAGCTCAAAACACCAGTTCACAACACCAACTCTCAACACTGGCTAACAACACTGGTTTTCAACACTAGCTCACCACACCATTTCACAAAACTGGCTCACACACTGGCTCACACATCAGCTCTCAACACCTGCTCTCAATACTGGATCACAAAGTGGCTCACATTAATGGCTACAGTACCGGCTCATAAACCAGCTCTCAACACCAGCTTACACACAGGCTCTCAACACTGGCTCGCAACACTGGCTCACAACACCACCTCACAACACTGACTTACATCACCGGCTCACAACACGTGCTCACAACATTGGCACACAACACCAGCGCTCAACACTGGCTCTCAACAACATATCATATCACCGGCTCACAATACCAGCTCTCAACACCAGTCCACAAACCAGCACACACACCATCGGCATACAACGCCAGCTTACAGCACCACCCCACAACACCAGCTCACACACCGATTCACAAAACTGACTCATTGCTTAGGCTCTCAACACTGGCTCTGAATATCAGCTCTCAACACAGGCTCACAATACCAGTATACAAAACCACCTCAAAATACTGGCTCACAACTCTGGCTTAGAACATCGGGTCTTAGCACCGCCTCACACACTGGCTCTCAACACCAGCCCTTACACTAGCCCACAACACCGGCTCTCAACACCTTCTCGAAAAACCAGCTCACAACACTGTTACTCAATAAAAGCTCACAAAACCATCTCACAGCACCAGTTCACAACCCAGCTCACAGCACCATTCTCAACACGAGCTCACAACACCATTCTGAACACAAGCTCACAACACCAGATCGCAACACTAGCTCACAACACCAGCTCACAACACAAGCTCTCACTACTGGCTTTCAACATCAGCTCTCAATACTAGCACAAAATACGGTCACACAACGAGGGTTATGAGCCCCGGCTCACTCACCACCTCTCAACACTGGCTCTCAACACCAGCTCTCAACACAAGCCCACACACCAGCCCTTACACTGGACAACAATACCTGCTCAAAATACTGGCCCCACAACACCACCTACCACCAGCTCATAACAGCGGTTCACAATACCAGCTCACAAGATCGGCTCACAACACTGGCTCACAACACAAGCTCATGAAACCAGCTGTCAACACCAGCTTTCAGCACCGGCCCAACACCCTCCCCCACAAAGCGTCCCATACACCGGCCAACTCACCAAGCAAGCACTGGCCACACACACTGTCACACACACCAGTTAACTTAAAAGCCCACAACACCAGCTTACACACCGACTCACAAAACTGGCTTTAAACACTGTCTCAGAACACTGGCTCACAACACCAGCTCACACTACCAGCTATCAACACAGGCTCTCAACCTGGCCCACACTAATGTCCACATACCGTCCCACACACCGTCCCACAATGCGGCCCACACGCCAGCCTGCTTATAAGGCAAACACCGACCTACACACCAGCCCACACACCAGTTCATTTACAAGACCGCAACACCAGCTCACACGCTGATTCACAAAACCAGCTTAGAACACTGGCTCACAATTTCGGCTCACAACACAGGCTCACAGCACCAGCCCTTACACTGGCACACACACTGTCCTACACAAGCCCACAACACCAGCCCAACCCACTGGCCCCTAACACCAGCTCATAACACTGACTCACAATACTGGATCACACACCGGCTCTCACACCGGCTCTCAACACCTACTCTCAAAATCAGCACACATCATAGGCACACAACGCAGGATCTCAAACTCGGCTCACTCACTGTCGCGCACACCGGCCCACAAACCGGCCCATAACGCCAGCCCACAACACCTTCTGTTAATACTGGCTCACACCAGCTCACAACACCAAATCACACACCGGCTCACACAGTCTCTCAACACCGGTTCTTAATACTGGCTTTCAACATCGTCTCACATTACTGGCTTACAACACAGGTTCACAAAACGAATCACAAAAGTGGCACTCAACACCGGCTTTCAACACTGGTTCTCAAAACCTCCTTTTAAAACAAGTTCTCAACAACAGACTACACACTGGCCCACAAATCAGCCTACACACTAGCAAAAAGCACCAGCTCACAACACCTCCTCACAACACCGGCACTCGAAAAGATCACATAATCATCTCACAACACCAGTTCACAACACCAACTCACAACACTTGCTCTCAACACCAGCTCACAATACAAGCTCACAGCAAGGGCTCACAACACCAGCACACAACACGGGCTTTCAAACACCGCTCACTCACCGGCCCACACACTGGCTCACCCACCGGCCCACAAACTCAGTCCACAACACCGAAACTCGTCACTTTCTACAAACACCAGCTTTCAACACTGGCTCTCAACACCGGATCAAAACAGTGGCTCACAACACCAACTCTCAAAGCAGGTTCCCACATCAGCTCTCAACACTGGCCAACACACTGGCCCTCAGCACTGGCTCACAACACCAGCTAACAACTAAAACTCTCAACACTGGCTCACAACACTGGCTAACAACACCAGCCCACAACATTGGCTCACACACCAGCTCACACACTGGCTCCCAACATCTTCTCTCAATACTACCATACAGTAGAGGGACAAAAATGGTTCTTAACACCGGCTCACTCACCAGCTCACAGCACTGGCTCACATCACTGGCGCTCAACACCAGCATTCAACACCAGTTCACAACACCAGCTATCAACACAGGCTCTAAACTACAGCTCTCATCACTGACTCTCAACACCATCTCTCAAAATATACCCACACACCGGGCCACACTCTCCACTGGCCCACAACACCATCTCAAAACACTGGCTCACAATGCCAGCTCATAACAGCTCTCAACACCAGTTCACCACACCAGCTCTCAACACTGGCTAAAAACACCAGCTCTTATCACTGGCTTTCAACACTGCCACCCACAACACACGCTCACACCCAACACAAACATGCTCACACAACCGGCTCAACACCCTCACACACCAGGCTCTAACACCTGTCACACACCGCACACCACCAGGTCCAACACCAGCTCACACACAGGCCCAATACAGCATACAAACACGGCTCACACAACCGACTCACAATGCCTAACACCGGCTCACAACACCATTACACGGCCACACACGCAACAGCCATCACAAACCACGTACCACGACTCACAAAAGGCTACCTCAACACTCTCACAACACCAGCTCACAAGCCAGCTCCAACACCAGCTCTCGATACCGACTCAATACATGTGTACACAATACTGACAAACACTGGCTCACATAACCGGCTCTCAAGACCATCTCACACACCGGTTCTTAACACCAGCCCACAATCCAGCCCACAACACTGGCTCACTACAATGGGTCACAACACGGACTCAAACACCGGCTCACAACACACTCACTCTCACAATGATTTTAAAAAACTAGTTCACAACACCAGCTCTCAACACAGGCTAACATCACTGGCTGTTAACACCAGATCACAACACTGGCTCACAACACGAAGTCACACACTGGCTCACACACTGGCTCTCAACACCAGCTCTTAACACCAGCACAAAACACCAGCATACAACACGGCTCTCAACACCAGCTCCCTACCCAGCACTCAACACTGGGCCATACACTAGCCTATACACTGGCCCACACACCGTACCACACAACGGCCCACAATGCAGTCCACAGACCGACCCACTCACCAGGTAAACACCAGCCCATACAACAGCCCACACACCGGCTCACAAGCCTACTCACAAAACTGGCTTACTACCATGGCTCACAATACCAGCTCACAACAGCTCCAAACACCAGCTCACATAACCATATCACAACACTGGTTCACAACACTGGCTCTCAACACCAGCTCACAACACCTGCACACAACACTGGCTCTCAGCACCGGGTCTTAAAATTAGCTCTTAACCTCAGCTCTCAACACCGGCCAACACACCCAACCACATAGACCCAGACACTGGCCTACACACTGGCCCAAGCACCAGCTCGCACACTGACTCATAATAACAGCTCACAACACTGTCTCTCAACACCGACTCATAACACTGGCTCTTAACACCAGCTGTCAACACCAGCTCTCAGCACAGGCTCACAAAAATGGCTCATAACAACAGTACACAAAATCGGCTCACAACACCAGCCCACAAACTAGCCCACACAATAGCTGGCCCAAAAAACTGGCTCTCAACACCAGCTAACAACACCGGCCCTCAACACCAGCTATCAACACCGGCCCACAACACCAGCTATCAACACCGGTCCACAACACCAGCTATCAACACTGGCCCACAACACCAGCTCACAAAATTTTCTCTGAACATCGACTCTCAACACCAGCTCTAAACATTAGCTCATAACACCTGCTCACAACACAAGTTCAGAAAACTAACCACAACAGTGGCACTCAAAAACATCTCACAACACTGGCTCTCAACATGGGTTCTTAATACTACCGCACAACACCAGCTTTCAACACCAATCCACACACCGGCCCACAAACCAGACTACACTCTGGTCCACAAACCTGCCCACACACAGGCCCTCGCATCAGCCAATTATTGTGCATACACCAGCCACACACCGGCTCATTCACCAACTCAAAACACCGATTCACAACACTGGCACAAAACACCAGCTTACTACACCAGCTCACAACAACAGCTCTCAACACCGGCACTGAACACCGGCTCTCAACACCGGCTCTTAACAACAGCTTACATGACCCACTCTCAAAATGCACTTAAAACACTTGCTCTCTAAACCAGCTCTCAACATTGGCTCTCATTACCAGCCCCCATCACTGGCTAACAACACTGGCACTCAACACTGGCTCACAACATCAGCTCACAACACAAGCTCATAACACTGAATAACATACCAGATAACACACCAGCTTACACAACACACCAGCCCACAAACCAGCCTACACATTGGCCTACTACACCTGCCCACAACACAGGCTCACAATACTAGGTCAAAACTCCAGCTCACGAAACTGGCTCAAAACACAATTCACAACACTGATTCTCAACACCAATTCTCAAAACTGGTCCCTGCATGCATCTACACACCTGCCCACATACCGGCCCATACACAGGCCTTCACACCGGCTAAACAGCGGCCCATAGACCGGCCCTACACCGGCTTTCACACGAACTCACAACACAGGCTCACAACACAAGCTTACAACATCAGCACATAAAAAAGTTCAGAATGCCACTTCTCAACATCGGGTATCCACACAAGCTCTCAACATCAGCTCAAAACACCAGGTCACAACACCAGCTTTCAACACCGGCTCACAACACAGGCTCTCAACATCGGCTCACCACACCAGTTCACAAAACAGCTCTCACACTGACCCACAACACCAGCTCACAACACTGGCATACAATGCAATATCACAAAACCGATTCACAACAGCTCACAATACCAGTTCACAACACCAGATTACAACAAATGCTCTCTACACAGTTTCTAAACACTGGCTCACAACACTGGTTCACAACACCAGCTCACACCGGCTCATACACTGGCTCGCAACACCCACTCTCAACACAGGCCAACACACCAGCCCACATACTGGCCCACACACAGGCCCACTAAGATTGTCCACAACACAAGCTCTCAACCCTGCCACTCAACACCACCTCACAACACAGGCTCTCAACACTAGCTCTCATTACCCGCTCACAACATAGGCTCTCAAACCTGGCACAGAACACCAGCTCATAACACCCACTTGAAAAACCAGCTCTCAACACTGGTTCTCAACACAGTTTCACAACACCAGTTCAAAAAACCACCTCACAACACCGAATCACAACACCAGCTGTCAACATCAGCTCTCAACACCCTCTCACACACCAGATCTCACACCAGCCCAAATTTCTGGCTCACAACACCAGCTCTCAACACCAGCACACAATAGTGTATTGAAACCACTGCTCTATCACTGGATCAAAACACCAGCTAACAATACCGGCTCACACCAGCACACAACATCAGCTCAAAACACTAGTTCACAAAACTGGCTCTAAAATCTAGCTTACAACATCCACTCTCAAAACCAGCCAACACACCACCCCAAACACTTGCCCACACAAATGCCCACACATTGTCCCAATCACTGGCCAACACACCGGCTCACAACACTAGCTCAAAACACCAGCTTACAATACTGGCTCAAAAAACTGACTTTCAAAACCAGCTCACAAAACAATCACATAACACCAGCTCTCAACACCGGATCACAACACTGGTTTACAAAACTTGCTCACAACATCAGCTCTCAACACTGGCTCTTAAAATCAAGGTCTCAACAACAGCTCTCATTACAGTCCCACACATCCACCCACACAATGGCCCACACACCATACCAAACACTGGCCCACACATCAGCCCACACACTGGCTCACAAAACTGGCCCACAACACCGGCTCACACGTCTACACACGACACCGGCTCACAACACCGACTCACAACATCGGCTTACAATACCCATTTCCAAATCCTGCTGAAAACATCAGCTCTCAACATTGGCTCTTAACACCGGCTCCCAACACCGGCTCTCAACATCAGCTCTCAACACCAGCTTTAACACCAGCTTGCAACACCATATCTCAACAAAGACACACAACACCAGCTCTCAACGACAGCTCTCCACACCAGCTCTCGACACTACCCCACACACTGGCTCACAACACCAGCTGACAACACAGGCTCATATGACTCAGTCACAACACCTACTCACAATACCGGCTCAAAACACCAGTTCACAAGAATTGCTCTCAACTCCAGCCCACAACACCGGCTAACAAATCTAGCTCCCAACACTGGTTCTGAACATTGGCTTTGAACACCGGCTCACAACACTGGATAATTATCCATCATCAATCATTTAACATTGATCAATCATCATGAATTAACATCATCCTTATCATCATTGGCCACATAAGACTTCATCATCCGTCCATTATCCATTCTTCTAAAATCTAACCATCAATTGTCCATTAAAAATCATTGTTAGAAAACCCATCCATTCTCAATCATCCATCCAACATATATCATCATACCTCATATATTATCATCCTTTATCAAACAACTATCCATCCTTCTACCATATATAATCCATCAGTCCATTATCATCATTCGATCATTACACCATCATCCACCTATCATCCATAAATTACCCACACATTGATTCCAAATTCACCAATCATCATACATCAATCCTTCATCCATTTTAGATAGTCAATCCATCATTTATCATCTATTCTAATTCCATAGATCCATCATCATACATCCATTCATCAATAATCCATCCATCATGAATTCATCATTCCTCCATAATCTATACACAAGAATTATCATAGTTTATCATAATCCATCATTCCCATCCATCTATCATCATCAATCATCCATCATAAATACTCATCACAAGCATCATTTTAATCTTAACAAAAATCAAAATTGGTATAATCGTTATCAACATCCATCCAAAATTTATCGATCCTTTTATCCATATTCCTTTAATCAATTATCTTTCCATCATCCATCACCAATCAATCATCCATTTATTATTCATTATCCATCCATCATCCATCAATTACTCATCACCATAATCTTCCATCCATAATCATACCGTCATCCATCAATTATCCATTTGTCCATCATCAAACCATCAATTATATTTCAATTATAAATTCATTAAAAATACATCATCTGTTTAAAAATCCACCGTAATACATCAACATCATACAGCATTTATCATTATCCAACTCCCATCATCCATCCATCTTCCAACATTCCAGCAGTGATCAATTATCCATCTATCTTGTATCCATAAACCTGCCATCATCTATCAATCATCCATACGTCATCCATACATACACTACCAATTCATCCATCCTTATATATCAATCCATCATCCATCTTCCAGCATGCATCCTCCATCATCTCTCCATCCCCCATTATTTAATCTAATCCATCATCATCATTCATTCATCAACACCATACATTCATCATCCATTCATCCATCATCCATCCATCACCCATACATCCTACATACAGCAAAATCATTGTCCATCAACTTAATCCATCATCATCCATAATTCTCGATCCATCATCGATCATCCATCATCATCAATCCTCATCATGATTATTATCATTGTAATCATCAACATTATTCAATTTACCATCATTGTCTTCATTATTCATCCATCATCTTCAATTTATTCATCTTCCATTCATTAATCGTCCGTGTATCACACATCTATCCCCAACTATCATCCATCAAAATCCACAATCTATATTAATGATTATCCATCATCATTATAAATCATCATTCATTTTTCATCATTACCAATATTCCATCATCAATCAATCACCTATCATCATCAAACATCCATTGTAAATCATTTCTCATAATTTTTAATTATTATTATCCATCATCAAACATCTTCCATTATCATCATCATGAATCATATATACTTCCATCATACATACATCCATAATTTATATATCCATCTTTAGACGATAGATCCATTATCAATACCATCCATCACCCATCCATTAAACATTCATCATCAATCCATAAATTGTTATGTTTGTCATACATTTTTATTTCATCCATCAACCCATCCATCATCCATCAATTATCTATCCATCATCATCGAACATCGTGAATTTTCATCAACATCGATCATCGTCATCCATCCTTTATATAACCAACATCGTCTATAACTAACATCATTACTCAATATGTATCCATTAGCCATCCATCATTTATGCCCAAATCATTCATCCTCCATTAACATCAATCTTCATCCATCAAGTATCATCAAACATCCATCATCATCTATTATAATCATTCACCTTCAATCAACATAAATCATTATCATCCTCACCCATCCATTTTCATCCATCACACATACATTATCATATATTAGTGTCATCCTACCATCATCCAGCCATCCATCATCCATATATCAGCTTATATCACCCATCTATTGCAATAATCATCCATTCATTAGACATCCATCATCTCTCCAACAAGCATCCATCCATCATCCTTCCATCGTACATCCATCATCCATCAATCACCCATCTGTACCCATCATAATCCATCAATATCCATAATCATCAACTATATATCATAAATTATTAATAATCAAAAATTGTCCTTCAACAACAATCACCCATCATCATCAATCATTCATCATCCAACATCATACATCATCCATCATCAATAATCTATCATCCATCATCAATCATCCATCAACATAAATCATCATAAATCATAATTATCATAACTTTCATCATCATTCATCATCACAATTCATTATCATCAATTATCAATATAATACATAGTCTATTTACCCATCATCCATCCATCTTCCATAAATCATTTTAATAATATCGATTATCACCCATCTACCATTCATCATCCAACCATCATCTATCTTCCACCATCCCATCATCATTCTTCATCAACCATACATGAATAATAATCATATAATCAACAATCATCCCTAATCCTATATCACACATCATTCATTGTCCATTATCAAACCAACATACATGATGAAAATCGATTCTTCATCCATACTTCATTCATCCATCCATCATCGATTCACATTTTATCACTTATCCATCATAAATCAATCCCTCTTGCTCATAATGATACACCCATTAACATTATCAACATCCTTTATCCCTATGTCAATTGTCCATTCATACATCAACATACCATCAATTAACCATCCACAACCATCTATTATCCATCATTATCCATCATAAACATCAAAATCATCCATCATCCATTACCAATTCATATGTATCCATCATCCATAAATCATACATTAATTTCACTTTCCATCCAACATCCATTATTTATGCATCAATTATCCATCCATTAAAATTATCATCCAACCATTAACATAATATATCATGCGTACATCAATGATCAATCTATATTATTATAGCCATGATCCATTCATAAACAATTAAACCATAATCCATTATTATCCATCATCCATCATCCTTCACCAACAATCACTATCCATCATCATAATCTTCATCATCATTCATTATCAATCAATCATCATCAATATTTAATTATTTAACAATCATAAACAATCACTAATTATCAATAAACTTGGATAATCAATAAGTAATAGTCAATCAAAACTCATCATAATACATAATCATTCATCACCATCCATACATCCATTGTCTTACATTCCATCATCTATAAATCATTCATCCATCATTTATCATCACCTACATCTATCATCAATTACTAATCATCATCAAACATCCATTATTATCAATGACCTATCATTAATCATTTATTATCATTGATAATCTATCATCAATAATAATCATCCATCAACATAAATCATAATCATCCATCACCAACAATCATAATCATTATCTTCTTAATAATCATCCTCATCTTCATCCATTACTTTACCCACTGTGATCCATTATCCAGTATCATCAATGATCATCCATTTATCTATCAAGATCTATCATTATAAATCACTATCAAACATTTTCATACACCAATAATTCATCATCCATAATCTAAAATTCATCATCCATCGATCATTCATATTCTATCACCTATCATGTATCCATCATCCATTTATCATTCATCCATCACACACCACCTATCATCATTAATCATATTCATCCAATATCATGAATCATCCATCATCATCATCAGACATCATCCATCATCTATCATCACACAACATCAATCATCATCTTTATCCATCATCAAACTATCATTTACCATGGACATCAATTTCATCTTCTATCAATCCTTCATCATCATTCACCATTCATTCTTTTTTAATTTTTCTATCAATAATCAATCTCTCATTCATCATTATCATTCAACCATTAGATTTATATTGTTCATAATCCAACCATCATTTATCTGTTCATTCTACATCCAATTCATAATCAAACCATCAATTCACCATCCTAATCCATCTGTCATTGATCATAATTCATCATCATATTCATCAATCAACATTATCAAATACCAATTTCACATCATATTCATACATTCACTAAAATTTCCATTCATCATCCATCATTCTTGCATAAAACATAATTTATCCATCAATCACTAAACCATCCATTATACATCCTAATATATAAATCATCAATCCAAAAACATCCATCATAAAACATCATACATCATCACCAACTTCCACTTATCTATCTTCCATTCAACTATCATCAATACATTCATCACACATCAATCCCCCATATATCATCATTATTATCCATCATCCAACAATCATCATCCATGATCATATATCATACATAATCTATCATCATCCATCATCATTTGTCATACATATATATCATCATCCATAAATATTTATCATGCATAATCTATCAGCATCCATCATCATTTATCATACATAATCAATCATCCATCATCTTTCATCATCATCCATCCATAGTCAATTCATCATCCATCACCCATCCATTAAACTATCATAAGAATTTCCATCTATCACCTATAATTTATGCAACAAAAATGCATCCATCATAATCAGCATCATAGTCTAACCATCATTATAATTCTCCATCAACCATTCATCTATCATTGATCCATCAATACGCATCCATCACCATCCATCATCCATCATAAATCTAAGCATTATCAATTATCATCTATCTTTGTTCATCATACATCATCAATAAACATTCATCATAACAGTCAACATGATCATATATCATCATTCATCAATTATCTATAACTCATCATTAATCAATCACTATCAATTATCGTCAGTCAAGCATAATCAACCATTAACATCCATCATCACACATCATCAGTCATCATTGTTCATCCATTAGCAATCCAAATATTTATGTCCATAATTCATCTATCATACATCCATCACCATAAATATTACCATACTTATCACCATAAATTTTAATTCATTATCATACATCTTTCATTCATCGTCTATTTATTAATCACCCATCCAACCATCATACATACATAATTATAAATCATTATCCATCAACATCATCCACCCATCATCCATATATATTCTCCAACTATTCATTATCCATAAAATCATCAAACTATCAAATATTCATCCATCATCATTCCATCATCCTTAATCAATCATTCATCATTATAATATATCAATTCATCCATCAATTATTCATCATCTATCAATTCTTCCATCAATTATTCATCAACTATCAATTCATCCATAAATTATTCATCAATTATCAATTCATACATCAATTATTCATCTATTATCAAGTCATCCATTATCATAATTATCCATAAATAATCATAATCTATCCCTTCTCAATGCATCAATGATCCATCCATTATACATCCCATCCATCCATCATAGATCATCTTTATTATCGTCCATCATCCATCAATGATTCATGGTTCACACATCACCAATCATCTTTCATTCATAAATTATCCATCATCCATCTACCATTAACTCAACAATCACCATCATAATCATTATCCTTCATTTATCCAACAATCATCCATGCATCACCAATAAATCATCCATCTCTCATTATGATTCATCATTATCCATCATCCATCTTTAACCATCATTATATATTTTCCATCATCAATTATCCATCATCAATCATCTGTCATCATCAATCCTTTGTTATTTTTATAATTATCTTAAATCATCATAATCTATCATCAACCATCATATATTATTATATATTATCAATCCACACAGCATACATGCTTCCACCATAATCAATTCATCATGTATCTAACTTCAATCCATAAATCCATCATCATATCATCATCGCCAATCTATCAAACATCCATCATCATTGTCATCAATAATCCATCCATCAACTCATTTATCATCCATCATTCATTCATTCATCCATCCATACTTCAACTCTCATTTAACAATCCATCATCCTTATATATTCAACATCAGCCATCATCAATTCACAATTAATCCATCATCTATTTATCCATCATTCATGCATCTATCATCCATCAATCCATCATCATCAAAATTATTTATCCACCACCATAATCGATCCATCATACATCTTGAATATTACTATTAATAATCCATTCATTTTCCATACATGCAGCACTATACATCCTCCATCCAACCATTATTATTACTCATCATCCATCACCATGATCCATAATCATAAATTTTTCATCATAATTAATCACCCACCATCATAATCATTCATAATATTATTGAATCATCAATTTTAAACCATCATGAATCATCATCCATGATATATCTATTTATCATCCATTCATCATCTAACCATACTACTATTATCATAGCCACCAATCATTCATCTATCAAATATCCTTAATACATTCCCCAGACATCATCATAATATTCATCAAACATCCATCCATCTGTCTACTCTTCCATCATCATCAATCATCCACCCATCATCTATACATCACACGTCCAATATCATCGTTATAATAGCCATTACCTTCATACATCATTATCATAATCTATCCCAATTGATCCATCTAATTATCATCTATGCAAAATCCATCCATCATACATCTGCCATTCATTCATTATTTTTCATTAATTATCAAATCCTCTACCATCATCAATCAACATCATCATCAACATTATAATTATTATATTCCATTATCATACATAATTCATCATCATCAATAATCCATTATCACCATACATCATAATCTACCATCCCTTTTCTATCTATCGACCATCCAACAATCATACATACATATATATAAATTTATAATCCATCCATCATTCATCCATCATCCAACATCAAGCCACCATCTATTCATCATACATTCGTCATCAATCATCACTGTAAATCATCATCATCCATCAACAATCTCACATCAACCAACATCATCAACTATCCATTATCAAACCACTATACAAACATTCTCCATCTATACATTATCCATCAAAATAACACATAACTATGAATTATTCATCGATCATCATTTAATCATCCATAATCAATAATCCATCATTATCAATCATAAATTCATCCATCATTTATTTATTATCCAACAATTATCAAAATCCATACATCACCATAATCCTTCCCTTATCCATACATTATTCATTCAACCATTATACATCCATTTACAATCAGTCATTAATGATCAACATGTTCCTTTATCAATCCATCATCCATCACTCAACAGCCATCATCCATAAAACATTCTTTATCCATCTATCCTTCATACATCAAAAATCATCATTCATTATCCAACATTTACATATACAACATAAACCTACATAAACCACACCTACATAAACCATCATCAAACCATACATCCCTCATTATAACATACAATGCCCATTCATCAAACATACATTATCAATGTCATTCATCATGGTAATCTATTATTCATACATCATACATCATTAATCGATTAACCATCCATAATTTATGCCACATCAATGTATAATCCATCCATCATAATCCATTGCCCTTAATCTATCATTATACATACATTTGTCATAATCAATCATCAACAAATAAAATCAATAATCTTTATCATTGATCCATCATCATGACTCCATCATCCATCCATCAACATTCATCATCCATCTTCATCATAAATGATCCCGCATCCATCATCAATCACCCATAATATCCGAACATCCATCATCACTCATCATCCATCATCATCCATCATCAACCATCCATCATTAATTACCCATTCCACCTACATACTCATCTCTCTATAATTCAACCAATGTCCATCTTCATCCATAATCATCGTACATCATCCATCATTATTTATTTATCCTTCAATCATTCATAAAACTTCCATACGTAATTAATTATCCCACAACCTACTTCAATCCATTTATCATCTATTCAGTATTCAAACATCCGTTATCAATTCATCCATCATTATAAATCAATACATAGTCCACTCTCCACCATCCCGCCATCATACATAATTTATCCAACATCCACCTAACCATCATATATTCATAATTACAAATCATTTCCAATCAACATCATACATCCATAATTCATACGGCAATTATGTATCCTTCATCATCAATCTAAAACCAATCATTATCATCATCAAAATCAATCATCATTATTAATTATCATCAATCATCCACCATCCATCATGCATCAACCATCATTCATCATCAAACCATCATCCATAAACCATCCATCCATTCTCCATCTATCCATATATCATATAACTATGAACTATCGATCAATCACATTCTATTTTATATCATCATCCATAATCCATCATTATTAATCATATATTCATCTGTGATTCATTTTCAATTATTCATTAACATCATCCATCACCAATCATCCATATTGTGTACATCATACTATGTACATATATTCGTCATCCATCCCTCAAATACCTCCATAATAATAATTGTCCATCATGTATTCATCCATCATCAAACCATCACCCATCCATAACATATCTTCCATCATCTTCCATCGTCATTATCCATTAACAATCATCACCATTATCCATCATAATATATTTTCCATCATCAATTATTCATCATACATAATATGTCAATATATATCATCCATCACCATCAATCAATCATCATTATCATTATATTAAATCATAATAATCCATCAACCATCATCCATCAGCATGCATCATACATCCATCAAACATACATTAATCGTATATCCATCCATCATATATCTGTCCATCATATGTCCATCCATCATATATCAATATTCAATACATACTTCCGTCATTAAAACATCAAGTTCATCCTTAAACTGTTAATCATAATTGTCATCTAAAATGATTGTAATCCATTATCCATCAGCACATCCATCCAACATAATCCATTATTATCCAACCATCAATCATGCCATATCAATGCTTCATCCATTCATCATAATCGATCACCCATCATATTCCAACATCCATCATCACTCATCCATCCATGCATCATCAATCCTCCATCACCAATATATCATTCTTTATCCATTCCTCTTATTCCGCCATACACCCATTATTATGAATCCATTATTATTATCCTTATCTATCAGTCATCCATAAATCAAACCATATAATATACGTCAGTCATCGATTCATTATACATCATCCATCATCATCGTACATTATCCATAATTATTCATCATCCATCATCCACCAAACATTATGAATCAAACATCCTACCACAATCTAAACAACATATATTCTTTATTCATACATTCATTATCAATTCATCAACCATCATACATCAATCCATCATCCACCCTCGATCATCATCCATCATCCAACATCTTTTTCATCATCCCTCCATCATCCATCCATCAAACATTCATTATGATTTCCAGCTATCATCACTCATTTATGCCACAATAATCCATTCATCATAAACAATATTATAATCCTTCTATCATCATAATCCTCCAAAATCCATCATCCATTTATCATCGATGCACCAATATACATCCATCATGCATTCATCATCCATCCATTATTAACCTAACCATCATCCATCATTATCCATCGTAATACATTATCAATCATCATTCATCATCACAATTAAAACCATCATATATCATCATCACTCAATCATCATCACTCAGTAATCATCAATAACTCATAATTAATCAATCATTATCAATCAATAATCATCATTCAATCATCATCACTCATCATCATCCATCGATTATCCACCCATGAAATATATGTATTATCAATCCATCAACATACATCAATCCATCCTCCATCCTCCATTATCACTCAATTCTTTATCGTCTACCCATCATTCATTCATCCATAAGCAGCCATTCATTACATCCATCCAGCATGCATTAATCCATCATCCATCTATCAACCAGCCATTATTCACACTTCATCCATCCATAACAATTACATTAAAAAAACATCCATGCTTATCAAAAATCACCATGCTTCAATCATTGTACATCATCTATCATCAATAATTTATCAAAATCAATCATAATCAATCACCATCATAATTACTGTCATCATTGTCATCATCCATCTTTCATCCATCCACAATCATCATCCATTTATCCATCTCCATTAATCCACCATCTATGCAACAATCATCCATTATCAAATAATTATATAATCATCCATCATCACTTCATCCATCTTCAAACCATCCATCATCAATTCTACATCCTCTATTCATTCATTATTCACTCACTATATGCAATCTTCATTATCATATTCAATCATCATCTTCCTCATTAAAATTATCATCAAGCGTCACTCATCCAACATCCAACCTTCATCCATTCATCTAAAGCCACCCTTCATTATCCATCATCACCCCTTCCTCAACAGTAATCATCCAACATCCATTATCACTCATTATCAATAATCATCCATCATCAATTATGATCCATCATCATACATCCATAATCATCTCTCAACCATCCTTTATCCATTCTCCATCATCCATACATCATTCATCTCTCAACCATCCTCCATCCATAATCTATCATTCATCTATAATTCATCATAAATGAATCATATATCCAATACTCATAATCATAACCATACATCCATAATTATACCATCATCCATTCATCATCTGTTTAACAATGAACCATACTACATTCACCTAATGATATATTATCCATCCATAACTAATCCATCATCTGTCTAAAATACACCATAATCCATCAAAATCATCAATCACCTATCATTATCCAACTTTCTTCATCCATCATCCAACCATCTGTTAGTCATGAAACATATATTCATCTAGTATCCACCACCCTACTATCATATACACATCATCCATATATCATCTATACATCAAATACCAATTCATATATCATCATATTAAATCCATCTTTCATCTTTCATCATTCCTCTATCAATCATTTATTCTACATCCATCCATCATTATCACATCCATCATCACCATCCATCCATTATCCATTAATCAATCATCCAGTCATCCATCATCCTTCTATCACCTATACATAGTCCATACAACAAAATCATCATCATTGCCCATCACCATAATCCATTATCATCCATCATATTCCATAAATAATCAATCATCCATAATCATCAAACAACATTATAATTATCATTGTCATCATCAACATTATAAAATTACTATCATTGTCTTCATCATTCATCCATCATCTTCCATTCATCTATCAACCATATATCACCCATCCATCACCAATCTATCATCCATCATCACCCATAATATATATTATTGATTATCCATCATCATTATAAATTATCATCATTCACATTCCATTATAAACAATATCCCATCATCATAATCTTTCCATCATCAATCATGCATCATTAATCAGTTGTCATCTTTAATCGGGAAAATCCATCATCAACCACTATCCATGATCATGAATCATATATGCTTCCATCACCCATCAATCTATTATATATAGATACATCTGCAAACTATATTTCCATTGTCATAACCATCCATCACCCATTTATCAAACATCCATCATCCATTCATAAATGATAATATTTGTCACCCATTTCAATACATCCATTTACAGATCCATTATCCATTCATCATTTATGTCACATACATCCTTCATCGTCTATGATAATCAATCACCATCAACCAATTTTAATCATAATTATCCTCAAGCATCCATTTTCTATTCAACAATTATCCATCCATCATAAATCAAACATCCATCCATCACACATCCAGTATCCATCATAATCCATCAACTTCTATCATCATCCACCATATATTGTCAATCATTAATCAACATAAATCATCCATCAGAACTAATCACCCATCATCATCAATAATTCTTTGTTATCGAACACATACATATTCCATAATTAATCATATATTATTCATCACGCAACATCAACATTCTCATCAATCATCATTATCATCATAATTGTCATCCTCATAAGCATACATCATCACAATATATTATTATCTATTAAGCATTATTATCATACATAATAATCTATCTATCCAACATCCATCGATCGATTTAAATCATATCAATTAGCATATATCCATAATCTTTCATCCATCATCCCATCATCATTCATCATCCATCCATCATCTATTAACCCTACATCATCCATCCATCATACTTTCAATCCATCATTCATTCATCACTAAACAATCTATCCTTTATACATCAACTATGCATCCATCATCAATCCAACCATCATCCATTATTATCTATCATCCATCATCCTCCACCATCATATCATAATCCATCATCATTTTCATCATCAACCATTTCAATATATTATAATCAATATTTCATCATCAACCAAACATTAACAATCACTTATCATGAACCATCAAGCATAATCAATCAGTAATCATCGATGATCATTCATCATAATACAGCATCATTCATCACATTCCACCCAACAATTTAAAACATTCCATCCATTATTAATCATACATTCATCATTCTCATCCATGCACCATCCTTCCATCATTCTAATATTTTTATCAATTCATCCATCATAATAAATTATTCCAAGATACATCTTTAATCATCCCTCCATCATCCATCATTAATCATCCATCCATACAACATCCAACATTTCTTCATAATACTCCTTCCAGCATCCATTCTTCAATCATCCATCCATCATCACTCTATCATCCATCCTAACAATACATCAATCTTACAATAATCAAAATCATTGTTAATTATTCATAATAACTCATAATCCAACATCATGCATCATCAATCATCAACAAACATCCATCATCATCCATCACTCATTTCTAACCACCAATATAACATCTATCCTCCATCAGCTATCCATAATTTATCATCCATCATATATCCATTTCCATCATAAACATATATGAATAATAATTATCATGATTCTTCTATCATACCTCCATCCATTAGCCATCTTTCCATTGTCAAACCAGCCATTATCTATTTATTATAAACCCATCATCATTCATCATACTCGTCCATCATCCATCAATAATCCATCATCCATCATCCATCTATCCTTCAACCATCAAACATCATCAAAATCATAGCCATAATTTATCCATCTATTATCCATCATCCAGCATTCCATCATCTACCCATCATATGTACAACACCCATCTATCATCATTATTATCATTATTACCATGATCATTAATCATCTTCCATTTATTATTTATAAATCTGTCGTCCATCCAATCATCCATCCATCATCCAACCATCATACACCAATCAACATCAATTATAATCATTACTTATAATCCATTATGTATTATAATAATACAACATCATCCATCACCCATCTATCATTCATCTGTACTCTATACATCAAAATCACCATACTTTATCATCATCCATCACCCCCTCCATCACATATCATCCATCATCCATCATCAATACTCCATCTTCAATAATCATCACCATCATAAGTATAATTTTCATCCAAACAAAAATCCGAATTATCGTAATTGTCATTATCTTCCATCCATCATTTATGTATCCATCACCATCTCCCACTTATCCAAATTACATTTACCTATTATCCTTCCACCCTCTATCACTAATCCATCATACATACATCATTTATCATCACTCATCCATCTTCCATCCATTATTCATCATCATAATCTTTCATTCATAATTATACCATCATCCATCCATATTCAAAATATCATCCATCCATCAATTATCCATCTGTCCACCATAAAATCATCCATTATCCAATCATCTTCAATCCAACATCAGTTTAGAAATCCATCATAATCCATCAATACCATCAAGCATCTATCATTATCCAGCATCCATCAATCATCCATGTATTATCCGTCATCCTGCCTTCATATATAAATCATCCATACATCCACTACCAATTCATCCATCCTCATATATAAATCCATCACCCATTCTCCATCATCCCTCCATCATGCATTATTTATTTTACATCCATCACTCATTATCACTTATCACCATTCATGCATTCAACCATATCCATCCATCACCCATCGATCCTGCATACAATAAAATCATCATTGTCAATCAACATAATCTATTATCATTAATTATTCTCGATCCATCATCACCTTCATCATCTATCCTTCATCCATTCACCAAAATAATACATCATCATCTATCCAGCATCCATCCATCATTCATTCATCCATCATCAAAACAACCATTATCCACCCATAATACAGCCATCATTCATTCAACATCCACCTTCCATTCATCAAAATCATCAACATGAATCTTAATTTACCATAATCACTCGTAATCCATCATACATAATCAATAATGTATCATTTATCAAACATCAGCAATCGCCATCATCCTCACTATTATTGTCAATGTCCTCATAAGTGATCATCATCATCCATCCATCATCCATCCATTATTCATTCTTTTATAAAACCATCAATTGTCCATTAGTTAATCGTTGTTAGAAAATCCACCCACTATCATTTATCAAACATCTATCATTATCATACCTCACCCATTTTCGTCCATAATCAAATGTCAATCCATCATCCTACCATCCATCATCCATCAATATTTTATCAATCATAATCATCATTCGATCATTCTACCATAATCCATCCATCATCAATAAAGCATTCATACATTCATTATGAAATCACCTATTAGCATTCATCAATACCTCATCCACACCATATAATCCATCCATCATTTATCAGCTATACTACATACATAGTTCCATCAACATCATCATTCATCCCCCATCCACCATCCTTCAACAGTGATCATCACCATCATTACAGTTTCCATTATAAAAAATCCGAATTGTCATCATTGTCAACATCATCCATCCATAATTTATCCATTCATCATCATTCTCAATTTATCCATCTTCCATTTATCAATCATCCTTCCAACATCCATCCATCATCAATCCATCATTCAAAATAATTCTTCATCATATACCACCATTACCCATCATCATCCATCATAATTATTCCATTTTCCATCATCCTATCAACCATCATCGGTTTTATCATTTCATCAACATCTTCCAATTTGTCACCATTGCCATCATTATCATCCATCATCATCAATCACTTATCATTAATCATCCATCATTATCAATCATCCATCATCAATCATTTGTTATCAGCCAACATCATACAACATCTATCATTCATCATCAATCAATCTTTAACATAAATAATAAGCATCATTCATCACATATCTTCATCATTGTCTTCATAATAATAATTTTACTCATTTTTATCCAATATAACAATTAATTATCATCCATGATCCATTATCATAATAAATTTATCCATCACTATAAAACATTACCAATCTTCATCAAACTAACAATCATTCATTATCCATCTATCATCTATCATCCATCCATCATTCACCAGCCATCATATATCATATCTGCATTATCCATCCATGATGCATCCATTACAAACCTCCTATCATCACCATTCATCATCCTATATCATCAATCATCTATCACCACACATCACCCATCATCATCCTTTATGTATCATCAAAACATAATCCGCAATGAACATCAATCCATATTCCATCCATCCATCATTCATACATTCATTCTTTATCATTAATCCATAATTAATCAATCCCTCATCATAATAATTCAACTATTATCATTATCACCTTTCATCATACAGCCATCATTGATCTGTCCATTCTCCATCCATACATCTTCAAACAATCTATTTGCAACCCTAATTCGTCTATCAATGATAATTCAGCCATCATATTCATCATCCAAACATTATTCATCATCAATTATGCATCCAACCATCATATATTTATTTAACATTCCATTGAACATCCATTAATATTGCACCAATCATAATCCATCAATCAATATTCAATCCATCAATAATACATCCTTCATACATATATCATATTCCATAATCATTCCTTATCATAATTTGCCACTTATCGATCTTCCATTCATATATCATCATTCCAATTATCTTACATCCATCATCCATCCATCAAACATTCACTAGTCTTTCCCATATATCATCCATTATTTATGTAACATTAATCCATCCATCATAATCAACATTATCTTCCAATCATCATCATAATACCCCATCATTTATTCATCCATCATCAGTCCAACATCAATCCATCAATTTAATCCATAATAATCCACCATCCATTCTTCATCTATCTAACATCATCCATTAGCATCCATCATCCATCATTATCAACATTCATCACAGCAGTCAACATGATAATATATCATCATCCATCTATCCTCAATAATAACTCATTATTAAATAATTATCATAGAATAGTTATCATTTAAGTATAATCAATCAATACAATTCAACATCATCATTCATCCATCATCCATAAATCTAAATCTTTATATCCATCATACATCTATCATACATCCTTCATCATACATGCATCATCCATCGATCATATTCTCATCAATCATATATATTTTACCAAACCATCATCATTTATTAATCTGGCATCCATCCTCCATCATCGCTCCACAGTGTTCATCTACTCTTCATCCATTTATCCAATCACAATCATCCATCAATATTTAACCATTCAGTATCACTTGTCTATCATCCATACATAAACCATCAATTATTTTTCCATAATCCTTCAATTTCGCATTATCATAATCTTCTATCCATTAACATATCATCATCCATGCATTATTCATCTATCAACTATCTATCCCTCTATTATCAAACCATCAATTATCGACTCATTATTTATTCATCATATATCCAAAATCCACCCTCATCCATCACATATAATCATCCATCTTCAATCATCCATCCATCATCCAACCATCCATCATTCATTAATCATCCATCTATCATCTTCAGTCATATATCAATCATCTTTAATCCACACATACATTATTAATTCATCCACCATAATATACCAATTAATCATCCATCCTCTATTATCTCTCCAACACCTATTAACAATTATACATAAATCATAATCATATATCATCCATTCATTTATAATTCATCCATCAGCCATCCATCCTCCATACAACAAAATCCTAATTGTCAACATCACTATCCAATGGTATCCATCATCATACATCCATAATCATCAATTAACATCGTCATCCTCAATGTCATTGATATCATCATCTTTATCCAATTTGTCATCGTGGTATTTATCATTCATTCATCATATAAATTTATCCATCGCCCATCCATCATCTATCATCTATCATCAATCATCATACATCCATCATATACTAACCATTAATTATCCATCAATGATTCATTCATCATCAACAATCCATACTTATTTAACCACCAATAATCCACCACCCATCATCCAATATCACACACCATCCATCATCAAATCATCATTATCTCTTCAACAGCCATCCATTAGCCATCCATCATATAACCATTCTTCATCCATCCATCAATCATCCATATATCCTACATAATTTATCCATCATTCATAATAATAATAATTTATCAATTACCATTATCTTAATCTATCCCTCATCCAACCATTATTCACCTATACATTATCCATCCATATATCATAAGGAAATCAATTAACCTTCTATAATTCATCTATTGTTCGTCACCATTCCTTCATCAAATATAATCCAGTATAATCATCATGAGTTCATAATCCATCCTCTATCCATCATATGTTCTATTCTGTTCCATCCATTATTTATAAATCATGCATCCATCAAACAACCAGTAATCATCCATATATACATGTTCCATCCATACATTATCAAGACATCAAATAACCAACATTCATCCATCATATATACTTAATCCATCCACCAACATCATCTACCCAGCATACATTCCACTATCATCCATACAATTTCCATCCATTATATCCATCATCCATCTGCCCTTCACACATCATCATTCAACCATAAATCATCAAAATCAATCCCTTTTCAATGCATTAATGATCAATCCACTATACATTTATCATCCATTCATCATCTATCATCCATCCACCAATCAACATCATAACCGTTATCCATCATTTATCCATAATTCATGCATCACCAATTCATCATCTATCTTTCATCATTACCCATCATCATCAATCATCATTATCCAAAATCATCTATTTCCATCATCAATTATCCATCATCATCTGTAATCATCAGTCATATAGTATCATCCATTAGAATTATATTGACAGATCATTATGCATTTATCCACATATATCCATCAATATAATCCATCATAATAATCCAAACATCCATTATACATTATCCTTTATCATCTAAAATCTATCACCTATCATCCATCTCCTATCATACATCCATCATACATCCATGATCCATCCATCACAAACCACCTATCATCACCAATCATCATTATAAAATATCATCAATCATCCATAATCTATTATCACACATATTCCATCAACATTCTTTAAGAGTCTTCAAACCATCATCCATCAAGAAAATCCATCCATATTCCATCCATTCTTCATTCATACATTCATGCTTTATCATTTATCTATAATTAATAAATCCCTTATCATCATAATCATTCAATCATCATCATTATCACCTATCATCCATCCATTCCTGATCTGTCCATTCTACATCCAGACATCTTTAAACCACCAATTCGCAATCTTATTCCATCCAAACATCAACATAATCATCCATCATCCATCCAACATCTAACTATCAATATATATCCATCATTGTCCAAAATCCATCCATCATCAATCTAAACATCATCCACTATAATCAATCATTCATCTTCACACACCATCAATCAAATTTTATCATAACAGTCAACATGATCACATTTCAATCATTATCATAAACTCATTAATCAATCATCATCAAACAATAATTGTCATTCAAGCATAACCAACTATGATTATTCATCATACATAATCAATCATCCATCATCTACCCATTTAAATCTTTACAGCCTTCCTTCATCTATCATGAATCCATCATACATGTATAATCCATTGATCAAATACTTATTAACCATATATATTTTATCAATCGATCATTATATATCAATCAATTATCCATCCTCCATCTTTACTCCAACATTTTTATCTGCCCTCCATCCATTCATCCATCCATAATCATCCATCTTCCATTAACCATTCAGTATCGTTTTTCCATCATCCATCCATCAACAATCCACTATTTTCCCAATATCCTTCTACTTTACATTATTTAATCATCTATCCATTAACATATCAGCATCCATACTTCGGTAATTTATCAATTATCCATCCCTCCATCATCAAACCATCGATTATCAATTCTGTACCCTTCCATCATATTTCCAAAATCCACCATCATCCATTATATATCATCATCCATCTTCAATCATCCATCTATCATCTAAACATCCTCATTCATCAATCATTGCATTCATCATCTTTAATCATACATCATCCATCCATCATTCTTACATACATCCATTATATAATCATTCATCATTATTTATAAATTAATCATCCATTCTCCATGATTCCTCCAACACACATGATCTATTATACATATATCATAATAATTCATTAATCATCACCATCCATCCAAAATCTATTAATTTATCATCCATCCTTCACCCATCCATCCTCCATACAACAAAATCTTAATCATTGTCCACATCATAATTCTATATCATCCATCATCATCCATCCATAATCATCAATCAACATCATTATCATCAACATCATTGCCATCATCTACAATATCATCCAAATTGCCATCATTGTCTTCATAATTCATTCATCATTGTCTACTATATATCAATATTCCATTTACCAATCATCCATCCATCATCCATCCATAATAATCTACATTTTATCCATCTTCCATTCATCAATCATTGATCTATCATCCATCCATAACCCATCCAAAATCCATCATCTTACATGATCTATATTGATGGTCAACTATCATTATTATAAGTCATCATCATTCAATCTCCATGATCAGTAGTAAATCAATATTTATCATAATCAATCCATCATGAATCATTTATCATAATCTTTAATCATTATGATCCATCACCAGCCATAATCCATAATCGCCATGAATAATAAATATTTCCATCATATACACATCCATCATCAATCCATCATCAAAATATAGTTCCATTATCAAAACCATCCATCACCCATACATCAAACATCCATAATTCATTCATTAACCATCATATTTGTAATAAATTTTTCATTCATCCATCAACTCAGCCATCCTCCGCCCATCATCTGTCCGCCATTTTCGATCATAGTTAATTTTCATCAACATTGAAAATTGTCATCCATCCATTATTCAACCGACTTCATCCAACATCATCCATCATTAATAACACCAGATATTATCCAAAATCCAACAATCATTTATGCCACATACATCACTTATTATCCATTAACATGCATCACCTGTCATCAAATATCCATCATCATCTATTATAATCCAATCACCATCAATCAACAGTAATCATCATTATAATCACCTGTCCATCATCCATACATAACCATATTTCGTATTCTGTCAATGTCATCAATTACCCATCATCCAAAAATCATCCATCATCTATGTATACCCCATCCATCAAACATGATCATAATCATATCAATCATTTATCCATCCATCATCCAGCCATCTATTGTCCATTCTTCATTTGTACATCAACCATATATCATGATTATTATCATTATAATCATCAAGCATCTGTCATCAAACCAACAACTATCCCTCCATTATCATTCCTTCATACATCCATCATCAACCAACATCATAATTCATCGTCAATAATCCAACATCATAATCAATCGTCAATAATACAACATTCAACATCATAATCCAATATCATAATCCATTATCAATAATACAACATCCAACATCATAATCCATCATCAATAATACAACATCCATCATCAATAATCCAACATCCATCATCACACATCATCCATCATCATCCACCCATAATAACGGATGAATTATCCATCAATCAATGATCCATTCATAATCCATACATAAATAATCCATCCACCTTTCATACAACCATCATCTATCATCCTTAAATATTACTAAACATCCATAAAATGAACCATAATCATTAATTTTATCATCACCAACCATCCATAAATATCAATAATCTGTCATTAATCATTCATCAGCATAAATCACTCATCATTATCTTGATCAACATAAACCATTTTAAACCATAATCCATCAATATCATCCATAATACATCCATTTATTATGCATTCCATCTATCACTAAATAATACTCCATTATCATAACCATCTGCCATTCATCCATCAAATACCCATCATGCAACCCACATCCATTATCATCATTACCATCAAACATTTCTGAATCATCCCATCGAAAATCATCATTATTATCATCATTCTTCAACATCCTTTCATCATCTATCATCATTCATCGATTCAACCTCCTTTCATACATCTTCCATATATTATACATACATCATACATCTGCAATTTATCCATCATAAACCTTCATTATCAAATCATCCATAAGGTATCATTAATCAGCATCATCTTCATTATCAACTTTATCACTACCCATCATCACAATAAATTATCATATATCATCCATTATAACCATACATAAGCATACACCATTCATCCATCATCCATTTATCAACCATCCATCAACCATCATACATGATCAACCCACAATCCACCATTCTCCATCTAACAATTATCCATCAAATCATCATCAAAATATGAATTATCCATCCATAATCACTCTAAAATACTTCATAAATCATCCACCATTATAATTTATCAATTCATCCATTAATCATTAATCAATTGAAAATTCATCCATTATCATATCCATAAATCATCACTATCGATCCATCCATTATACATCCATAATCCATTCATCATTCATCATCTACATTGTCATCCATCATGAATCGATCATCCATAGTCCATCCATCATCCATCCACCAATGAACATCATAATAATTATCCATCATTTATCCATCCATCATCCGTGCATTGATAATCAATCCTCCATCTTCCACTATCAACCAAAATTATCAATCGTAATTTATTTCCTATCATCAATTAACCCTCATAAATCATGTTTTCATAAATAATTAATTATCATTATCTTGAATTATCATAATCTATCATCAACCATCATACATCGTTTTCATGTATCATAAATCCATTCAGCATACATCCATCATATATCAATCCATCATCTATCCAATTTCAATCCATACGACCATCATCAATCATCCATCGCCAATATATCAAACATCCATCTTCATTGTCCTCAATCATCCATACATCATCCCATTTATTATCTATCAATCATTCCCCCTTCATCATCTATCTATACATTATCCATACATATAACATCTAATAATCCATCATCCATCTATATCAATAATATTCCATCATCCAACATCATTCATGATCAGAATCCATCCAAAATCCATTCATAATTAATCCTTCATACATATATTGTCCCTTCCATTCTTCACCCATCATTAATGCCTCTATCATACATAAATCCATCATCAAAATGATTTATCCATCATCATTACCTATCCATCATCCAGAATCGATCAATCCATTATCCATTCATCATCCATACATGCATCACCACATGTCCTTCATCCAACCATCATCCATTAGCATCCATCATTATTATTCATCATTATTAATCAAAATCATAAATTTTCAATAGTCATCAATCATCCATCACCAACAAATTTCTGTCATTATCAGTCATTCATCAACAAAAAGAATTCATTATAATATTTAATAATCATCCATTTTAAACCATTGTCCTTCACACATCCATGTATCATGCATCTATCATCAAACCATACTTCCATTATCAGAACCACCCATCACTCATCCTTCAAATATCTATCATCCATCCCTCATACATCATTATCATTCAACATCCATATCTGTCAACATAAATATTATCATCCATCATCCATAAATCATCTTTACTCACACATCCAACATCATCATTAGTATAATTATTATCATCAATCATTATTCATTCATCATCTAACATTCTTAATCCATATAACCATCATCCATCCATCATTCATCTATCATATATCTGCAATTCCTTCATCATCAATTCTCCATTAAAATACTCCATCAATAATCATCAATCAACATCATCTTAATCATCAACATTATCAAAATAATCATATTCAATTATCAACCATTATCCATTATCATCATACATAATCATCCACCATCCATTAACCTTTTATCCACCATCCATCCAACAATCATACATACATCAATATAAATCAATATCATTCAACATCATCCATCCTTCATCCATCATTCATCCATCATCCAACATCCAGCTATGATCTGCCTTTCGGCATCAGTCCATCATCATTTATCATTTTCCTTCATCATGAATTATCCATCATCCATTTCACTTTAACCATAATCATCCAACATAAATTATCGGACCACTATGCATTCATTCTCCCCTATATACTTTCGATCCAAATATGGTATAACTATAAATTACCCATCCATCATAATTATATTATCCAACATCAATCATACATCTTTATCAATCATAAATATATCCATCATTTATTCATTAGTTATCCATCAACTATCATTAACTATAAATCACCATAATCCATCCCTTATCCATTTATCATCTATGCATCCATTATACATCCATCATAAATCCAACATCAATCATCATCATTATCCATTATCTATCCATCATCTAACATCCATTATCCATCATCCATAAACCATCCATCATCCATATATCCTTCATGCATCAATAAACTTCATAATCATTACCCATAGTTTACCCATCCATCTCCCATCATTATCCATCATCATATATTTTCCACCATCACTTACCCTTCACCAATCATATGTAATCACCAATCATCCATCTTCATCAATCATATATCATGATTGATCTCAAATCATCTTAATAATCATCAACCGTCATCCATTATAATCATGAACCATTCATCCACCATACATACATCCTTCATACATACATCATACATACATCCATCATACACCTATCATTCATTTGTCGAGCCATCATCTATACATATTCAATCCATGCAATCATAAAAAACCTGCAATGCCTATCATTCCCTCATCAAAACATCCAATGGCCATCCATGCATCATCAAAACATCCAATGCCCATTACTCAAAAACCCATTGCCATTGTGATAAATCACCATTGCAATCCAACATTCGCAAATTCATCATCCATCCAACATCATCCATCATTAATCCACTATCTTTCCATCATTTATTCACCATAAA